>JARGCV010000487.1:100000-437500 GCA_034064705.1 Bothrops alternatus | reverse complement strand
AAGGATGGACACCCCTGCTCTAAAGGAATATTTATCCCTTCCCAAATTAGACTCTCCATCTCAGAAGACCAAACAGGATCTATAACTCTTAAGCATCATCCATCAGTTGGATGGCCTGTTCTTGGCCTGTTTCCTCCAATTGGGAAAAAAGGAAGAAGAGGGGAGATCGATCCAACTCTTCTTGGATCTGGTAGCTAAAGGAACAGGTCACAGATAATTGGACTGTGATTGGTTGACATCCAATTTTTCATCGATGGAGAACAACAGGTGTTTAAAGAAGGGGTGGACTCCTTCTTCTGCAGAAACAGTTTGAAAGAAGAAACTATGGGCAGGTACCTTGATGGAAAGGATGAGACGAACATCTCCTGAAGTCTTGGAATGGGTGAGGACCAGATTGGAAGCTCTCTCCTGCCATAGGAGACCTCCAAGATTACTTCCAATCCTATTATTCTATGTTCGGTGTACTATGAGCAGTGGTGGATGGACAGCAGAATCACCACACCAGAAGGTAGCAAGCTCAGAAGGCAAGGGGAGGAGATGACAGGTGGTCTCATAAAAGTCCAAGATGGAGGAGGCCAAAAAGATGACCTTGATGTCTTCTCTAGCCTACCACATCTGCTGTCTGAGACACCCGAAACACACACCCTCATGCAGAGCCAACCAATTGTTTTTCCCTTCCCACATAAGCTGAACTAGCCTTTGTAGTCATTTTACAAAAAAAGGAAAGCAGAGCAAGATTTTTTTTTTAATATCTATATGCTTTAGAATATATTGCCTACGTTAAGAGACATTACTTCAGTCCAAAGCAGCCTGTGAGTCAGGTTAGAGACTCTGCTTTATCTGTTATTCATCGGGGAGACAGACAATCTCCATTTTATTTACTCCTCCCCATCTGTGCTTTACAGCCTGGAGGAGACAGAGAAGGTGTGAATTTTTAAGTGAGTATGTACAAAGGAAGGGAAAAAAATAAATAAGAAAGCAGGAGTGAAAATCTGCCATGGACTATGGATAGTATCTGAATCGGTTCTGTGGGCAATTTTTAATTTAATCATCTGAGACTTTGCCAAGGCCGATGCTTCGATAGCCTTCCAGAGTTGGTTTGTATGGCCCACGTTCCTTGCCATCTCATATTTTGTTTCATGGCAAGTTGGGTTTTTAATTAACCCAGTTAAATCATACTTAAATTCTTGGGTCTGTTTAATTGCTTGTAATCTTCCATTGGGCAAAATAGAGCAACATAGGATCACCATTTTTGAATTGATGTATCTGAATCGGGCTAACCTACAAAATGTATTTAAAATCTGAGACCCATGACTCCGAGAGGATTGAAATTTGGCAAATTTGTGATTACTTCAGTGCAGCTGTGGTGCCATGCTGCTTCCCAGAGTTTCAGTAGACTAATTCTGTCCGAGTCCCTGGAAGTTGAGGAGATAAGTCTCAGCTGGAGGACAATCAACCATAATCAAGCTGGCAGGAAGTCAGAGTAAAACGCTGGGGAAATCAGGAGATTTAGGCAGTTCAAATGAGTATAAAGATTTATTACAAGCTTAAGGTCTCTACAAGAATCTGACCAACTAACAGTCAAGGGGAAATAGCGGGAGATAAGGAAGGCATTCAAGGTGGGCTGGACTTGGATCTCTTGCAAGTGTGCAGGGATTCGTGACTTATGATATGCTTGACCCCTCCTTCAGGCTCAACCTGGTCATCTACAGTCACTCAATTCCTACTGCTTTTTTGCCCTGGATCATTCTGTTTCTCTGTTGAGGTAAATAAATATCTCTGAAAGGAAAAGCTGACAGGCCATAGATTTTCTAGTTATTGTTTGTTGGTGTTTATTGGTTCCAATATTTGAGGGGCTGCCACAAGGAAGACGTGGGTCAGCCTATTCTCCAAAGCAAGACAAGGAACAACAGATGGCAACTAATCAAGTAGAGAAGCAACCTGGAATTAAGGAGAAATTTCCTAACAGGGAGGACAATTAACCAGTGGAACGGCTTGCCACCAGAACTTGTGGGTGCTCCATCACTGGATGTTTTTTAAGAAGAATCTTTTGTTAGTAATGGTATAGGACAGTGGTGGCAAACCTATGGCACGTGTGCCAGAGGTGGAACTCAGAACCCTCTCTGTGGGCACACGCACTGTCGCCACAGACCTGCCTTCCCCCTGGCCCCCTCCTCACCAGCAACTCCCCTGGAGGAGAGTCGCCCCCAAGTGCAGCCCATGCGGAGCAGTGCAGCCAAGGACATAGCAGTCGGGCAGCAGGGATAAGACTCCGCCCTCGCGCCCCGTCGCAAACAGATCATGTTGCAAGGTGCGGGCGGAGGGTGTAGCCACCATGGTGCTGCTGGGCTGCCTGGGCAATCTGCAGTGGGCCAGGGAGGCGGTGGATGGCCTGGTGGGTGGGTGAGGCAGGGGTGGGTGGGATAGGGGCAGGAGGGACAAGGGGCAGAGTGGGGGCAGAGGTGGGGGTGGGAAGGGGACAGGGAGGTTTTTGGGCACTCGGTCTCTAAAAGGTTCGCCATCACTGGTCTAGGATCTCTAGTCCAGAGGCTTGGACTAGAAGACCTCCAAGCTCCGTTTAAACCAGCGGTTCTCAACCTATGGGTCGCAACCCCATTTGGGGTCGAATGACCGTTTCGCGGGGGTCGCTGGACACCGCGGTCCGCCATTTTTTTGTTTCTTTTTTCGTTGCGCGCGCACCGCGCATGCGCGGTTTGGGCCGTCACGCGCGCGCCACACATGCGCGGATCGGCCCGTCGCGGTCCGCCATTTTGTTTTTTCCCGTCGCGTGCATGCCGCGCATGCGCAGTTCGGGCCGTCGCGCGCGCATGCACGGTTCGGGCCGTCGCGCGCGCATGCATGGGTCGGGGTCGCGCCGCGCATGGGCGGCGCAAGTGGGGTCTCAACCTGAAAAAGGTTGAGAACCACTGGTTTAAACTCTGTTATTCTGTTATTCTGTTTGGCAAGAAGGGCTGCTGCCCAAATCAATTAAACAAACAAATATGTAAAATCTGTGTGTATTAATGAGGAGAAGAGGAAAACTCAATCAATCTGAACCCTCAGTGGAAATCCAGAATATCAAGAATAAACTTTTCGGATGTCTTTTCGTTGAATGTCCCTGTCAGGGAGAACTCGAACAGTTTATTTCCAGAAAGCACACTGCATACATACCACAGGCCCCTTCCATTAAACAGAAAAAAACCCAAACATTTCTCTTTTTTTAGTGAGGCCTGCAAAAAATCAATTCCTCCCCGCCCCCGCCGCTTTGCTCCAACTCCTGCCAAATTGGAGGCAGGACTTTCTATTATTATTAATGTTTTTGGAATGCCTAACTCTGACTGCTCTCAACGCAATGTTTGTAGAAGTTTTCCTCCTGAAACATCGCAAGAGACAAAACGGGAGCTTGGAAAAAGGTAAAAAACCAAGAGAAAAAGATTCCTTTTCGTGTCTTAAGTTCATTAAATTGCTTATTTTCTGGGATGGCGCCTTTTTTTTTTTTAACCCCCCTCCAAAAGCTGGTTCTGATTTTCCTCGGATTTCAGTTCCTCTCTCTTGCCGAGTGACTCTGTTTTAGGGCCAGGGATTGTGAAATTGGGAGAAAGGAAACATCTGGGCTGATGGTGTTTTTTGCGTAGTGTATTTGAGGGAGGAGGGTAATGGCTGCAAAAATGGGAGGGAAGGGATAAAGGACTACTATTCCGGAGAGGAAAGGGAACGAAATGAGACTTGCTTGCTTCTTTTTGGGGTTCTACCAGAGAACAAACCAAACTTTGTAAAGTTTTTCTAGAGACGATTCCAAATTGTGGTGGCTTCAATGAATGCCGAGAAAACAGCTCAATTTCAAGCGTGTTGAATTTGCCCCTCCAGATTTTGCTGTGAATTCCAGCTTTTGAGCAGCTGCTAATCTCAATAGTGGAAAATACAAGAAGTTCTTCTCGTTGGTCCTAGAGAGATGTTCAGGCCACCTTCCCCATCATCCATTGCTGATCAGATGGGATGGATCCTCAGCACACCTGGGAAAAGCCAGCCTTTTAAACTATTCGTTGGTTTTGTGATTGTTCTTAGCTTAAGGGAGAGAAAAACAAACATGAAGCACAGGTTCTAGTTTTTCCAGGCCAAGTGGTTAGGATTTGAACTGGTGATTAGGACTTGAGAGAATTCAGGGGAGGGCCTCTTACAGAATCAGAATTTAACTACAGCACCCTAGAAATCCAGGGTGGCAGAGTGAAGACCCCTAACCAGCCTTCTCTGTCACTGAAACATATAAAGCAATAGAATGCCACAGCATTGATGTGGGTGCTATCCACTTCTCATGAAGCCCTCTTCGGAGGTAGAACCGAACATAACTTAATAGAATAACACAGTTGAAAGGGACCTTGGAGGTCTTCTTGTCCAACCCCTGCCACAAAGAAAAGGGGGGGTCACATTATTCACCAAAGCACCAGAGGGAAGGACAAGAAAGAATGGTTGGAAACTGACGAGAGAGAGAGAGAGAGAGAGAGAGAGAGAGAGAGAGAGAGAGAGAGAGAGAGAGAGAGAGAGAGAGAGAGAGAGAGAGAGAGAGAGAGAGAGATGCAACCTGGAATTAAGGAGAAACTTCCTGACAGTGAGGACAATCAACCAGTGGAACAGCTTGGGTGCTCCATCACTGGAGATCTTTAAGAAGAGACTAGACAGTTACTTGTCTGAGATGGTATAGGTTCTCCTGCTTGAGGAGGCTGGACTAGAAGACCTTCAGGGTTCTATTCTATTCTATTCTATTCTATTCTATTCTATTCTATTCTATTCTATTCTATTCTATTCTATTCTATTCTATTCTATTCCTTATTCTATTCCTTATTCTATTCCTTATTCTATTCTATTCTATTCTGTTCTATTCTATTCTTTCAGTCAAATGGCTGTCCACTCCCTTCTTAAAAACCTCCAGCATTGGAGCACACACAACTTCTGGTAATAGTCTGAAGGTCATCAACAAAATATATTGCACTAGGGGAGCCATAATTTTCTGAAGGCGTGCATGGCAAGTCTCCAGTTCTACATCTGGGAAAGAAGACTTCTTCTTAAGCAGTCCACGGAAAACTGTTCAATTGTGTTAGCGAAAACCAAAATTCTAGGATGTGGTTAATAGGAAAAAATCATACAAGAAGACCTGATGTCCTGACTTTTCCTTTACCTTTGAGCTGCCGAGTTCTACTCCCAAACTCCATATATTGGGATAAACTCAAAATTGAGGTCACTGTCCTTGGTGGAATGTGAAAGAAGAGAGTGTTGTTGGAAAGGTGTTGTGGTGAGGTGTTGATGATCCACCAGAAAATTCTTCTTCTTTTAGCTATAAAGTCATCCTTTTTATGGCAAGGCACATCTTCAGCTAGACAAGTACTAATTGGCCGAAGATAACTTCTTCCCAATAGAATTGTGAAATCAGCGTAGCAGTTCAACAAGACAACAAAAGAAGCATACTAATTCGGAATAATTATGGCCCTGTTTCTCAATCTTGGTGACTATAAAATGTGTGGACTTCAATTCTCAGAATCTGCCGGCTGGAAAATTCTGGGAGTGGAAGATGACACATCTTATAATTGCCAAGGCTGAGAAATGGGAATGCTTTCTTGAGTCTGTGTGTTTACAGGGCTAAACCAGAGTTGATTAATTAAGCAGCACAGGGTTGGTTGGATTCACACAACATGAAAATAACATGGAAATAAACCTCAGGAACCTACTCTTAAAATAAGAGAACTGGTACAGGAAAATTATAAATTGGATGCTATGTTACTTAGGTTTTATGTCTTGGCCTACACAGTCTATGCAAAGGACGTATTTTATAATAATTTTAAAAATGCAATGATCTTTTCTTGATTAAAATTGAATTGAAAGGTTGAAGGACATACAGATAGGAAATAAATAGAAACGAGACTGATGTATATCTACGCAACGGACATTCCTAGAAGGGTTGGAAGGGACCTTGGAGGTCTTCTAGTCCAACCCCCTGCTTGAGTGGAAGACCTTATACCCTTCCAGATTGGTTGTCTATAAGCTGGCAATAAAAATAGTGTTCCTTTCTAGTTGCGATATATTTTTGATTGTCATAGTTTTCTAACTATTATCACTTCATCCATCCAGTGTTGCTGGAATGATTTTTTTTGCAGATCTCCAAGACAAATTGAAGATGAATTTGCTATCACATACAATTTCTGGGCAGAAGTCTTGGTACCAGATTTGTTAGATTACCAACTCCAGATTGGTTCACTCCACTCAACAAAAGAAAGTCCCATCAGGTGGTGCCCTTGTTCAATCGGAGGTGATACAACAGAGCTATAGGCTGATGGTTGGGTTGGATTAGATTAGATCTCAGAAATATGGAAGATAATCTCCACTGTTATTGTTTTACAGCTAAATGAGGAGAAAGCAATGGATCCCTTCACCTGCTTGCTAACTGCATTGCTCTTTGTGGGGATCCAGAGCTGCCCGGAAGTCTGTCGGTGTACAGCCAAAAAGAAATACGAGCGATATGTTGCAGACTGTTCTTACCAAGATCTCCAGATGGTTCCTCAGGACTTCTCCTCCAACACCACCACCCTCACCCTCTCTGTCAACCACATTGCCTCATTGGGGGAAGAATCCTTTGCCAACACAGCAAAACTACAAGGTTTGTGGCTCTCCTACAATGAAATCGACACCATTGCTGAGGGCACCTTTGCTTTTTTGGTACACCTCCGAGCGCTTGATCTCAGTCACAATCAGATAATGAGTTTCCCCTGGGGAGACCTATCCAACCTCACCTCTCTGCAACAGCTGAAGCTCAGCAACAACCATCTGGAGAAGATCCCACCAGAAGCCTTTCAGTCCCTTAAGGACCTTCGTTCTCTCTGGCTCAGTGACAATAGGCTGGCTACTCTCTCGGATGGGACCTTCAGTTCCATGCCTAAGTTAGCTCAGCTGCAAATCAATAACAACCCCTTTGACTGCACCTGTAAAATTTGGTGGTTAGATGGATGGCTACAGAGCACGCTGGTTTCACTTCCAGAGAAGAAGTCCATTACATGTGCTACTCCGGAGAAACAGAAAGGTCTCGTTCTTGGGAGATCCTTGAAGCTGGACTGTGCCCTTCCATCAGTCCAGTTGGTCTATCATTCCAGCCTGGGTAATAGCAAGTTGAAGGATGGGCTTACCCTTCAATTGCACTGCAACGCCGTGGGTAAACCCCCACCAAAGATCAGGTGGAAAATCCAGACAGCTGATCAACATGTGGCCATCGATGGGCCCAACATTGAAAGAGAAGAGGATTTGTTGCTAGATCCTGCAAGTTCTTCACAGAGCAGAGGGAGCTTTCTGGTCTTCAAAAATGGATCCATGGCCGTCACCAAATTCAGCAAGGCCAGTGAAGGCATGTATACTTGCCAGGCCTATAACGATGTTGGCTTTCGTGAGGCCTCCGTCCACGTGGCTTTGGCTGGCTCCGAGAAGCCCACCACTTTCTTCAAGAACCATCTCCAAGCCAGCAAGAACCCAAACAAAAGTTGTGACATCAAAGAGGTCCTGACAGCTGAAGAAAATGTGAAGTTTATCTATTTGACTCCTACAGTGCCCAAGACGGTTTGCAATGGAGGAACTCAAAGCCCGCTGGGTTTTTGGAGTTTATTCCTGTTCTTCTTGCTTGCCCAGGACAGCTAAGACATTTGCCATCTGGGATTGAGTAGAAAATCTGATTTCCTTCTGCAGTATGGCCCATGGCAGCTTTTAGTTTAGGTCAACGTTTCACACTTCTGTTCTAGATCAAGAATCTTCATTTGAACTGGGGTAGGTTTCCCCATATCCTCAAGTAAGAAAAAAACAACAGGTGGACAATGTGAGAAAAGAAAAATTAAAAATCCTGATAGGCAGACCTTTGATCAGGCAAGTCAGTTTTATTAGTTATATTTTTTTAAAAAGTCCCAACATCGTCAAAGCAACTTCTTCATCAAATGCATCCTTCCAGCATTCGACTTCCAGTAGGCCAGAAGAGATGCAGAAGAGGTACAGGATGAGAAGAAGAAGCATCACACCTTCTCCAAGAGACTAACAATGACGTTTCATTTATTATTCATCGTAGTAGAAATCAGGTTTCTGTACTCTTTCATAACTCTATATTCACTAGGTGTGTGGAAGTCATCTGGCCAGATCCTGAAATGGGAGTTGTTTTAAATTTAAAGGCAATGGGAAGTAATCCCTACTTGGTTTAAGGATTAGGAGAAGTAACTCCATACCTTGGCAGGAAGAGGGACACAACTATGTAGGATTTTCTCAATATAACCTATCAGAGCTGGAGGGATTAAAACGTCCAAAATGTGTTTTTTCTCTCTCTTGTGCCTATATTTTGATTGTCCAGTTTCTTGTTCTCTATATTTATAACCTTTTAATTCCACTGAAGAATAGCAGCCATCCATCTAGACAACCTGGAATAGTGTATTTGGGAATTAAAACAAGATAAAGTGGTCTGTTCAATGCATTTATACAAATTCTCCATCTCAAACACCACCCACCCCTAACATTTAAAAATAACCCATTACTTACATTTGCAAAGCCCTCAAAAATCCCCATTTTTGAGGACCACTCCGATTTCCCTTCTGCTTTTAACTTATTAGCCTACCATCCTTCACTTTCTTTCTTGCTAAAAGTGAGCCCCCAAGATTTAGGGTGCACTCAGCACTTCAGGAGGCCTCGAAACCCAAGATGTATGAAAGGGCAACATTGATAGGTTTCCCATATTAAAAAAAACAAAAACGAACAGGAGGACACATGCTAAGGAACATCTTGTTATGTAGAGAAACAGACCAGCTTTGGATCAATTCCAAAACTTTGCATGGGTTTCATGCCCACTCAGGGTTGTTTGTCCTGAGGTGGGGTGGGGTGGGACAGAAAGGGAGGACAACTAAGCCTCAGTCATCTTCTAAGTCTACAAACAGGTCAAGGTAGATGCATAAGCTCGAAAGAGGCCTAGAACTTGAAGAACTTAAAGAACTCCAAGATGAAAACTCGTGATGGAATCTATCCATCATCTCCTGATGGGAGTCCATTGTTTCCAAGAAAGCTTGCTGGTTCCATCAAGGCTTGGTGAGGCTGCCTTTTGTCCCATTAGCTGTTGCATCCACAAGAGCCCCTTTGCGGTAGGGCAATAAGGAAGGGTTGTTGATGAGGGTATACGCCAAGCACCATCGGACCCGGCTCTGTTGGCCCTTCGATGCTTTGGGTGCTGAATTGGTGGTCTTCATGAGTTTGATTCCTGTTGAGAAAAGAATCACGCTCAAACGGAGGTCTTCAAAGGTCATGTGGGGGTCAGCTTGAAGATAATCAGGAAACAAGAAGGAGAGATTAAGTGGTGAGTATAATTTGATAGGTTTGTTTCATGAGATCTGATTCCAGGCTTTAAAAAAACCCAACAACCTTGTAAGTTAGAGAAATAAGATTTTTAAAGCAGGATACAGATGTGGAAGAGAGATGAAGAAGAAAGCAAGGCAATTATTATTATGATGATGATTTGGACTTATTTCTCTCGAGTGTTTAATACAGGTAGTTCCCAACTTACAATAGTTCCTTTAGTGGTGGTTCAAAGTTACAGCAGCACTAAAAATGTGATTTATTACCGTTTGTCAGACTTACGACCTGCAGGGTCACGTGATCAAAGTTCAGATGCTTGGCAACTGACTCATATTAATGATGATTGCAGCATCCTGGGGGGTCACGTGACCCCCCTTTTGCGAACTTCTGACAAGCAAAGTCAATGAGGGAAGCCAGATTCACTTAATAACAGTGTTGCTAACTTAACAATTTCGGTGATTCACTTAACAACCATGTCAAGAAAGGACATAAAATGGGGTCAAACTCAATAACTGTCTTGCTTAGCAGCAGAAATTTGGGGCTGAGTTGTGACCCTAAGTCGAGGACTACCTGTTTACGTCTATTTCAAAGGAAAGCTTGGAGCGACTATGGCAGCTGTCGGTCCATTTTTCTCCATCTGCCTGTTGCAGCTTTCCACTCATTCTGCTCCTGGACTTGGTCCTCGGCTGATCCCTTACCTTCTTCCGCATCTCTGAGCTGCAGGGTCTGCATATTTTGGGCGCTTTGCCACCGGAGAAGCAAGAGGCAAAAGGCTTTCATTACTGGGTGGGATTGGCTGACCTCAGTTTTCAAATATTGGCAGTAGGTACGGTAGCCTGCGAGAAAGAGATGGAGGGTGATGACGTCGGTGGAACGCAGGGAACAGGAGAGAGGGGAAAGGTTAAAATTGCAGCACATCAGTCTAGACATGTACAAAGACACGACAGGCAAGAAGGCAAAGACATGAATGACAAAGGCATCTTGTGAAGCTCTCTCAACTTCGTTTCATGCCTCTCCAAAAACAACTTTTAAGGCTGCCCATAAAGTTGATAAAAGGTTATATGATAAGTGTCTTTTAATGCAGGGGTCCCCAACCCCTGCTCTGTGGACTGGTACCAGGCCGTGGCATGCCAGCAACTGGTCCGCACAAACAAGCAAAGCCCCATCTGCGGGATGCAGGCAGCACACAAAACCACACCCCCTCTGGTCCATGGAAAAACCCCTTGCCATGTAACCAGTCCCTGGTACCCAAAGGGTTGGGGACCTCTGCTTTAATGGAGGTGTTCCATGGTGTCCTAACCCGAGGGTCCCCCACCCCCGGGCTGCGGCCTGTTTGAAACCGGGCCGTATGAGTGGAGGCTGAGCGTGTGCATGCATGCAAAGCTCCCCTCATGTGTGAAACTCCCCCCAAGCAAGTGGTGGCCGCTTGTGCGCAAAACTTCCTTGGCTCCATTTCTTGAGCTGCGCACCGTTGCGCACGCATGCCTACCACTCACAGGGAACCATCCCGTTTCCCTCCCTGCCAGGCTGCCAAGCCAGAAAGATTGGGGACCGCTGTCCTAACCTACTTAACCTTAGTCAGTCAGCTGAGTTCCCACAGACCAGGTTGGATGAGTTTGCATATTGCATTAGTCCCACAGGTGCTTTTTCCAAAAGGCAACTGGACTCTGTTGTTTTTTTCTTTAAAAACATTTTGCTTTTCATCCAAGAAGCTTCTTCAGTTCTGGACGAGAAGTGAAGGGTTTTCAAAGAAAAAAAACAACCCAAGAGAGTCCAGTTGCCTTTTATGAAAAAAACCAACACTTTGGGACAAGCATGATCTGGATGATTGAGACTCTCTGTAGACATTTTGCACTAGGTTGCAACCGAACAAATCTACATGGGCTTCATATGACGTATGAACAAAGCTTTAGGCATCCTGAACAAGAGAGAAGGATGCAGTCAGGGCAAAAAAGGCTGGTTGGGGTGTGTATGTGTCTTGTATTCCTTACCTGGATCAAACCTCTCCACCCCACGGCTCAGTAGACTCCCATCCAGCTGGCAGAAATGAACAATGTTGTACAGAGCTGAGATCACCATTCTCCAGATTCCTGCCATTAACCCCAGGAGCACATTGATGGGGAAAAACATGTATGTCACAATGTAAAAGGCTCGCCTGCATAAGAGGGAAGCAGAGGTGGTCATGAGTAAAGCACACAAAAGCGCCCACACATATACACAAGTGGGTTGCAACGATATAATAATGAATGTTCAGGTAGCATCAATACCAATGACGATGGCTCTCCATATTACATAATTCCTTCTTGCCTAAAACTTTTACGTTGGTGGAAGTTTTTAGGAGTTGTCAGAATATCTGAAGGGTTGGAAGTAGAAAAAAAATCAGGCCAAACCGATCAGATCTGCTCCAGAAGATAAAACCTACAGAAGGGCCTTCAATTTACGAGGAAGTAAAGGATGATTGGCCATCAGAAAGATTTGGTGAAGGTATGAATTGTTCAACAATGGAACAGGTGACTCAGGAGGTGGTGGACTCTGTTTGCTGGAGGTGTGTAAAAGAGAGGCTGATGGTCCTCTATCAAGGGTCTTGTAATATGGCATGGAGGCAATCGGGCCAGATAATCTGCAAGGTCTTTTCCAACCTTCCCTTTTTGTTCATCTCAAATGTAGTGTACCTCAAAAAGAGCATTATCTGTTCCTATAAGTGGGCAGATGTTGCCAATCTGAGTGGTCCATTCTGGACTTGATAGTCCAACATGGCCATCATTGATGCTTTCTTTTTCATTATTTTATCATCATTCATTGCAGAATTCTAGAACAGGCTAGGGATCTCAACCAGATGATCTCCAGATGATATACCAATATACTTGGTATATTCTATGATGGATGGTTTTCAATAATCACCTGTTGGTGAACTCTCTGGGTAGATGGTCTCGCTCCAGGAAGTAGTAGTGGACCAGCAGGTTCTGGGCGATGAATGAAACAACCAAGGTCAACCAGAAGGGCCTAGACAAAACCAAAATAATCCATCATTCAATGAATGAACATCCAATTTTCTTAAAGCAACAATTTAGGATATAGTAGTAGTTCTAGTCATCACACTAGAAACAAATGCAATGTTAGAGAAATGGGAAATGATTGCTCCCCTAGACCCAACAGCTACATAAAGAAACATTAAATAGATAGAGCTAAGCTTGGCAGTTTTTAGTTCATGGAGAAAAAAGTAGATAGTTCAACATAAGGGTCTGGCTGGCAGATAAATCATGTTACTTTCCAAGCTTGGCTCTGTGGAACACTTACCACAAGTTCACCACAATTTTAAAAAGATGCATGTTGCTGCCAGACTGCAGTGGGACAACAATCAGGAAAGTGAAACACACGATGCAAATGAAGAAGACAATGTGTTGGATGAGCAGAGCTGGGACAGAGACAAAAAAGTGCGGTGGGTTGCAAGGAAGATCACAGGTGGACATCCGTTCTGATCTTGGGGACACCATCACCTCTTCCCAACTGTACCTGTTTCACTTTTTGGCCCAATTATTGCTCAGAAAGTGGAGTATAAGGCCAGGAAAATAATAAAGACTCCCTCAACACAAACTTGACTGGTGGCCATGAGGACACATCCATGCAGTTTTCTTGGCAACAGTTTGGATGTGGTTTGTTCACATCTTCCAGCACATTCTTTTCAACTTACTACTCTCTATTCCCACCTTCTAAGGTGTGATTAGGGCTCCTCAGTTACCTAGGCACGCAAATGATATCTGGAAACCCGTGAATTGCATCCAGCATACAAGAGATTGCTGAGAAGGTTGGAGTTTACAGGGACGATAGAAAACCTTTTCAACAGCCCCTCGGTAGAGACACCGGAGATTAGTCCTGAAACACAGGGAGAACATGTGATCAAAAGGAGGAAGAGGAGGAGGGGGAGGAGGAGGAGGAGGAGGAGATGGTTTGGACCTCTGAATCCTGGGAAGAAGCCTCACCTGTGGTTTCCCATGGACTTCAGTAACATGCAGAAGGTCACTAAGCAGGAGAGGACCAGGGACGAGATGAAGCACACTGCAAAACAGGAATGGGCAGAGAGGGATTTAGACAAAGGCTGCAGGATTCCTAAAAGCTTGCAGCTTTTTCAAGGGATCGAAACAAAACCCACCCAGATCTCAGTCAGGATCAGGCAAATGAGGTGCAAATCTAGCTGTCCAGTTCCGACTAATGGAACACTTCAAGGAAATTCCAGGCATATTTATTCTTTAATCATGGACACATTGTCGGCACATTTGACACTAGCTATATCTGATCTACAGCAGCTATAGGTTCTACATACTTTTCTAAATAGATGTTTCTATTTTTTTTTCATCTCTCAGAACCTGTAGAGTTATCTTCTTCAGCCTCTCTGTGTCCACCAGAATCGGCTCAGTATTGTAGCTGCATTATCCAACAATAGGCCCAGCCTCCTGATTGTAATTTACATGTAGGTTTGTTACATGGTATGAGTTCTACTGTCTTTATAAAACCCATTTTTTTAAAAAAAAACAAATTGCAATGCATTGATAATCTGCCCAAAGGCAAGCAGAGATATCAGCTACTGTGGACCTTTAGACAAAGTATCTGCTCTCTCAGTTGCAGATGCTTTGTCAAAGGGCCAAAGTTAATAGTAACTCTGTTCCCCAAGAATGGTTGCAGGAATTGGGTATGTCTAGTTTAATGAAAAGTAGGACATGGGGTGACATGAGAGCAGTGTTCCAATATCTCAGGGGCTGCTACAAAGAAGAGGGAGTCAAGCTATCCTCCAAAGCACCTGAAGGCAGGACAAGAAGCAACGGATGGGAACTAACCAAAGAGAAAGGCAACCTAGAACTAAGGAGAAATTTCTGGAGAGTGAGAACAATTAATGAGTGGAACAGCTTGCCTCAAGAAGTTATGGGTGCTCCATCAACTGGAGGCTTTTAAAAAGAGACTGGACGAAAAACATTTAAGCACCGGGAAAGTGAGAGACGAAGAGAGAAGACCGGACAGAAGAGGATATTCGGATCTTTTTAAAAAAGTGAGGCTCGTCCTATTGTCTCTCTGAGAAAAAGATCTATGTGGTATTTTGTCATTTTCGAAAAAATTAGCGCCTCTCTCTCCCCCCCCTTTTTTTCCGGAGTGTAACAGTGATGAGTCGAGCAACCGAGGAAAGGTTTTAGTATACGCGGCCGCCACCATGGCATGGTAGGGGCGGCAGCAGAAGCGACGGCATCGGCCATTGCAGAGTCGCAGCAGCGGCGGCCGCGGCCTCGGCAACTCCAAGCATCTGCAACCATGGCGTTTTTCAAATCATCACACAGCAGTTTTGCTGTAATTGATAAAGACACCATCTATTTGTCTAGGCAAATTGACAACAAAGTACTAAAACTTGACCAAAATGAGCTTCTCAAACACAGAGATGTTGTTGGAGGACTTTCTGTCCCCATTCAGCCAGCAGTGTTTGGTGGCTGATGAAGGTCTGGGGCTCTTAGATGACTGCTTGGAGGTGGCCAAGAACTTCAGTTCGCATGGGTTCTCCAGTGATAAGGCTAAAGTGGGCTCCTCCAATTGGCTGGATGTGGGCAGTTGGAAAAATGCCACAGACAGCAACCAGGAGGATGCCTTTTCTGGCATGGATTGGATGGTGGAGAAGATGGACTTGAAGGAGTTTGACTTTGATGCACTGTTAGGTATTGATCTGGAAGCCACCATCTCCCCAGATGAGCTCATGGCCACGTTGGAAGACACGTGTGACCTGCTTGACCCGCCCATTGAAGAAATTCCCAGCAAAGAAAGTTTATTAATACCAGAACCAATTAACCAATCCCCCAGGTCTCCTGAAGCAGACCAGGTGGCCCCTTTGACTACATTATTGCCATTTCCAGCACCCCAAGGACCACTGATTTCTACTGTTGACCATTCATTCAGTTTAGAGCTAGGTAGTGAAATAGACATTCTTGAAGGAGACAGAAAAACAGAAACCCCCACTATAGTGTTTCCCAAGTGTGAAAAAGATGATATAGCACATTCTGATAATGATAGTGGAATATGTATGAGCCCAGAGTCTTATCTAGGGTCACCTCAACAAAGTCCTGCCACTTCTACTAGTTCCCTCAGTGATAACCAATCAGTTACAACCCAACCTGATCCTTCTGTGAGGCCCAAGCCTTATGATCGCCCTCCAGGAATTGTATCATTAAAGATTAAAGAAGAAAAGAGAGTAGATAAGAAACTGAAGAAGATGGAGCAGAATAAGACAGCGGCCACACGATATAGACAGAAGAAAAGGGCAGAGCAAGAAGCTATATCAGGAGAGTGTAGAGAACTAGAGCAGAAAAATGAAGCCCTAAATGAAAAAGTTGATTCCCTGAGCAAAGAAATCCAATATTTAAAAGATCTGATTGAAGAAGTCCGCAAAGCTAAGGATAAAAAGACTAAAGCCCCAGAATAGAGTAGTGGAGTAGGAGTTACATGCATGTATATTTGCTGCAAACAGCTGTTTTAATGCTTAATAAATTATTTTCTAATTTGAAAAAAAAAAAAAAAGTGAGGCTCGCCGCCGGAAGGCCCCGGGAAGCCGCGAACGGAGCCACTGAAGCCGGTGGCGGCTGGGCGGCCGGCCGGCAGGCCCAGAGAAGAAGACGCTGCGCCGCGCCGTGAGAGAGAGAGCTAGAGAGAGCTGGAGCTGGCGCGAGAGAAACGGCACACAGAGGAGGAGGAGGACATCGGCCTGAGACCCGAGAGCCGCCGGGATAACTTGCCAGCCTGAAGAGGACCCCCGGACAAGCAGACTGGAGAGCGGGATGGTGCGAAAACAGCTGAGGGGGCCTGGCGTGGCAAACAAAGGCGGAGGCGAGCTGAGCTGACAAGAAGCAGACACGAGCGGAGAGGATCATCCGAAGGGCAGAGCACAGAGAAGGGCGCCGAGAGACCAGCGGAGGAAGACTGGCGCGGAGAAAAGAAGTGGAGGCAAGCAGAATCGTGGAAGAGCCGACACGAGCAGAGACAAGCGGCGCAAGCAAAGGAGGAGAAGATTACCTGCGTGAGGCCGGGAACGGACGTAGGAAGATTCTTCACCAACCCACAGACGGCCAAAACTGCACCACACAATAGAGGCGAGGAGAGAAGATCAAAGAAGGAAGGAGCGAAGCATCAAAGAAGCAGACGGCGGGGGAAGACTCAGGCAGAGGGACTGGTGAGTGTTTCCCCACGCGCTGCGCCCCAGACCCACCAGAACGGGAGCCCCAGGGGTACAGAAGAGGGCAGGACGTACCAGGGAAGAAGGTGGGAGGAAGAAGAAAGGTGGAAGGCAACCTGGAGCACTACAAAGGAAAGGCAGAAGGGATCTCTAAACACAGGCTGCCAGAAGACAGGAGAAGGTGACCTGGGTAAGACAGCAGAGAAAGAGGGGCAAGAAAGAGCCAGAAAAGAACAAAGAGAAGGAACAGGCTGGCAGAGGGGAGTGAAGAGGAAGCCAAGGCAAAGACACTGAATAGGCTCCCTGAACACAGAACTGCTTGACTATAGGCTCTTACCCCTACACTGCCTAAACCCTGAAGCCTCTCCCCCTGAAAGGCTAGACTACTGGACCATCATCAGACCACAACCTAGTGTCCAATTTGGTCCAAGTTGGAAACCAAAACAGGGACAGGACAACAGGAGGATAACCTCAAGATGGCCTCCAAACAGACCAAACTGACAGAAATGATGGGAGTTGTATCCTCCCTGGCCCAGCCTACTAAACCACCAGGAAGCACCTTACCCACCCCCACACCCTCCCATCCAACGGCAGATCCCCAGACCCATCAATGCACACAAGCCAGCCCAACAGCATACATAATACGAGAATTAAAAGAAGTAATAGGGACGCTGGTAACAAGGATGGATGGAATGGACAAAAAGTTGGAGGAAAGTTGCAAAGACATAAAACAAATGCTGATAAACCAAGGTAGGGAGCTGGAGAGGAAATGGGAAGAGCAACGCGAGGCGATGGCCGCAGACCTGGACCAAATGAAGGAGGCGATGCAAGCACACTACAAGGGAATACGGGAGGAAATGGAGAAAAACTTCCAGGAGATCAGGGAGAAGGTGGACAAGCGGATGGAAGAAATGGAGAACCATGTAGAGGGACAGATAGCAGAAATGAAAGGGGTGGCTCAAGACCAGTCCACCATGATGCAATACTGGCAGATGGCATCTGCAATCAGGTTTAGAGGCTGGAAAGAGGAGCCATATGAAACCCAAGAAAGTCTGCTTGGAACCTTCATAGAAGCCCTGGCAACGTTTCTGGGAAAGAGCACCACAGAGATCGTAGGGCAATTCGACAGAATACACAGAGTGGGCGCATGGAAGGCAACAGACAGGCGTCGACCAAGGGACGTGGTTATCCATTTTGTGATGCAGGGGTTCCGGAACCTCATCTCAGCCACATCTTACAACAAGAAATTATACATAGAGGGGCAGGAAGTGAAAGTACTGAAAGAGATCCCCCAACGATGCTGCGAGACAGAAGGGACTACCAATTTTTGGTCGACGAACTGAGACTATGCGTCATGCGATTTCGATGGGAAGCCCCAACGGGGATGTCACTTATCTATAAGAATAAAAGATGCTACCTAAACTCGGTCCAGAAAGCGAGAGAATTTCTTGCAAAGGAACTGACGTCAGGTGGACCTCAACACATCACGAGAGAAGAAACAGAAGGGCCACTGGGACGCGGAAGAGACCGAGAACAACGAGCAAACCACCCAGAAATACAGACCGACGCAGCAGCAAGAGAAAGGAAAGGACCAACTCGAGACACGACGACGCAGAGAACAAAAAGCAACAACAACAAGGAAACAGGACAGACTGCAGAGAGCAGAATACTAAGATCCACTACCAAACGCACGGAACAGCAAGGCACGACTCCTCTACACAACATGAGCACCAACTTGGATACCATGGGAACGAGACCAAAGAAGAACATAAGAGATAGAACAGAAGCGGTCTTGCAAGAGTATTCCGACACCGACAATGACAACTAAATACTTGACATGGAACGTTAACGGACTAAATTCCCCACAGAAAAGGAGGAAGATATTTCATTATCTGTTTCAAGGAGGAAACGACATAATTTGCCTACAAAAAACACACATTAGAGCAGCGGACCAGAAATACTTAATCAACAACAGACTAGGTACACATTTTGTTGCAGCGGCGCCACGAAAGAAGAACGGGATTGTTATATACGTGAAGAAACATGTAACAGCCAAGCTAATAGAGTCAGACTCCCAGGGTAGATACCTAGCAATCGAAGTGACACAGGATGACAAGAAAATTCTAGTGATGGGCATATATGCACCAAATCAACAACAAGGAAAATTCTACAAAAAGATACACAAGAAGTTAATACAATTTAACTACAGATCATGTATTATACTGGGAGATTGGAACGGGGTCATAGAGACTGCCTTGGACAAGAAGAAGACAAAACCTAAACCACAAAAGCACTCCAAGTTGCCTAAATCTTTCTACGACATGAAGGAAGACCTTGTACTGACAGACGTCTGGAGGGAACGGCACGGCAAAGAGCAAGAATTCACCTTTTTTTCCGACAGGCATCAGTTGTTCTCCAGAATTGATTTCATCCTGACATCTAGTGACTTGCTAGTTCGCCTAAACGCTGTGTCAATCCTACCCAAAGTACTAATAGACCATAACCCGGTAAGGATGGAATTAATACAAGATCGGAAATCGAGGAGATCCTGGAGGATCAATGAAAACCTGCTTAGATACGAGAAAAGGGTGGCTGAATGCAAAAGTGCCATGAAGGAATTCTTCAGTATAAATATGAACAATGAAACACCCATTGAAATGATTTGGGACGCTAGCAAGGCATATATGCGCGGGATCCTCATGAACATGAACGCCAGGCACCGTCGTAAACAAGAACAAAAAAGAAAGGAGCTAGAGGAGGAGATAAGGAAACAGGAGCTATTATTAATAAAAAGACCGGAGGACAAAGCCACAAAAGAAGGAATTAAGATACTAAGAAAACAATTCGACCTGCTGATGGCGGATCAAGTAGCAAGGAATATACAATATGCAAAACATAAGACATTCTGCAGCGCCAACAAACCGGGGCGGTGGCTGGCTTATACCTTAAGAAAGAAACAGAAAGCCCGCATAATTGAAAAGATAGAGTACAAAGGCAAGGAAGAATTCAAACAGGAAATCATTAAGAAAGCTTTCACCGAGTTCTACTCAAAACTATACGCCGAGGAGAAGATACAGGACAAAGAGATAGAAAAGTTCCTACAAAACGAAAACTTAATGGTACTCACCGATACACAACGAGATGCCCTGAATGCCCCAATCACAAAGGAGGAAATACACTCAGCAATCAAACAACTGAAAACAGGAAAGTCACCCGGGACGGACGGGATAACGGCTACCTATTACAAGCATCTCCAAGAGGAAACGATAGAACCCCTCAGAGAGCTATTTGTCAACATACAAGAAGGCGGCCAAGTCCCACCCTCCTGGAAAACAGCCTACATTTCTCTAATTCCCAAAGAGGGAAAAGATAATGCACAACTGGCAAACTATAGGCCCATCTCACTATTGAATACAGACTACAAAATCTTTACAAAGGTTCTGGCCAACAGACTAATGACTGTACTACAAAAAATAATTCACCCGGATCAAACGGGGTTTATACAAGGACGTCAGATGAAAACCAACGTGAGACAGCTGCTGAACATAATAGAGTACTTGGAAAGGCACAACCAGGTACCTGCAACCCTCATGTTTGTGGACGCAGAAAAAGCCTTTGACAGACTGAATTGGCCATTCCTGACGAACCTAGCCCGGGGGATGAAAATGGGAAAGCAGTTCCTCAACTCCATAACAGCAATCTACCAGAAACAAACGAGCCAGATCATCGTGAACGGCGAACTAACAGACCCATTCAATATAGAAAGAGGCACGAGACAGGGTTGTCCGCTGTCACCACTGCTATTTGTCTTTACGATGGAGATTCTGCTGAACAAGATAAGAGCAGCAGAAGACGTAAAGGGCATACAGATTGGAAAACAGGACTACAGGCTGTGTGCCTTTGCAGACGACCTACTGGTGACAGTATCGCAACCAGTACAATCAACAAGGAGTTTGATGGAGATAATGAAAGACTATGGCAAGGTATCAGGTTTTAAAGTTAATATATCAAAAACGAAGATGCTAGTTAAAAATCTAGACAGCAAAGCAAAACAGGACTTGGAAAGAATAACGGGTTGCGAAATAGTTAAGAAAGTTAAATACCTGGGAGTGGAGATAGAAACAACTAATGCGAAATTATACAAAAATAACTACGAGGTGCTGTGGAGCAAGATACAAGCAGATCTGGAAAGGTGGAAAACACTACGACTATCCTTGCTGGGCAGGATAGCAGCAGTAAAGATGAACGTCCTGCCAAGATTTCTATTTCTCTTCCAAATGCTACCCATACTCAAAAAGGATGAAGACTTGGACAATTGGCAGAGGGGCATCACCAGATTTATTTGGGATGACAAGAGACCGAGGGTGAAACTAAAAATTATCCAGGACACAAGGAAGAGAGGGGGACTAAAAATGCCTAATCTAAAGCTATACTACTATGCAGCAACATTGGTGGCGGTGAGTGACTGGATCAATATGACGAATGATAGAATACTGAATGTTGAAGGGCATGGCCTACTACTTGGCTGGCACGCATACTTAGTATACGACAAAAAGGCAGACAGGAACTTCAAGGAGAACCCACTACAAATCCCATTGTTATGGGTCTGGAAGAAATATAAACACCTCCTACACGACAAGATTCCCATCTGGACGATCCCTGGACACGCAATAGGGGATATAAACACATCCCAAGGGCTAGAAGTGGTGCCCTACAGTAAACTTGTACTGGGAGAAGAAAATGGGTTCTCCTTGAAACCCCAAGCAACGCTAGCAAACAAAGGAATCGGAGGTACCTGGCTATCATATATACAACTGCAATCAAGGTGGCGTAAAGATAAGAAAAAGGATTCTCCCAGACCGACGAGAACCTAATTGAACAGACTAGAGAACAGGGGATCATGCACATCAAATGAGTGTACAGCATTCTGATAGAAATGGACTCTGAAACCGAGCTAGTCAAAAACTGTATGATAAAGTGGGGACAAGACTTTGGGCATCCTATCACCATGGACACGTGGGAGAAAATCTGGGTGAAAAATGTGGAATTTACGAAATCGCAACACCTAAGGGAAAACTTCTACAAGATGTTCTATAGGTGGCACCTCGACCCGAAAAAACTATCACTCATCTATCCAGACTCCCAGCCCAAATGCTGGAGGTGTGGTGACGGGGAGGCTACCTACTTTCATGTATGGTGGACATGCAGAAAAATCAAAGCCTTCTGGAGGAAGATATGGTGGACACTCCAAACCATTTTCAAAAAGCGTATTGAATTTCTACCTCAGGTGTTTTTGTTAGGGATAACAAAGGACTGCACTACCTCAGAGACGAGCTTATTTCTGAACTTGATCACAGCAGCCAGATTGTTGGTGGGACAATACTGGAAGAATCCAGAAATACCGCCTATAGAAGAATGGACTGTGAAAGTAATAAATCTGGCGGAGATGGCGAAAATATTGGCATACCTGAAAGATCGCTCAAATATTTGGCAGACTGGAAACAGTGGATAGACTATATACAAGAGAAACACCAATCAAACAAAATGCACCTGGCATTTAGTTGAGACTCGACGTAAAGAGGGAAGAATGTTTACCGAAACAAATGTTTACAAAGACTAACACCTAATGTTGTATGCCTATGTTATATGACGAAAGTATCTTAATATGATCTTATGCTTAATGTTGTTTGCTTTAATATTGATAAAGCGGAATGAATTTCTATCTCAGGTTATGAAACTTCTACCTCAGGATCTTTGGTTAGGGACTATAAAAGATTGCACTATTACTGAGACGAAGTTAATTCAGAAGCGTGAATGAACAATATGTGATAGACTAGATATAGTAGATAAACCATATACAAGATTTACCTCAGGTTATTAAACTTTTACCTCAGGATTTTTGGTTAGGGACCATAAAAGATGGTACTAATACTGAGATGAATAATATGTGATAGACTAGAAACTGTGGATAGACTATAGAAAAGAAAAACACCAATCAAATAAATTGTAACAGGCGTCTAGTTGAGGCTTGATGTGAGGAGCGAAAAATGTTTACCAAACCAGACGTTTATAAAGATTAATACTTAGTGATGTATATCAGCTGCTATGATGATTGATGCATACTATGATTTTATGTTCAATGCTGATTGTATGAATGTAGATAGACCATATACAAGAGATGTATTTTCGGGTCCTATGAAGACAGCTTATTAATATGAACCCGGATTTAATGTTGATTGCTTTAATATTGGGAAAGCATTCTGAATTTCTACCTCAGGATACTGAACTTCTACCTCAGGATTATTGGTTAGGGATCATAAAAGATTGTACTAATACTGAGATGAATAATATGTGATAGACTAGGAACTGTGGATAGACTATAGAAAAGAGAAACACCAAGCAAATAAATTGTATCAGGCGTTTAGTTGAGGCTTGATGTGCGGAGTGAAAAATGGTTACCAAACCAGACGATTATAAAGATTAATACTTAGTGATGTAAAAAAAAAAAAGAGAGAGACTGGACAACCATTGAACTGAAATGGTATAGGGTCTCCTGCTGGAGCAGGGGGTTGGACTAGATGACCTCCAAGATGACCTTCCAACTCCAATTCTGCTCTTTCCAGGAATGTTCCTTCAATTCTAGGCCCAGGAAGAACCAGGATATTGGGACAGGGAAGGGCTTAGTTTAGCTGGAGGCAACAGGAACAGCAGGCCATTGTGCATTGTTGGGTTTGATGCCCCCTTCTATCCTTCTTTGTAGTTTCCCTATGTCATTAGACCAGGGGTAGGCAACCTCGGCTCTTTTATGACTCATGGACTTCAACTCCCAGAATTCCTGAGTCAGCTATGCTATACTGACTCAGGAATTCTGGGAGTTGAAGTCCATGAGTCATAAAAGAGCCGAGGTTGCCTACCCCTGCACTAGACCATCTGCTCCATGCACCTGGTTCTCAGATGTCTTTATGAGGACAAAATCAGCAGGCCTTTCTGCTAAATCTCTATGCTGCTTGTTTCTTAGAATCTGCCCCAACCTTTGACAGTTTCCTGATTACATTTCTTTAAAACATCCCACACGTCTAGGCTCTTAAAAATTCCAGGAAGTTTTACAGACCATGAAACATCTCTGAAATTATTCTATTTTCTCCAGGGATTTGTAAAGAATGCCTTGGCTCCTGTGTTCGGTTTAGCCTCAGCCCAGAGACCTATTTTAAGGCACGGATAACTAAAGCTCCTTCTTTCCTAGGAAGCAACAGGCCCTCATTCAGATCTGCAACAAAAGCACAACTGAGCGCAACTCTGCTTGCCGACATATGTTAAATATTAGGGATATCGGAAGCAGTGATTCAGACCTCTGATTTGAAGGCAACTTGACTGAATGGAATTGCAGAATCAAATTGCGGAATCAAATTGCAACCTCATCAGTCTAAATGAATCTAAGTGTGCCTTCAAAGAGATTTCAAGAACCAATGGACTTCTTTATAAAAACTGAATCGGATCTCCAAATCCATTTAGTTCAGTTGCATGATCCAAAGTGACATTCTCAATCAAGCTGATTAGCTTGTCAAATGAAACTGTTGAATTGCACATTCAGAACAGATCTTGGGTGATGCTTGCAAAAGATGGGTTGTCCCAGTGAGTTTTCTTCATTCTTAAAAAAAAAATCATCTTTAATGTATACAGTACTTAACTTTTTTGAAATTCATTGGATTTGGTACTCAATGTATTTTTACATGAAAATTCTGGGACGCATCGTTTGTTTGGTGCTCAATGCACAAGTTAGAACTTGTCAGTGTCAGCTGCTTTATGACTCTCTACATTATTTCTTATGGGAAAAATTTGTTTGGGTCAAATCATTTTTGGTAGTCATCATTCCTCTTGGAACACAATTTTGGTCTCCACACTAAAAAAAGGGGGTTGAGACTCTAGAAAAAGTGCAGAGAAGAGCAACAAGGTTGATTAGGAGACTGGAGGCTAAAACCTATGAAGAACGGTTGCAGGAACTGGGCATGGCGAGTCAAGTGAAGAGAAGGACCAGGGGAGACATGACAGCAGTCTTCCAATATCTGAGGGGCTATCACCGAGAGGAGGGGGTCAACCTATTTTCCAAAGCATCTGAAGGCAGGACAAGGAATAACGGATGGAAATGGATCAAGGAGAGATTCAACCTAGAAATAAGGAGAAATTTCCTGGCAGTGAGAACAATCAACCAGTGGAACAGAAGTTGCCTTCAGAAGTTGTGGGAGCTTCATCACTGGAAGCTTTCAAGAAGAGACTGCCATGTGTCAGAAATGCTTGGGCAAGAAGTTGGACTAGGTGACCTACAAAGGCCCTTCCAATTCTGTTATTCTAATTCTAACCAATTAACACTGAGTACCGAGGTACCACTGTATATATTTTTTTATATTGCTGGGGGAGGTGAGACAATCAAGAATAAGCAAGCACTGTCATTACTTGTTCTTTCTCAATATTGATCATTGAATTCCTTTTAAGCAGATGTCATCTTATACTGGTCTTGTTTTGAGTTCCTGGACCTAACTCTTGCATTCTGCAAGAACCCTCTTCATTCCAGCTGCAGTTGGTCAAGCACTGAAATGGACATTCTTAATCTAAGACTGAAGAAACATACCTTCCAGTGACCAGATGTAGTGTTTAGCCGTTGCCAACTCTTTGTCTCCAGGAATACTGGCAGGATTTTTGGAAGGAATTATACCAAACTGGACAAAGAGTGCTGTCATTTCTTTTGTCATCCCAGCTCTTATGATCTGGATGTTGGGGATGAAGGATGCAAGTAGAAGAAGGGCCACCTGCAGACCAGGAGAGCAACAGATGAGGCTGGTCCTACCACAGGTGGACAGGTTGAGAAGAAACTGTGGTGTACTTTACCTGGTAGACAGCTATCACAGCCATGGCTAGAGAGAGGGCCAGCTTCAATGGGATCTGGAAACCTGCAATCACAAAACCAGGGCTACATCTCAAGAAGAATATTCCGATGGGTAGAACATGAACCCATGGTCTATGGAGATTCTCAGTCCTCCAGGTCATAGTTATTCCAAAGAAAGCTTTTTCATGAGGCAACTGGACTTTCTTGTTTTTCTTTGAAGACATTTTGCTTCTCATCCAAGAAGCCAAAGAAGCTTCTTGGATGAGAAGCGAAACATCTTCAAAGAAAAACAAGAAAGTCCAGTTGCCTCGTGAAAAAGCTTTCTTGGGGATGAATCCGTGGTCTTTCAAAAATTTGTTAGCTAAATTTTACCCATTGGGGATGTCGCTAGGGTTAGTGAGACTTGAAGCACAACAGACCCAGAAGACAAATTAGCTCAATACATGGATTGTGTTGAAAAACAGGCCCATAATGAGAGAAGGAGAAAGTCAAAGAGATACAATTCTCTGCAATTCCTTGCTTCAGAACATATGTGGCAGTCTTGAAGATGTAGATGTTCTGGAGATCTTTCCAGAGTAACCACCAAAATAGAATGGCAGTACAAAACAAGCTAGCCTAAGCCCGTCCAATATCTCCTAAGAACCTAGTGGAAAAGAATACATATATATATAAATGCAGTACCTTTCTGGGGTATGTATACAAATGTACGCAAGTAGGATTGGAGACTCGAAAGCCTTCTTGGCTTCACTCCATTGATGCTGAAAGAAGAAGTTCAGAAGGTCTGTCATAAATACAAGGCCTGTCCTCACCAGCCCCTTGTTTTGGGATCCACCAGCTCTTGGTTGGTCAAATTGAGGTCTCACCTTTTCTTGGGTATTCTTTTAGTCAGGATGTGCTTCAAATAGTCTTCATCATAGCTGCTTCCTGGAACCTTCCAGCAAACAAGGAAACACTCAAGATGAGATTCCAATAATTTGGGGGCTTCATTTAATCCATGAAATCAACCCTCTTCCTCTTCCAGACTTTGCCCAATGTCCTCCCCCCCTCCTTTCCTTGCAGCTTCCTAAAAACAGAAATGCGGTTAAGAATGCTGGTCACAGAAGATTAGATTTACAGAAGGGAATATTTGCAGCTAAGGGTTGATCAGGGTGCCCTCTGAGCTTGCTTGTTTTCTCGCAGATGTTTCATTACCCAACTAGGTAATCTCATCAATTCTAGAAGGGAGAGGGATTTGCAGAGTGAAAGAGGAGGTCTATGGGGTCCTTGGTGCTCTCTGAACGTGGCTGTTTTCTTGAAGACATTTAATTACCTAACTGGGTAATTGCATTAGTGCTAGAAGGGAGTGGAGTTCATCGAGTATAGGAGAAGCAAAGGGAGGGGCAGGAGGAGGAGAAGGAGGAAGAGGAGGAGAAAGAGAAAGAGATGGATTGTAGAGTCTTTGATGCTCTCTGAACTTGGTTGTTTTCTTGCAGATGTTTCATTACCCAAATAGGTAGCATCATCAGTGTGAGTGAGTTTGGGGTTTGCTTCCTGTTTATATTCAATAGATCACTCTACAGCCAGCATCCAGCAACCAATACCCAGTTAAGCAGGGATTAACACCAGACAAAGAATCAACCAAGCAGAAAACAATTACCTAATTAGGGAATCACTGAAGAGAAAACCATATCCCCACCAACACTGAAAGAAGAGGTTACTGTGTATAAACACGGAACAAGTCACATGACATGGTTCCAAAAAGAAGCAGCTTTTCAAAGAACTTTGAGGCTTATTTACCTTAAAGAATCCTTTTATTTCTGCATAGCTTTGGCACACATGAAAATTAAGCCAAAAACTGAATCTTCCCACCCCCAATCACCCGTAAGAAAGCATAATTCACTCCCTCATTCTGCTATCATCAATCACATTCTCCAATTAAAGTGAAGTGTGAAGTGCCCCTCCCATTACAGCTGACCTTGGCAATGCTGTGCTGAGATATTGTTATGGTTAGCTAGCATATTTTCCCATCCACTAGGATAGTATTGTCTGCTTTAACTCTAGAAGTGATATACAGACTAAATAAAACATGTTTGCTTCTTCATATATGGCAAGCAAGAACATCCAATGTTAGCAGTCTTGACATCACGCTCACTAGCACTGATGAAGTTACTAATTGGCAATGAAACATCTGCAAGCAGACCATCTTGCTCAGAGAGCATCAAGGACCCCACGTCTACGGAGATTCTCAGTCCTCCAGGTCATGGCTGTCCCAAAGGTGCTTTTTCAAGACCTTCTTGTTTTTCTTGAAGATGTTTCGCTTCACACCCAAGAAGCTTCTTCAGCTCTGGCTGGATGGTGGGGAATGGAAGGATTTATGCTCTTGGCAGACAGCTGGTCATTTGCATCCTTTTAGAGAGCCGTTGAGGCCACTTGGAGGTTTATCTGTGTCTTCAGGGTCACCTGAGTGGTGCAAATGGGGATGGAGCCTTCTTGGAACCGCTGAAAGGACCGTGTTGTAGACTGGAGATAGATGATGTTGTATCTCTCCCCTTCTTTTGAGAGAGGGCTGTTCAATTTAGGCATAGGCCTCCAGGTGGCTTCAACGACCCTCTGAAAGAATGCAAATGACCAGCCATCTGCAAGGAATATAAAGAAGCAAGAAAGCTTCTTCAGCTCTGACTGGATGGTGGAGAATGGAAGGATTTATACTCCTTTCAGACAGCTGGTCATTTGCCTTCTTTTAGAGAGCCGTTGAGGCCACTTGGAGGTTTATCTGTGTCCTCAGGGTCACCTGAGTAGGTGTGCAAATGGGTGTGGAGCCTTCTTGGAACCGCTGAAAGGACGGTGTTGTAGACTGGAGATAGATGGTGTCATATCCCTCCCCCTCTGTTGAGAGAGGACTGTTCAACTTCGACATCGATGGCCTCTTTGACTCCTCTTTCAAACAGCCAGAGCTGAAGAAGCTTCTTGGATGAGAAGCGAAACGTCTTCAAAGAAAAACAAGAAAGCCCAGTTGCCTCCTGAAAAAAGCACCTAGGAAATTGACCTGGTTGCAAAGCTGCCTCCCGTGGCGGTTTCTCCTACGCTCTCCCTGTGCTTTTTAGCAAGTAAGTAGAACGAAAGAAATAGGCCTGATTCGTGCCACCCATTAAAAATGTCTCGCATAATTTCCATCTGTTCTGTGAGTCATGATAACAGTTGCAAAGGTGCTAATTACAGGGCTGCGCAGATGGCCGACTTCATCTGGTGCGAAAGAAGAAGAAGAACGGCATTGTCATTCTGAGAATTGTGAGGAAAAGAGAGAGAAGGCTGGGTACACAATGAGAAAAAATATATATCCCTTCCTTTCCTCTCAGGATCGTATAAACCAGGGGTAGGCAACCTTGGCTCTTTTATGACTCGTGGACTTCAACTCCCAGAATTCCTGAGCCAGCCATGCTGAGAGGAAAGGGAGAGGTTTCCATGCTGAGCCATGCTGGCTCAGGAATTCTGGGAGTTGAAGTCCACGAGTCATAAAAGAGCCAAGGTTGCCTACCCCTGGTATAAACAGTTGGAATTGGTGAAACGTGACAATCACATGCAAATTTCCAGAGGCACCAAGCATTCCTCTGGCTATTGTTGGTTTGCAAAGCAGGGATTTCTTACACAACTGTCCAAGGGGATTACAACACCGTCGTGCCAACAAACTGCTTTTTTTATGCAACTGTACAACAAGGCATCAGTTCTCCTCTGAACATTAAGACTCAAATCTTCTCAGACTGAGAAGTTGGGTTGACACAAATAAATCAATGAGAGGTCATTCAGAAAAAAGCAGTTTTTTTTTTAAAAAAAAACCCACAGCTCTCTTTCCTACATTTTGGATGTACTTCATACCGGTACTCCTTAACTTACAGCCATTTGTTTAGTAACCGAAGTTACGACGGCATTGAAAAAAGTGAGGTATGAGCCTTTTTCACACTTAGGATCGTTGCAGCATCCCTGTGGTCACATGATCAAAATTCAGACACTTGGCAGACTGACTCCTATTTATGACAGCTCCAGTGTCCCGGGGTGGGTCACGTGATCCCCTTTTGCGACCTTCTGACAAGCAAAGTCAATGGGGGGGAAGCCAGATTCGCTTAACGACCGTGCTACTAACTTAACAACTGCAGTGATTTGCTTAACAACGGGGACAAGAAAAATTCCATTGCTAAGCAAGGCCGTTGTTAAGTCGTCCTGGCCAATTTTACATTCTTTTTTTGCCATGAATGTTAAACAAACCACGGCCCTTGTTAACTGAATATGCGGTAACTCAGCTTCCCCCATTGACTTTGTGTCAACATCCAGCACAAGAATCCAAATAAATCCCCAGGATCATTTCATTCTGAAATTCTTACTGTTAAATTAAATACACGGCATAGAATTGCCGAAGCAAAATTCACTCTGAGGTTCCCAGACACCAGATCTACTTTTAGAAAGCCAGCTGGGGAGGCTGCAAACGGTGGCCACGTGACCCCAGGATGTTGCAAGTGTGAAAACTGGTTCTAAGTCACTTTTTCCCAGTGCCTTTGAAAGTTTGAGCAGTCTCTAAACGGATCATTATAAGTCGAGGATTCACCTGTATAAAATAATATTTAAGAACAGGAAAACCCTCTGCCAAATCAATTGGGGAAAACGAAAGCTGGTGGTCTCTTCTTATTGTGGCTTATTGTCGCAACCTTTTGAGCTCGAGAGGGCAATGTCAAGAGAGGTTACCTTGTCTGTCGCCATCTTGGCATCCCCTTTGAAGCTCTCGACCAGTTTCATGGGGTACCAAAGGCTCAGCATGGCAAGGCACAGAATGATAGGAAGGTAAGAAAGCAGGGAATAATATCTGTAAATCTGAAAAGAAAGAGTAAGGAAAAAAACACAATAAAGAAACTACCACTGAGACTCAGAAGATGAATTATATCTCAGTCACAATCCCTCAACGGCTAATATTATATTGGGAAGTTTCCAGAACCAGGGATTGTGGTTTATGGACCAGAATTCTCTGCCATAGCAACTCATTGGTGGATGAATGAAACGAGTGAGTTGGTCCCTTTTGCTAAGTCCTCTGTGAATTGCTTTGAGGGGCAAGACCACAAGCAAAGAGGGTGGATTAATTGCTCTCCCCCTGTTCTTCAGATCTTCTGGAACTCGGTGTTCTTGATCTCTTTCATCCTTGTCCCTTTGGAGAGACTCAGAATAAGCTTTCATGTGAATTACATGCTGTGCACCTAATTGCTTTCTACCATCATCTCTGGATGCTGAGAACACACTGTAGTTGATGGGAAATCCAGAGATTTTGCTACTCCTGTAAGTCAAAGCATTCACTTTGTCCAATGTACGGATAATGAATGATTCCTGGTCTGAAATCCACCTGGGAAGAGCCTCATGCTGTATATATTCCTGAGAATTTGCTCCCTAGTTAGGTCCTTCCTCATTCTTCTGGGACCTATCCTCACCTTTAGCTTGCAGTGGTTGCGTCCTAAAATCTACCTAACCGAGTTAGGCAAACATAAGTAATAAACAGCCATGGACCTTCTGAAGCATCATGATCAAAACACGCATGCAATTGTGGCCCCAGATTAGTATCCCCCAACTCTAAGTATGGCCTTCAGATCTTCTCCAGAAGTTGTCCCCAGGATGTCCTTCTGAATATGATAAAGGCAAAAATGGTTTTACTTGGGGAGTCACTATTAACTGCTTCAAATTAATACATTTTGATTTATAAAAATCCAAAATTGGAGTCCCAAACGTCTCCAGAACCTTGATGTATCCTATGGGCAGAAAGTCTCCAGGCTTCACAAGAAAGAGCTGTTCGTCTAGTTGGCTCCTGCCCAGTTTCTCCCCATCAGCATCCTTCTCTGTCTTTACCTTGGGTGACTGAGGACATTCCACCTTCTGCCAGATATAGAGCACACAGTGACACCAGGACAGCAGGCAGCCAAGCAGGTATCCAACTCTGTTTTGGACAGTAGTGCATGCAAGTAAGGGATAGTAGAAGGCAGGGTAATACAATAAAGCCAGCATCTTCCAGTACTCTAGAGAAAGAAATCAAGGAGAAGAGAAGGCCCAACGTTAAGAACCCAAGTATTTCTGCAGAAAGTCATGTGGACAATGCAAATGGAAGGGTGGTTAGGATTGCCATGACCTCTGCTAAGGGGACTCTATCAGATTTCCCATAGGAGACAATTGATGGGACATTTACCTGTAAATAATGACTGTTGGCCAACAGACTTTGGACTGATCCTCTCCTTAGGTCAGGATTTCCTAACCTTAGCAACTTTAGGATGCATAGACTTCAATTCCCAGAATTCCATAGCCATCCAAGGGAATTCTGGGAGTTGAAGTCCATACCTCTTAAAGTTGCCAAGGTTGGGAACTTTAGCCTTGGGCTAAACAAGGAAATTATCTAACAAGGCAGAAATGGCAGGCTTTCTCCTGAACCCTTTGTCTGTTCTTCCTGTTCTTAGCTAAAATGGCTTTCAAAAACCAGAGCTGGGTCAATTTGGAGTGCTTTTCCGCCTAAAACCATAGTGGAGGAAGGCAGTATCTTTTATTAAGGTCATGCTGCCATCAAACACCAATTGGAGTGGGTCAAAAGCAGGTGAGCTGTTTTTCTATGCCCACTTGTGTTGCTTTCTCTCTAGGAGAAAGGAAGATATAAATTTGCTTTGATCCATTGAGGTATTTCTAATGTTCTTGTGAAGAAGGAGTTGACTTGCTGGATTAGACACAACTCTTAACCACAATTCTTAATTATGATAAGCAGTCTGGGAAGCAGCCAATCTTAGCCCATGTCAGAAGCTCCAGGATGGTTACTGATGTTCTAGGTGAGGTGGACATATTTTGTTCTCCATATTCTTTCGCTACTACAGAATGACAAATTCAATGGACCTTGGAGGTCATGAATGTCTTCCAAAAATTTAATCATCCACTTAAAAAAAAAAAGATTATGGTCCTCATTTTCTATCAACCTGGGTGCTATCGACCCATCTTTGACCCCAGCTCCCAAAATTCTTAGCCAACATGGCTAACTTGAAAGACGGAGGATGTGATCCAATGCATTGAGGATGCCTGTTTGAGATTACCTCGATTCTGTGTGGAAGAGTTGGAGATGAAAGGCAGGGGGTCATTATCCAACAATAGGACACACAGTGAAGAGAAGAGAATGCCAAAAACTGCAATGGCCAATCCTTTGTTCTGCGTTTCTTCCAAGAAATTCATAGGGCTGGGCAAGCCGACAACCAGAACGCCAGAGGGAGAATAAGCAAAAGAAAAAAGAAAAAAGAAAAGAAAAATCAGTTCTATAAATGGAACGCCTCTGCAGGAAAGCTTTGAAAATATACACTTCGAAGCTGCAAGACCTCCGAGACGAAGGGTTCCCCCCCCCCGGCCCCAGCACCAATGAGTGAGTACCTCAATAGTCCAGGTGCGCCCTTCCAAAAATCTGGGTGGAGTTTCTTTCTTTTCACCAACAGTGAGAGAACCAAGAGTATAACCAGCTGGAAGACAAGATTCCTTGTGTTTGCACAGCCCGATTCCTTACACAAATGAAGTTATCCCTCTGCTCTTAGCGATGGCAGACCAAGACCAAATAAAAACAAAGACAAAACAGATGGCGTTTCTAAGGTCCTCCACCCACCTAATGACCCGGACGTAGATAGATTTATTTATTTATGTATTTATTTATTTATAAAATGTTAATGGCCATTCAACTCACGGTGACTCCGACAGCGAAACCCCAAATACAAGACCCAAGGAACCCCCATTCCCCTGGTGAGAACAATCAAACCACTGGATGGGCTCCCAATCACCCTGGGATGCCCATGGCCTGCTGGCAAAACCATCTTTGGGGTCTTTTGAAAGAGCATCAAGGTAGGGACCAATCTTATCTCTGCCGGAATTATGTTTCATAGGGAGGAACCACCACATTATTTCAGACGTTTCATGACCCAACCGGATAACATCATCAGTGCAAAAAGCAGTGCTTTTTTTGTTAAAAAAAAAAAAAGGTGCTGGAATTCACACACATCATACAACCCTACCCTTGCCTACCCTACAAGGTTCCATCCAAAAAAGGTGCCGGAACTCCGTTCTGGGTATTTTATGACAAAAAAAGCCCTGGCTAAAAGAAAGTGGGGTTCATGGAGAGGAGGAGGAGGAGGAGGAGGAGGAGGAGGAGGAGGAGGAGGAGGAGGAGGAGGAGGAGGAGGAGGAGGAGGAGGAAGAGAGGAGGAGGAGGAGGACTGAGGGATCCTTGGTGCTCTCTGAGCTTGGCTGTTTTCTTGCAGACGTTTCATGACCCAACTAGGTAACATCATCACTGCATAAATATATACAACACTAAGTAAAACGGTTGCTATGGATGTTAATATAGCTGCAAAACGGGGCCCTTCACACACTCGAGGCCTCAGATCTGGGATGATGTTACCCAGTTGGGTAATGAAACATTTGCAAGAAAACAACCAGGCTCAGAGATCACCAGACTTTACAAAAACCACCATAACCCAGAAAAAAAACCACTATTTTTTTCTCTCTGGTTTCTCATTCTTTGCTTTCCATAACTCCACATCCCGATTTGAAGTTTATTTTTATGGATTTGATTTTATCTCAATTACAAATTCTTCCATAATTCTTCCAAATGGCCAAGAGCATTTTAAAATATATAAAATGGTTTTATTCCCAGCCATCTTTTTGACTGGGCCATCTGCCACATCGCATATAGGGATTTTGCAGTGTTTAAAACACAGTCCTAAACTTTCTCAAAACTGTAAACCATATCGGTCCAAAACTCCCTTTCCAGCAGCTGAACATTTCAGCAGCTGTCAACAAAGGATATTAAAGGGGAGGGAACCCCACAATTTCACTACACATAAAAACATTGGCAGCAATTCTTTTCAGCTGCTCACGTTGGGGAGACAGTTGTTATGGCAACACAAACAAAGACAGGCAAAAAAAAAACTTGAACAGCCAAATTTGGCGGAAGAAATACTATACCGTTAACTCTTGCACAATCTGGGCTTAGCCTACTTCACAGGGCTGTTGTGAAGATCAAAAGCAGTGGTGATGGTAGCAGTCAAAAGAGTCCAAAATGTGTGAGCCAGCCAGTCAGAAAAATAGAATAAACCTGGACTGTCACAACAACTAACTTTGGCTTATGACTTCCTTCCTTCCTTCCTTTCCTTCTCTCTTTCCTTTTCCTTCCCTCCCTTCCTCTCTCTCACTTTTCCTCCATCCCTCCCTTCCTTCCACATGAATGTGGTTTCTTACATCCTTAAATTAATGCTTTCCTGTGGTTCACTGAATATAATTTACATTCTTGGTTAAATAAAGTTAGATATTTGCAACTAAAGTATAGTATCAAATTAATGGTCTCTTCCAGTGTTTCTCAATCTTGGCAGCTTGGAGAGGTGGGGACTTCCACTTCCAGAATTCCCCAGAATTTCCCTTGCCTGGCTGGGGAATTCTGGGAGTTGAAGTCGACCCCTCTTCAAGTTATCGAGTTGAGAAACCATGGTCTGTTTCCCGGATTGGCAGATCACCGATTCCAATCAGCTTCATGAAAGTTGTGTAAGATATGTTGGAGACTATTCTTCTCTCTAGAACTCCTGTTCCCTCTGACCTCTTTGCAAAGTGACCCATGAAGGCCAGAGTCTCATTTGCAAACTTGTTTTTTCCCCCTCAGATACTTACAGAAATGGGAGCCATGCTGCAGTGATAGAGATCAAAGGGGACGGTCAGTTGGCAGTCAGGGATAATGGCTGAAGCCATGCTGCAAGAAAGCATCACATTTTCTGTCTCAGAAAATGACATTTTGAGAGCCGTAAAATCTAAACCAACATCATTTGACAATATTGCCTTAGGATGGGGGAAAAAAATACCTTTTATCTTCTTTCATTCTATCCAAGTAAAGAAAATAAATGTTTTTATTTTCCAGAGATTTCTTCCCCCCCGCCCCCGGTTCCTCACCGAAACTAACTCCCTTAAAATAGCAGCTTAAAAATAGACGTTAATTGTATCACTAAACTAAAAGGAATAATTTTAGCAACCAAAATCAACCCCAAAGTCCATACACCAGAAAGCTTGACTGGGAGCAGAGATTAAAAGCTCTAATATGTATCACGCGGTTAGATGGATTTACGAAGATGGAGTGCCATGGAAATGTAAGTGAAGGTGCTTATTAAAATGAATCCAAACAAGCAACAGATTTCCTAACACAGGGCTGCTTTTGTGGTGCCCTGATAGTTTAAAAAGAAGTGCGCTTTAGGGTTTTTGAAATGACTTTCTCCTGTTAAAATCCAGCAAGAACTACGTCCCAGAGAACACAGGATGTTAGTTTATCAGCCGCGTGGGAAAACAGCCCAGTTCTTTGTATGACTTTTCAACAAGAGTCGAAAGCTTCTGAGTTGACCAAGCTTGAATTTGGATAAAGTTAGGGCCACTGAAGGAAGCTTCTGAATTTTTTTTTTTTAAAAGCTCACCTCTTAGACCAACTTCCTGTAAAATCAGGGGGGAAATAATTCGTTTCCTGCAGTCTGTCGTCCCTCCCCAGGCTAAGTGGTGAGATTTTCTGAAATATTTTTTGAGATCCCTCATGGGGAAATATCTAAGGGTGGTAGGGGTTGATAAGGAACTCTGGTGCACCAGTGTTTGCATGTTAGATTCTTCTGAAGGATATGTTTGGAGGCAAGGTCCCAAAGCAAGCAAAAATTTAGGATAGACATTAGCTCAAAACATAAGATCCGTCAACCATTTAGAAAGACTGTGTTGCTTAAGAGAAGTTCATCTAGGACAGAAAGGCTTTCAAAATTCTTTCTGGCCCCAAAGGATCCAATATCTAGCCTGAATGAGAAGAATCAGATCAAGGAGCCGAAGTTCCTTCATGAAGTTCCTTCACAAAGGAAGCTTCTTCCTACAGTTCGGTGGTTTGACACAGGAGGGAGGCAAGTTACACCAGAAGGAATCCAGGCATTTGTGATACAGTCTGGAGAGGTGTTTGGATCCAGTCCATGGGATGATGAATGGAGCGTGGGGTGGGGAGAAGGCATCACATGTGACCTATGAGGATCCTTGGAAAGCTGATTCAGAGCTTGAGGCTAACAGCAGAAAGCAATGATCTCTAGGTTGAAGGATTGAGGGGTGGCATTAAGTACCAGCAGGCAACTTATATGTCAGGATGGAATGAGATGGAGCAGAATTGTCCAATCCATTGACCGGAAGTCAAGACAAGAGACAACAGATTTAAATTTGTAAGGAAGGGGATTGGGAAAATCCAGGAAAAATTCTTAACAGAGTCAGTCAGTGACAAAACTGGCAGCCTTGGGAGACGGCTTCGGAAGAAATTAAACAAAGGTCGGATAGTCATCTGATGGGAATGTTATAAGAATGGATTCCTGTAAAAGACAGGTGATTGGACTAAATCAGCATTTCACAATGTTGAGAACTGTGGACTTCAACTGGCTGGGGAATTCTGGGGATTGAAGTCCACAGATCTGAACACTGAAGCTGAGAAACGTTGGGGTAGGTAGGTGATCCTCAAAATGACTCCCAACTTTTGCAGTGTAGGCTTCTGGTATAAATGAATTCATAGCAGTGGGTGCAAGTCAACCAAAACAGGAAAGCATCAAAGCTTCCTGTGTGTTTTGCACCCCTCTGAGTCCAAGCTGGGGGATCGAAGAATGTTTCAATTCAGTCTCAGGGGTTTATGCACCATTAATCTTACTTTGGGGCAGAATTAGTGAGTTACGTTAGAAATGCTGATATTTAATCCCATCCAAGGGCTAACGGCTAAACTAATTACGGATAGAGTCAAGTCCCCCCTCTCTCCCCCACCATCTTAAATGTATGGATTTCTTTGAACAGTATTAACCCCTAAATACTCATAGGCTGATTTCCATAAATAATGATATACATTTTCCTAACAGCGATGAAACTCAGAGAGAACCTCTTAGCTGTTTTCTGAAAAATACCGCTAAACAACTTGACACCCCCCCTCCAGCTCACTTGTAAATGTCAAGCTTGGTTTCTAAAAACTTTCAAAGTCGCATACCAAGACCCCCAAGCCCTGAGTTATTTTAAGAATATTTGGGGCATTCGTAAACACTTTGCCAGAGAAAGTTTTAGCGGCAACCTTAAGTTCCAGATAGAGAAGCGATGCGCGGATGAAATCTGAGAAATAAGTAGCATTTATACTCACTCGTTGGGGTTTCCTATTGGTTCATATATGTACCAATTATCTTCATCAGTAAAGTTTCCGGTGAGTTCCAATCCGTCTCTTAATTGCTCTTGGGAAGACATCTCTCTGTTTGCTTTAATTTCCCAGGCAATCAAATCTAAAGAATATCTTTAAAAAAAAAAAAAAGGAAAGGAAAGGAAACAAGATCTATTCTGAAGTGGAGACTCAATCCTTCCAAAAATTTGTCCTGTAGCTGATACACTTTGGCGGTCAAATTAAAAATCTGGCAAGTTTTTTTGGTCCTTCATACAAGCAACTCGGTTTCCTTCTGTCATTTAAGTTGCTTTGCATGCTGTTTTTTTTTTAAGCTCACAGAGGTTTATTAAAAAGTGACTTCACCCTGTTTCAGCATTACGCGAGAACAAAGGAGGAATAGAGGTTGGTGGTTGAAAAAAAGAGAAAAAAAACAACAAAAACAAAAAAACCCAACCCCACTACACAAACCAAACTAAGAACCGTCAGTTATGAAAGACTTGGGCTGTGCTCAGAACAAGGAGATTAAAAAAACTAAAGATTTGTTTAACTTGGTTTCTCCTCAGGATTCAGCCTAAGGAGATGAAAGAATTTGAAAAATCATTTTTACTTCTCATACCTATTTGAATGGATGCTCTTTTTTTCTTTTTGCAAGAAAAATCCAAGGGAAATATTACTTAGAAATAAAGCTTGACACCCCCACTTCCCAAATCAGCAGTTTCTTGATACCTTACTTTTAAAAGGGACCATTGCTTGATCTGAGAACCTGTGCAGCAAAATATTAAAAATTTATTGCTTTGGGCTTAGGAAAACTCTGGTATGCACCCAATATTTAAGAATAAAATTAATAGGCTGATTATCTGGCTACTCCTATTTGACAGGGGTTTTAGCCATAGAATACAGGAGGATGTTATAGAAAATTTCTTGAGTATGGAATAAATAAAACTCATTTTTCATATGCTAAACCACTTTGCCTCAGCTGTGTAGCTGGTTGAATAAATTGCAGTGAAATGGTAATGCACCACAAACTAAGCCTAAAACATATAAACCACATTATGACTTAATCTGATGAATGAAACTGGTCAAAATCCCAGCTTGATGTGAAAATCATACTGTTGCAGAAGGATATTCCTGGTTAATAGTAAGACTATGTGGTCCTTGGTATTCTCTGAGCTTGGTTGTTTTCTTGCAGACATTTCATGACCCAACTAGCTAACATCATCAGTACTAGAAAGGAGTGGAGTTTGGTCTCCACTTCTATAGAGTGGCTTTCCCCACTAACTGATTAAAACACCTTGGAATCTTGGATAAACCATCGTTCGGGGTTTCCCAACCTTGGCAATTGACAGGGATATGGACCTCAATTCCCAGACTTTCACAGCCATTGCTGAGAAGTCTGCTAGTTGAGGTCCATCACAGTTGAAAAGCATTGCTGTACTTGTTTATGGAGGTTCTCAGTCATCCAGGTCACGGTTGTCCCAAAGCTGCTTTTCCAAGAGGCAACTGGACCTCCTTATTTTTCTTTGAAGACATTTTGCTTCTCATCCAAGATGCTTCTTCAGCTCTGACTGGATGGTGGGGAATGGAAGGATTTATACTCCTTGCAGACATTTGCCTTCTTATAGAGCAGCAGTTCTCAACCCGGGGGTCGCGACCCCATTGGGGGTCGAACGACCATTTCACAGGGGTCGCCAAACACGGCAGTCTGCCATTTTTCCCCCCTTTGCCTCGGCCGGCGCAGGGGGCAACACCGCGCATGCGCATGTCGGGGTCGCGGCCTGAAAAAGGTTGAGAACCGCTGTTTTAGAGAGTCAGTGAGGCCATTTAGAGGTTTACCTGTGTCCTCAGGGTCACCTGAAGTAGTGCAAATGGGTGTGGAGCCTTTTTGGAGCTGCTGAAAGGACAGTGCTGTATCCCAAAGCTGCTTTTCCAAGAGGCAACTGGACTTTTGTTTTTCTTTGAAGACATTTCACTTCTCATCCAAGAAGCTTCTTCAGCTCTGATTGGATGGTGGGGAAGGGAAGGATTGATACTTCTTGCAGATAGCTGGTCCTTTGCCTTCTTTTAGAGAGAGTCGTTGAGGCCACTTGGAGCTTTACCTGTGTCTTCAGGGTCACCTGAAGTAGTGCAAATGGGTGTGGAGCCTTCTTGGAGCTGCTGAAAGGACGGTGGTTGTAGACTGGAGATAGATGAGGTTGGATCCCGCCCCCTCTGTTGAGGGAAGCCTGTTCAAAACTGAATTAAACCCTTCCACTCCCCACCATCCCATCAGAGCTGAAGAAGCTCCTTGGATGAGACAGGAAATGTCTTCAAAGAAAAACAAGGAAGTCCAGTTGCCTCTTGAAAAAGCACCTTTGGGACATTGTCCTACTTGGTCATAGCTGTGGCTTGTCGGACAAGCCATCCATGGGCTGATTTACCCAGTGGCGGATTGAGCCCAAAGGGAATAAGCTAGAGGATGGCACATAGCTGCTGTCTCCCAATGTATTCTGCTAGTCCCAGGAGACACAGGGAGCCCGATGGAAATTCTAGACTCCCAACGGGCAGCCAAGATGAAAGACACCACCACACCACCAAGATGACAAGACTTGTGCTGTGTTGCAGTCAGGCGTTTCAGCTCCACCTCAGTTTCACCCTAAACCTGATCTCTTTGCTCCCCTGCCTGACCTCTGCTGGGGAAAGCCACAAGGCTTTGATGGGGAGACGGCACAGGGAGAGATTGATGACTGCAATAAATATTATTCATTTCTCATTCTTTATCACTCCCTGGGGAACGTTTTTTGCCTCTTGCCCAAATAAATAGAGCAAGAGGGAAACAGGGAAGGTCGAGGGGATGGGAGAAGGGAGAATTGAGCGTACAGCATGCAGCTTTTAATCAAAATGATAAGAGATCAGTTTCCGGAAGAGCTGTGGAATTTACTGAGTGGGAGTTGATTTCATTCAGTTGAGCTCTGCTCCGAGTTGCCAGAAGGACGAGGGGGGTGACATGATAGCTGTGTTCCAATATTTGAGGGGCTGCCACAAAGAGGAGGGAGTCAAGCTATTCTCCAGAGCGCCTGAAGGCAGGACAAGAAGCAACCGATGGAAACTCATCAAGGAGAGAAGCAACCTAGAACTAAGGAGAAACTTCCTGACAGTTAGAACAATTAACTAGTGGAACGACCTGCCTCCAGAAGTGGTGAATGCCCCAACACTGGATGTTTTTAAGAAGAGACTGGGCAGCCATTTGTCCGAAATGGTCTAGGGTTCCCTGCCTGAGCAGGGGGTTGGACTAGAAGACCTCCAAGGTCCCTTCCAACTCCGTTAGTCTGTTAAATGTGAGAGATATTGTCTTCATCAGACAGACCAGCCCTGCTGTTTTCAAAACAACTTTGCACTGGGAGGTTTCCTGATGGCTTTTGAAATGCCCTTTGCTTCATCCCGGTGGGGTTACTTCCGGCCAGAGCTGTTTGTACAGGTGTCAACTCACAGCGAGGCAGTTTCAAATGTGTGAGATTGCAGCAGGCAATCTTCACAAATTCCACCAGCATCAGAGTTCAAACGAATCAGGCCATTGTTGAATCAGGCCATTGTTATCTTCTGCTTCTAAGCCTTTTAGTGCTCTACATCCCTTCCCCACCTGGCTAATTCGGGGAGGAATACTCAACAAAGTAAATGTTTAAGATATGAACTAAAGAAGAAGAAGTCAGAAGTGCAGGCCTGGATAAAAGAGCCAGACTAGATCCACAATCTGGGTTGGCTAGTCATGAAAAATTGTAATGTCGATGCTTGATTATGGCCAAGTCTTGGCATGATCGTGGAGAACTCAGTCCATTGTGGCTAATAAGTCATGGGTTATAGGTTAAGCGTCACAGATGGTTCATGCTGCAATGACTTACTCAACAAGTATTTAGTTATTTAGTATTAGGGGTAAACCCATAGACTCACATTGCCATAAGTCATTAAGTGATGGTTTGATGGTTTAGAATGAAATGTGAATGTAGTCATTGGGGTTTGTAGATAGTGAAGTGGTTCATGTGTAGAGTTTTCCAGCTGATGTGTAGAATTTCTAAGCTGACTTATGCAAGACCAACATCTGCATTTTTCAGCCAAACTCAGATAATAAATAAAACCATCTATAATGGGAAGGATGGACCTGGCCAATGTTTAAAGTACAGCCCAACAATTTGTGAACTCAGCTATGATTTCATGGTCAACCAATCCAGGTATCCCCAATACTTCTGAAGACACCATTAACTTGGAGCAGTGTTTCTCAGCCTTGACAACTTTTAAGTCATGTGGACATATGGACTTTACTAGCCAGCATGGTTGACTAGGGAATTCTGGGAGTTGAAGTCCACACGTCTTAAAAGTTGCCACGATTGAGAAACACCAACTTAGAGAGATTGGATTCCTGGGGCATATCCCAAAATCACATTTTTCAATCTCCTTCTCAAATATGAAATTATGTACCTTGAGAACTACACCACACACTGTCTTGGTTTTTTTGGAGAGCTGTTCAGCCAAACTGTTTCCGAAGAGTTTGTAAAATCTTTTTTTTTTTTTAGTCCTTTGGAGGAAGAGAAAAAAGCTGGGAGGAGGGTCTACCTTCTTGTAAATAATTTTCTTGCTATTGCTCAACTTCTAGCCTACTTGCTCATCCTTTAGCAAATAAACATCAGTGATGATTACAGCCTGTAATGACTGGGAACATTGAAGTCCTGATACAAAAGGATACCTCATGGTTTAAGGAGATCAAAGGAAGGGGCGGGGAAAAGACTTCTTAGTCGTCTTTCACGAGGTCAACAAGCCAACCAACTGTGCACACAGACGTAAATTACAGCCTTCCCATCATGATTCAGGTTTAATCAATCTCCTGGAGGTCCCTTTGGGAGGGGTTTGAAGGTCCCTCTTCCTAGGACCCAGGATTTCTCCTCAGCAACTTACATAACACAGAATAACAGAGTCGGAAGGGTCTTCTAATCCAACCCCTTACTGTTGTTGAGAGTGTGGTTGTTGAGCGTGTGGTTGCCCGACAGTTCCCGCAGCACCTGGAGGAATCGTCATATTTGGATCCACACCAGTCGTGTTTCAGGCCTGGCTACAGCACGGAAACAGCATTGGTCGCGTTGGTGGATGATCTCTGGCGGGCCCGAGACAGGGGTTGTTCCTCTGTTCTGGTGCTATTGGACCTCTCGGCAGCTTTTGATACCATCGATCATGGTATCATGCTGCAACGGTTGGAGGGGCTGGGCATAGGAGGCACTGTTTTGCGGTGGTTCTCCTCCTTCCTCTCTGGCCGGATGCAGTCTGTGTTGACAGGGGGCCAGAGGTCGACACCGAGACCCCTCGTATGTGGGGTATCTCAGGGGTCGGTCCTCTCGCCTCTACTGTTCAACATTTATGTAAAGCCGCTGGGTGAGATCATCCATGGTTTTGGCGTGGAATATCATCAGTACGCTGACGATACTCAGCTGTACATTTCCACGCCGAACTACCCCAACGATGCCCTTGCTGTGCTGACCCAGTGCCTGGAGGCCCTCCGGGTCTGGATGGGGAAGAATGGACTCAAGCTCAACCCCTCCAAGACCGAGTGGCTGTGGTTACCGTCGTCCCGGTATAGCCAATTGATTCCATCACTATCTATTGGGGGCGAAACAGTGGCCCCCACGGGAAGGGCTCGCAATTTGGGAGTCCTCCTGGATTCACAGCTGTCCTTAGAGGACCATCTGGCGGCCGTGGCCGGGAGGATGTTCTATCAGGTTCGCCTGGTGCGCCAGTTGCGTCCCTTCCTAGACCGGGACTCGCTACGCACAGTCACTCATGCCTTCGTCACTTCCAGGCTGGACTACTGTAATGCTCTCTACATGGGGCTCCCCTTGAGGTGCACCCGGAGGCTCCAACTGGCCCAGAATGCGGCCGCGCGGGTAGTGACATGAGCGTCGTGGCGCTCCCATGTAACACCGCTCCTGCGCGAGCTGCACTGGTTGCCGGTGGTCTTCCGGGTGCGGTTCAAGGTGTTAGTGACCACCTTTAAAGCGCTCCATGGCATCGGACCCGGATACTTACAGGACCGCTTACTGCTAGCAAATACCTCCCGCCGTCCGGTACGCTCCCACAGAGAGGGCCTCCTCAGGGTGCCGTCGGCCAGACAATATCGACTGGCGGCCCCCAGGGGGAGAGCCTTCTCTGTGGGAGCTCCTACGCTATGGAACGAGCTCCCCCCCGAACTCCGTACGATGATGGACTTACGCACCTTCCGTCGGGAACTGAAAACTTTCCTTTTTCAACAGGCCGGCCTGACATAGAAGCTCCGGCTCCAACCGGGTGAAAATGTTTTAGGGGGATTGTGTAATTTTTAGGATTTTAGGATTCGCACATATTGGGTTTTATATGGGATTTTATGGCCTAATTTGTTTAATTTATTTTTAAATATTTTAATTTTGTACATTTATATGTTTTTTAAATTTTAAGGCTGTACACCGCCCCGAGTCCTTCAGGAGAGGGGCGGTATAGAAATTTAATAATAAATAAATAAATAAATAAATAAATAAATAAATAAATAAACCCCTGCTTCCAGTGATGGAGCACCCACAACTTCTGGAGCAAGTCGTTCCACTGATTGTTTTCACTGTCAGGAAATTTCTCCTTAGTTCTGGGTTGGATCGCTCTTGACGCTTCCACCCATTATTTCTTGTCCTGCTGGAATAGGTCAATCCCCCCCTCTTTTCTGTGGCAGCCCCTCAGATATTGGAAGACTGGTACCACGTCGCCCCTAGTCCTGCTCTTGCTCAAGGCTTCATTTGTGATGTTTAATAGTCTCAGCCAGAGTTACAAGTGTAACTTGATCGGTAGGGAAAGCAAACGCTCAGGAAGCAGGAGGTTGGTCCATGGGGGCAGGGAAGCAGATTGGGACCTACGAAAACCCTCACAAAATAGCTACCGTAGCAAAGATTCAAGGATTCTTTGGGAAAGGAGAAACTCAGACTAGCGACTCAATCCAATTGCAAACCTTGGGTTGAGCATAGCGCCTGGCCCTGATTTCCATTTACCATTTCTTTAAAAAGCCATAAAAATCTTGATCGATCCATCACCTCAAAATTTCAGAGTCAAGATGGAAGGTCTGTTTTTTTTTTAAAGACACCATATAATTCACTTCCAACCAGTGAGCAAATGTGACCTGGAGGGATCATAAATTCTTCTTTTTATTAAAAAGGAAAAGCAATCAAAGCCGTGTCACAATTAGATGCCTCGTTTGCTCCGAAAATCAGGGTGATTAAAGATTTCTTTTTTTTTTTTATAATGCCAACGGCCTCTTGATAAAACACCTTTTTCACCTCCTCTATTGTAAGCAGCTTTCCTGGGCCCTTGGAGTATTTTTTTCCCCCTACCGAGACAACAATGCAGGCTAAGGAAAAAAAAAAAAAAAAACCAGCTATAAAGCTGGCAAAGTGTAAAATGAAAGGAAACAAAGCATCTGTCTTTTCAACTGCTTGTAGATTTAACATAAGCACCTCTATTAAACCGAGGGAAACAGGCTGGGAATTGGCAAGGTAAAGATTCCCTCGTGATCATTTTTTTTAAAAGAATGCAGACTTGGAGGGGGGAGGGAACCCCCACTATACAATCACCACCTTTCTTCTTGTGAAGAATTGTGTTGCTAAGAAATACCTTGCTGGGGGAGAGAGAGGCTATTATTCTGAAGAAGAAGAAGGAAGAAGAAGAAGAAGAAGAAGAAGAAGAAGAAGAAGAAGAAGAAGAAGAAGAAGAAGAAGAAGAAGAAGAAGAAGAAGAAGAAGAAGAAGAAGAAGAAGAAGAAGAAGAAGAAGAAGAGGAGGAGGAGGAGGAGGAGGAGGAGGAGGAGGAGGAGGAGGAGGAGAAAGACCTTCTTATTAGAAATTGGAATAGTTTCTCTTGCTAATTAACAAAGAAAAAATTCTAATGATTATTTAGGAGGGGAAAAAATCATGTTTCTTTTACCTCTAACGTTGCTTCCCTTAGAAATAAGGCCATATTTTTTTTTGTATATCTGGGCAAAAATTCAACCTTAACAATGGCATGGTTTGATCAGGATTGTGGTAGGACTTTAAGAATTCTTTTTTTTATTTTTTCCAAAGGGAACTTGTTCAGCAATTAGCAGGGCTAAAGGTTACTGGCATAGAAAAAGAGAACAATAGAGAGAAAGAAGCTTGCAAAAGTAGAACATTACCTTGAGCCGTGCAAAATTTCCAAAAGCCTGACCAGGCTGAGCACCAGACAAACACCCAAATCCCAAATCCAAACACCAACTTCTCCACAGCAGGTAGACAATAAATAAAAAATAAAAAATAAAACTCTGATTCAAACTCTCCGGGGGGGGGTCCAAAGATGTAAGCCACACCGATCTGCAGATCCGATCTTTTTCTGGGACAATGGTATCGCCACCTCCACACCCCTGGGAGATCCTCCTATGATGCTATCTCAAGACTTAATTGTCTAGGGGTGAGAAAGGGAATTCTTGAAAATCCCAGCTGCGCCAGCTGCGCCCAGAACTTCCTAAATCCAATCAGAAGAACGGCAGAGGTGACCCAGCCTTGGAACTTAAAGGTAAAGTTGAACTCACAGTAGAGAGGAAGAATTTCTTCGTCCCAAGGAACTTTAGCCCCTCCACCGTTAAGAGGGCTTGGCTTGGGGCCAGCCTGGGGCTCAGAAATTGAAAACAACCCGCCTGGCGGGAAGGGGGGGGATTTATCTAGCCTAGAAAAACCTTGCTGGGGGGGAGAGAGGTTATTATTCTTGATTGATTTATAGAAGAAGAAGAAGAAGAAGAAGAAGAAGAAGAAGAAGAAGAAGAAGAAGAAGAAGAAGAAGAAGAAGAAGAAGAAGAAGAAGAAGAAGAAGAAGAAGAAGAAGAAGAAGAAGAAGAAGAAGAAGAAGAAGAAGAAGAAGAAGAAGAAGAAGAAGAAGAAGAAGAAGAAGAAGAAGAAGAAGAAGAAGAAGAAGAAGAAGAGCAGGAGGAGCAGGAGCAGGAGGAAGAGAAACAGGAGGAGGAGGAGGGAAAGAAGAGCAGGAGGAGGAGGAGGAAGAGGAGGAGGAGGAGGAGGTGGTGGTGGAGGAGGAGGAGGTGGAGGTGGAGGAGGAGGAAGTTTCCCCCTCCTCACATTTTCTCACCTCTTCTTCAATCCTGGAACATCTAGGATTGGATTAGAAGCTTTGCTAGAAAGTTCCCACCTCAAGATTCTCGTTTTATATTGAAGTTTCCTTGGGCCAAACACCGTAAATAAATATCTAATCACGAGCAGGATCACACCTGTCCTTAGACGTATCACTCAGCCTTGACAACTTTCAGATGGGTGGACTTCCACTCCCACTCATCTTAAAGGTGCCATGGTTGAGAAATGCTGCAGAGAACATGGGACCTGGTTCTGGATAAGGTTCTCGCTCCTGAAATAAAAACATGTTGCGCTTTGCAGAAAGAGCTGTGTAGATTTGGCCCGTTTGCTAAAAAAATTAAATAAACCAAAGCAATTCATTTTGCTATGAGACAAACAACCATCCGTGGCCACTTTTGGAGTCCAATCTCTGGGGCAGGTTCACACAGAGCATTTTTCTCCCTCCCCCTTTTTCTTCCTGTTAGAGAAAGGCTCAAGCTTGGCCTCATTTGTCCAAGGGCACGCACAACACCTTGTGTCCAGTTGCCATGGCTTCGTGCAAACAAATGGAAGGAGCACAGCTTTTGTTCCTGTCTACACCTTGTCACTTTCTTCCTTTGGGGCTTGTAGAGAAAGTTTTCTCCCTGGACCCTGAGTCAATTCTCCAAAGTTTGCTCCCATTCAAGAAGGGGTTTCATCCCTTGGTCTTCAGCCTGAGCACGTTCCTCCGAAACAGCGAGTGATGAGTAACATCACACCCATGGAGAAGTGAGTAGAAGACCTGGTCTTTGGAAGAGTGTTATGGGCTGCTTCAGACAGGGCCAAGGTCTGTATGGAAACAAATCCTTTTTCACGTAGTGTCCATCCCTGTGGCTGAGAGGTCAAGGCTGTATTAGACTGCTGCAACTCTTCAGTGATGGCACCATCTCCATTGACTCAACACCACCTCCTGTTTGGAATGTAGACACCATGCTACTAATCTGGTGGGTGAAATCATTGACTACTAGTTCGGACTATCCATACTTCTTTGGAGTTCTTTCTTCATCTTTGGGGTTCTCCTGGCTATGGCTGGAAAAGCAGGGGAGCCACGTGTCCCAGCCACCTTGCAGAAATCCCGCCTGAAGGCCGAGGAGAAGATTCTGGATCTTGACTTTCAGCTGGAGAGCGTGCAATTTAATGAGATAGGAAGATATGCCCTGCGGTTGACTGCAGAAAATCCTCTGGTGGAGGGGTCTGAATCTGGGGTGCAGCTGCGAGTAAATGAAGGAGAAGTGCTTCACACCAACACGGCCACCACCGATGTGGTGGAGCAGACTAACCTCAGCGAAGTCTACCAGTTTGAGAAGCGGAGGTTTCTCTTCATCCTGCCCAAAGGTAAAGAGGAGGGGAAAGATGGAAAGGCGGCAGAATCCACCTTCAGGGGACTAAGAGGGGCATGGGGGATTTGAAGAAGGGAGCAATCTGAAGGGTAGCATTGTAAAACCAAGGTGCCACAGGATTTTGATGCTCTGTGAAGTCTAGGATTAAGGAGCATGAAGACTGGAAGATTGCATTACAGACCTAGGGTCTCCTCCTCCTTTCTTCCTCCTCCTCCTCCTCTTCCTCCTCCTCCTCCTCCTCCTCCTCTTTCTCTATCTCTTCCTCTTCCTCCTCCTCTTCCCCCTCCTCCTCCTCCTCCTCCTCCCCTGCCTTTCTTGATTGATTATACACCAAAGCCAAACAAGATACAGGGTGTTGGACTACTAGAAGACCTCCAAGGTCCCTTCCAATCTTATTATTCTATATTCTATGATAAAAAAACATAATCTTGATTAAGTAAACACTAAAAGGGTATCATACTATCATAAAGATAGACAGTTTGATGTAGTGGTTAAAAGCACTGCAACCTGAAACCAGAACATGTGCATTCTAGTCCTGCCTTGGAACATAAATGCACCTGGTTGACTTACCCAATTTCCCATAGAGGCTACTAGATGCCTCCCCCCCCAAAAAAAATCCCTCCATAAATCAGGGCAGAGAAGAAATGGAGCCCCAAGGAGCTGCCATTCAAAAAAAGATGGCAAATTCTGGGTACACAAAGCCCATTTGGTATAATGGTTAAAGGCACTAGGATAGAAACCAGGAGGCGTGAGTTCTAGTCCTGCCAAATTCATCCCTAAAAAGAGGACAAGTCCAAACCACTTCTTAAAAATCCTGCCCAGAAAACTGCAGGGACTTGTCAAGCAATAGCCAAGACTGATCGACTTGAAGAGACACACACACACACACACACACACACACACACACACACACACACACACACACACACACACATTCTCCCACATGAAAAAAGCTCAAAAACACAATACAAATTTATCTTGGCATTCACCTTTTATTTTTTCTCGACTAAATAGCAATAGCTTCATAGAGCTTAACAGCCTTCTTTACAGAATCAACATATTTGCCTCCAACAACTTGGATCATCAATTTACCGACCTCGGAAGCATGGAAGGCTGAGTCAACCTTAAACTTTGTCAGGATTGAACTCCAGACTGTGGGCAGAGTTAGCCTGCAACGCTGCACTTTAACGACTGCGCCATCCTTGCAGACACTTTGGGCAAATGAAGGCAAATACAGGTGTCCCAGGATCACGTTGCAGGATCCAATCTGAGTTGGTCACCAGGACCGAAAGTTGATTCTTCTTCCAAGCTTTGGCCTTGTGATGGAGTCCATCCTCAGGGAACTTTTCTCTCTCCAGAATGTGTACACTGGGCTGTTCTACGTGTTGTATTTCTATGGTGAACACATCCTGGAGAGAGAGAGAGAGAGAGAGAGGTTCCCTGAGGATGGGAAGAAGCTTGGAAGAATAAACCGTTGGTCCCGGTGACCGACTCAAATTGGATCCTGCTATTGGCAAACCCTGTAACAGAGAAAAAGAAGAAAAATCAGGTTATTCCACTATTTGGCTGAAAGGTCACCTGCCTTTGGCTTCCATCAGGCTACCTGAAACATATCTCCAGTGAAGGACTGCCTGAAGTAGCTTTGTTAACCTCTATCCCACTTTCCTTCTGTGCTGTGTATTTAGCCTGAGGGTAGGGATGGATCCAGTGGTGGGATTCAGCCAGTTTGCACCAGTTCAGTAGAACTGGTAGCTAATTTTTTGTTGCCCAGGCCCAGAATGGACTTCCGGAAGTGGCATCCACACTTCCGGAAGTGGCATCCACACTTCCGGAAGTGGTATCCACAATATAGGTGGTATTTGAATCCCACCACTGGACGGATCACACACTGCTCATCCTCATGGGTCCTTCTTGCAGCTATTTTAGGGGGCCAGGCTGACTAAAGAGAAGAATAAAGATGCTTTCAGTGACAAGAGTCCTCACTGTGAGATGCGTGGATGCCTACGCTATTGCAATAAAGGAATTTAAATGAAGGAGAAAGGGAACAAAAGGAGAATTCAGTTAAGCCAATTATATATATATATATATATAAAAGTGGGAGAAAGCCTTACAGAAGGCACAAAGGGGGCTCCCACAATCGGATCAATCAGAACAGAGCTGGAAGGGAGATTGGAGGTCTTCTAGTCCAATCCCTCACTCAAGCAGGAGACCCTATACCAAACACCGCCAGGGATGAAGCATCCACAACTTTTGAAGGCAAGCGGTTCCAATAGCTCAATCTTCCAGTTTCACTACAGATTTTTTTCTCCCCCACCCTTTTTTAAAAAAAATATAGGTTTCTGCAAAAATGATAAAAACCACGATGCTCGGCTGCGGATTGAAGCTTTACGCCAGCGTGGGTCCTTGTTGCTGAAGACCAGCATGAAGACGGGGGAAGCTTTCTTTGCTATTTACCCCCGCACTAACCAGCCTAGAATGAACCTCTTTGCTAGCAAGGATGAAGATTTATACCGCTATAGTGATATTATGGTGCTGCTCCGGGCTGGTAGCGATGACTTGACCATGCATTGTGGAAGGTTGGCTTACACAGTATCATTCCATGAACACCGACCTGGAGCCAAGAGGGAGATACCCATTACGCCATGCCATCTTTCTCCTTTGCTCCACCGCAAGGAAGATAAGACGCAGGCGGAGCTGGGAAGCTCTCATCTGGCACCTTTACAGTTGTTGGGGGTCCAGCCAGAGAGGACCCCAGGCAGTGCATCTGAACGACCATCTCAGCTGTCACTGACTGCAGAATCCCATGTTCGTGGGGTAAGGCGTGTTTGAGTATCAGCGTTATTCTGAATTTCATTTTATTTCCCTTCGGGGGGGGAAGTGAATGCAAGTGGATCAAAGGGGTGGTTTTCCTCTCCTTTGGGAGAGAAAGTTTGGCTGTCCAATGGAATGAATGGATGCATTGTGGTTGGTCTTGGAGAAGCAAATATAATGAATTGGGTGTAGGCCAGTTAAGAACTTCTAAGGGATGTGGGAATGGCCTTGGGAAATAGAAGGGAGGGCTGCAAAGGGACCACCGGTGGGTAAAAGGTGGCTCAGCCCACAGAAAGGGGGAGGGCATAGAGAATGTTTCAAAAACGATCTGTCAAGCACCAAGGAAGTCAGGAGATCCAGGCAGTTCAAATGTGTATAAAGATTTATTGCATGCTTAAGCTCTTTACAAGAATCTGGACTACTAACGGTTAAGGAAAATTAGTGGGAATTAAGAACAGAAGGAATTCAAGGTGGGCTGGACTTAGATCTCTTATGGCAGACATGTCAAACACAAGGCCCGGGGGCCGGATGCGGCCCGCGAAGTGGTTTCATGTGGCCCGTGAAGCCATCCTGGAAACAGTGAGGGAACAGCCCCCACTGCCTTGGCCCTGGCCCTGGCCGGCCGGGAGCCAATGTACAATTTAGTGGTGGCCATCTTGGCACTTGCCCCGGTGGACCATGCTTTGGCACTTGCCCTGGTCCCACCCCCTTCTGCCAGAGATCCTCAGATCTGTCCCAATCCTGCCCAGGCCCCCATAGGCACCCTTGATGCGAATGATGTAGAATTGGGCGCGCCCACCCAGTAAGCCACACCCACTCCATCCACACCCACCCAGTAGGCTGCACCCACTCTGGCCACACCCACCCAGCCCTCCCAAGGCAACTGCAATGCTGATGCGGCCCTCAGTGAAATTGAGTTTGACACCCCTGTCTTATGGGCATGAAGGAACTCAAGACTGATGATGCATTTGACCTCTCCCTGAGCTCAGCCTGGTCATCTCCTACAGGGTCCTCTCCAGTTTTCCGGAGAGTCAAAGGAAAGGAAGAAAGGAGGAGGGGGCGTGGCTGCCTCAGGGTCGAAATAGCCTTGCTTGGAGGCTCTGCAACACGGTACTTGTAAAGCCGCCAAAACAGCGCAAACCAGCTGTTTTTCGTGGCGAAAAAACCCCTCCTCGGTAGGAGAAGGGGTGAAGAGCTGTGAGTGTGGGTTGAGATCCTCTGAAAACCCCCCGAAAAAATGCTCGGGGGGAAGAAAGAGGACTCCCTGTGCGCTCACAATAGCTCCAGCCCGGGGCAGCATCTGTCAGCTGACAGACCAAGACGCTGAGACCAGCCACCACCCGAGGAACACATCTCAAAGAAGCACAGAGATTGACAGACTGAACCCAGGAGCTTAAAAAGCAAGTATTTCTTATATTTTACCTCGGATCAAATACGTCACAATGAACAGAAGGCACCCAAAATGGCGACCGCTTTTAATTTAAAGTGAGAGCTACCGGAAGAGAAAGGCGGAAGAGAAACTATAATGCAAAAGAGACCTCTAGAGGGCAGCAGAGACGCTTAACTTAAAAACTTTGCAAAATAAACCTAAGGAAGAGAAACTGTAATGCGAAAGAGACCTCTAGAGGGCACCAGAGACGCATAACTTAAAAACTTTGGAAAATAAACCTAAGGATGTATACAAGCTCTCCAGAAATGACGATGAAAGAATTAAAAGATGAAATATCAACAACTTTTGAAAAAATGAGGAGAAAGATGGACATGATAATAGACATGTTTGCAAAAAGATGGGAAGAAAGGATGAGGATGATGGAGGCAGTGGAACAAAGCAGAGAAATGGAGAAGATGGTGGAAGATCAAAGCAAAGCAGTTATTGAGGACTTGGACCAAACCGGAGAAACGCACAGCGGGGAAAAGAGAGAAGATACTGGGAGAAATTCTAAGAGGGTCTGGGAAGGGGTTGAAGAAAAGATGGAAGAGGTGGAGAGACAAGAAGATTTGAAAAGAATTGTTATAAAAGCATGGGAAAAATATCCAGGAGAGGAGGCTAAAAATTTCTCTTGGCAAACTGACAGAATCCATAGAGCATGGCTTATATGGAACCAAGGGACATTGCAAGCAATAAAGAGAGACTTATTACTTGGAAGGGAAGCTGTGCTATGGAAATCCATCTGGCAGAGGAAGAAACCCAGAATTCGACTGAAAAGAAGAGAAACTTAATATATTATGCAAGGAATTAAAGGCAAAGAAATAAGGACTGATTTAAGGACTAAGTGTAAGAGCAAGAGACATGAGAGGGTGATTAATGGAAGATATATATTAAATAGACTAAGAATGTACGCGTTGAAGGGAGGGGTGTATCGACATGATAATTATTAACTTTAATAAGAAGACTTGTTTGTTTGATGTACAATGGATAGATCTGAAAAGAAGTGAACCTTAAAATTTATAAAATGTAGTTGGTTTATAGTTAAACTTCGATATACGGAGTGAGGAAGGTCTACAAATTTAAAATGATTGTATTAAGTTGAATGGCTTTAACTTGAATTTTTTCTTTGTTTGCATGTACAAATGGATATCTAATAATAAAAAAAATTTAAAAAAAAGGAAAGGAAGAAAGAAATACTTTCGGTCTTCAAAGATTCTGTTCGTGCAACCTTAGAATAAAAATAGAAGCATCTTTGGTGCCCCCTGTGCTTGGGTGTTCTCTTGCAGACATTTCATTACCAAACTAGGTAACATCATCAGTGCTAGTAGGGAGTGAGGTTTCACATTGGCCCAATTTCCCGATTCATATGGCTTGGGGAATTCCAGGAGTTGAAGTCCACCCATCTTCAAGTTCCCAATATTGAGAAACACTGCCCCAAGGGATTCAGTGGTGGGACTGTGGCAGCCATTTTATCTTTACGGACTTCCTGATCCAGATACCCTTTCTCTCTTCTTAGCGCTCACCGTACAGCCCGCCGGAGTCCCAGAAAGAAGTCCCCGATGAAGACATTCAAGATTTTTCAGAAGAAGAACAATCCATCTTAGCAGCTTCTTCTTCATCATCCTCCTCCTCCTCCTCCTCTTCGCCTGCACCAGCTTTGCCAAGGCAATTGCCAAGCGAAGCTAGTCTCCATCTGCCTTCTCCAGGAGATGTCCCAAAGCTAGCATCTTTCTTAGGACTGCTGGTAAGTCAAATATCTACACAATCAACCATGAAAAGGCAACTTTTGCCCGCTTCTCTTTATCTGGGTCCAAACAAGGTTAAGTTAGCAAGGTCCAGAAGCTGCTCCTTCTTGGTTAAAGTGCCATGAATTTGTTAGTTTGATTTTTGTGTGTATTCAAGGCAGATTTAATTCCTTCTCTTGTGGAAAACAAAAAGACTCTTACGAATTCCAGAGGGTTTTAGCAGAGAGATTTATTGCGCAGGTTCAGAAGCAATAGCAACAAGCAATTCTGAACCCCAAGGGCGGGTTCAGACTTCAGTTTTATACCTTCCTTTTCTTTTCTCAGGAACAAAGGAATACTCATTGTAATACACATTGTAATACATTAGGTTCGTTTCTCACGGGTATACAATGGAGAGTTTGCTACATACATTGTATCCAAGTGCAATGCGCATTAGGTTAGTCACATACTACTAACACAGCACTATTCCAGTAATTATGCAGACACATCATTATTCTAATGATTGTTCATTATTCCACATTCCTTCCACGGAGAGTTTTGTAAGTCCTCCACAGTGTATTCTAGTCATTGCTAAAGTCAGCCGGTGGCTCTTTCAGAAATCTTTTTGTTACCTGGGCCTGGGTTTAACCCAAAAGGTGCCAAGGATGGCTTATATATATATATATATATAATTTTATTATATTATTTTATTATTTATTTTAATATTTTATTCCCTTGAATTTTAAGTTCACTTGATGGTTTTCATTCTGAGGCTGTGATCTGCATCTGAAACAGAATATTGCTTGAACTGGCTTCATGGTTAATAACATCAAATTGGAACCAAGACATGAAGAATGTCAGACTTTAATGTAGTCTAATTCTTGTCCAAAAATACAGATCCACCAAAATCTTCTTTGCTTTGACATCTTCTAGATGAGATGGCTACAAAACATTCCACTGGCTCTAAATGTGTTAAAATTTACAGACATCCATATTTAAATATTTGCCATTATTTTAATGGTAATTGTAATGTTTATGACCGCTCAGTCCTAAACAGCAAGCATGGATATAATCAAGAAGTTTAGCATTAATATGTGATAGACTAGAAACAGTAGATAGACCATATATAAGAGAAACACAAAATAAAATGTATCAGGGGTATAGTTGAGGCTTGACGTGAAGAGTGAAGTATGTTTACCAAACCAGACGTTTACAAAGACTAATACCTCATGCTGTATTTTTATGTTTTAGGAGGATTGCTTCTTAATATGATCCTATGTTTAATGTTGATTGCTTTAATATTGGAAAAGAGTACTGAATTTCTATCTCAGGTTATTGAATTTCTACCTCAGGATCTTTTGCTAGGGATCATAAAAGATTGCACTACTACTGAGACGAATTTACTTCTGAAGCTCGAATGAACAATATGTGATAGACTAGAAACAGTAGATAGAACATATATAAGAGAAACACCAATCAAATAAAATGTATCAGGCGTATAGTTGAGGCTTGACGTGAGGAGTGAGGAATGTTTGCTAAACCAGACGTTTACAAAGATTAATCCTTAGTGTTGTATTGCAGGTTATATGATGATTGCTTTTTAATACGATCTTATGTTTGATGTTGATTGTTTTAATAAAAGAATTTTTTACAAAAAAAAATAAGTTTAGCATTAATAACAACAACAATAATAATAATAATAGAGTTTGGCAGATAAAACAAGCCGATAGACCTTGTAGAAAACAATTAAAAACTCTAAATGTATTCATTTATTAGTGAAGGCCTTGCTTTTATAGCCATAGTTTGAAACAGTCTGATACTGCTATAATTTTGGGATTTTTAATCTAAATATTTACATATTCAAATTTATATCTTAGCCTCTAATTTGATGTTTGCTCTTAGATGTTTTATGGGGCCCTTTTGAAAGGGGATTGATGAATTTCAGCTCAAAGAATGGGTGACGAGAATCTTGCCTGATGGTGAATGAAAATATGGTCTTGTTCTGCTTTTGTAAGAGTGACACTAATTGTGAGCTCATTGCTGGATGGCTGAGCATGGACAAAAGCATACACATGTTTCTTAAAGTCTGTGGATTAGCCTCTGATGGCGCAGTCCCCATATTGGGGCAATGATTTACATGGCAACTTCTTTTTTTTTTTTAACTTTTAATAAGGCCAGTTAGTTCCACCATTGTAAATAATTCTTGTTCTGTCTTTGCCTTCAGCTTCTTCGCTCTTTTGTTTTTTCCTAGCTGCAGAAAGGGTAACATCTTTTTCTTAAATTAGCACCCACTTCCTATGTTTAGAGCACTGTTTCAGGAGCTGTGAAGCTGAAGTTAGCAATGATGTTTTAAATTATTTCTTCTTCTTCTTCTTCTTCTTCTTCTTCTTCTTCTTCTCCTCCTCCTCCTCCTCCTCCTCCTCCTTCTCCTCCTCCTCCTCCTTCTCCTCCTCCTCCTCCTCCTTTCCCTCTTCCTCCTCCTCCTCCTCCTCCTCTTCCTCCTCCATAGTATTTGTCTTTTTGTCTCTTATATTTTTATCAAGGTGTGATGTGAATGTGTCATACGATAAATAATAATTCTTTGCCTCTGCTTCTGTCTCCACCTTTGGCTAATATGAATTATTACTTCTACATACTGGGAGAAATATTTGGGAATGCATAAATTGTATGGCTGGTGAATTCTGGGAGTTGAAGTCCACACATCTTCAAGTTGCTAAGATCAAAAATGACCAAATAGGAGCCCTAGATTTACAAGGGAAGACATTCTGATCAAGGGCAGCACCAACAATTGTCTCACTCTAATTCTCATCCAAATTACCAATTTTCAGAGTACATCAGCTTCAATATCCATCTTCAGTTCGAAACCTATAAGATACGATTGAATTGTCAGATAAATTAACTTAAAAGGTCTAAATTACAATAAAATGATCATGGTTTGAAAAAAAGATTTACCTTTGGGGAGCAATGAAACCAGTGGTGTGTTTGTCAAGACGAGACATTTTAAGTCAGCTCTTATGAAGGCATCCATGTGCAATAAAACTCCAAAGTCAGTAATTTGTGATATCACACGCCAGTCATAAAAAGCAAACAATTATAGATTCTTCTTTAATCTATTTGGGGTTTTTCAGCTGAAGAACAAACAAAACCAAACAACAAGTAAAAATACTTCAGTCACTTAACCCTGAGTTTTGCAATTATTGCATGAGAAAAATCTTTTTGACCAAAGATGGAAAGCAAAAATACTCATGTGAAGTAGGCTTCCTTCCTTCCTTCCTTCCTTCCTTCCTTCCTTCCTTCCTTCCTTCCTTCCTTCCTTCCTTCCTTCCTTCCTTCCTTCCTTCCTTCTTTCTTTCTTTCTTTCTTTCTTTCTTTCTTTCTTTCTTTCTTTCTTTCTTTCTTTCTTTCTTTCTTTTTATCCTGGAGATTGGAGGGTTTGGAATAATGTTTTTGAAGTGCAAAAGATAACACAGTTGCAAACATTTTGAAATTGGGGGGAAAAAACAGAGCAAAAGATCCTGGATCATGGTGGAGGCTTCTAATGAGTTTCGGTGAAAAGTATGGTGTTGGAACAGGTATTTCTCCAGACATATCTTTTTTCGTCTTGTCTTTTATTAAAAAAAAACTTCCCTTCCCTCCAGATGCGTATCAGTTTCAAATATTAGGAGTATTTGATGAGAACGTGATCTAAATTAAGACACTGAAAGTGGCAAGATGACTCTGTCACTACTAAGTGGGAAAATAAAAAGGAAGGAGGAGAAAATAGGTGTGATAATGAAAGAGAAACTACTACCTCAGGACCTATTGTTAGGGATCATAGAGGAAAAAAAATGTAACAGGTGTATAATAGAGGATTGAAGTGAGGAGTGAAAAATGTTTACCAAACCAGACGTCTACAAAGAATAATACGTAGTGTTGTATATCAGATGCTATGATGTTTGATGCATACAAAGATTTTATGTACAATGCTGATTGTTTTAATAAAGGAATTTTTTATAAAAAAAAAAAGTAAAATTCTTTCCAGGAAAGAGAGAATTGCAAAACCAGCTCAACAAACAGATTATAATCTGAAGGGCTGAAAGTCTTTGTTCTCGCCTCTTTGTTTGAAGAATACTCAATCAAACTCAATCTCCAGAAAAGCAGGGCAGGAATTTACTATCAAACCCTTTTTACCTTCATGGTAAACATCTCGAACAATGATTTGGCTTGACCTAGAATTATCTTCATGTTGTCTTCAGATCTCCTTGTTGATCCTTCTTTTGTGCAGAAGGAGAGAAAAGTACATGGACCAGCTTGGAAAAGCAGCCTGTGGCTCCAGAGGGGTTAAACCCCACAGGAGTGGAAAGAGGTCAGCTTTGAAAACTCCAGGAAATAGAAAAGACAGAATGATGGATGCGGAATTTCTGGGCAACGGTTGTGCAGTAATTGACCAACTTTTAAACAATGCCATGGAGGTCAAATGTGGAAGTAAGCAGGTTGATGTCCCATAGGGTGCTTTTTCAAAAGGCAATGGGACTTTCTTGTTTTTTCCCCCCCCTTGAAAATGTTTTGCTTCTCATCTAAGAAGCTTCTTGAGTTCTTCAGTTCTTCAGTTAGAAATGAAGAAGCTTCTCAGATGAGAAATGAAAGGTTTTCAAGGAAAACAAAAACCAAAACCAAGAAAGACCAGCTGCCTTTTTATAAAAGCACCTTTGGGACAACCATGACCTGGATGACTGAGAATCTCCATGGACAAGCAGGTTGATGGTTCAAGGTAGAAGACATCCAGTGTGGCAGAAAAGCAGAACTACACACAAATGGATCCATCGCCACCTCTTTATCCTGGCTAAATGCAGGGCCCCGATCCTTCGCCCGTGTCTGCAATGCAGCTCTTTGTGCTGTTCCCTGGTTTGGTTGGTCACGGGGATCCGACGGTCTCAAGCTTTTCATGGGGAACTCATAGTACGTGCTAGGAATCTGAGGTCCTGCCCAGAATGTGCTGCAGAGGGGAATTAGAAAGGGATTAGCGAAAGCCGCAGCCGAGGCGGGGAGAGCAAGGGCTAACAATTTTTTTTTTTACTTCTTCATCAAATCTGTCCAGATAATGTATTTACAGGCATGAGCAGGGAGGCTGAGCTGGTTGCAAAGGTGCCACTTGTGGAAAAGACATTTGAAATGAGTCGGTTATTACGATGCACAAGAGAACTTGAGCGTGAAGCAAAGACATCTTATCCTAACCCTTCTGCACACTGGAACAGATTAAATTGTGCCACAGGAGTTTTGTGCCGCCAGGACTAAAATCTTGCTTCTCTCTAATGGGTTTGCCCTAAATACAGGTAGTCCTCGACTTACGTTCATTGAATGACTGTTCGAAGTTACGATGGCACTGAAAAAAAAAGCGACATGTGACTATTTTTCACACTTAGAACCATTGCAGTATTCCTGTGGTCACATGATCAAAATTTGGATGCTTGGAAACTGACTTGCATCAATGACGGTTGCAGAGTCCCCGGGTCACGTGATCCCATTTTGCAACCTTCTGACAAACAAAGTCAATGGGAAAGCCAGAGTCCCTTAATGGCCTTGTTACTAATTTAACAACTGCAGTGATCCACTTAAGAACTGTGGCAAAAAAAGGGGTGCATAATGGGGCAAAACTCACATACCAACTGTCTTGCTTAGCCATGGAAAAGACCTCCAAAATTCTGTCCAACTTTATATTATTATTATTATTATTATTATTATTATTATTATTATTATTATTATTATTATTATTATTATTATTATTATTATTATTATTATTCATAAACCATCTTCCAATGCAAGGCTTGGTCTTCTCCTTTACTTTTTTTTTTTTTTTGCAAATCTTGAGAAATTCAACATGCATTTTTTTTCTGGGTTCATTCCCGAGAAACCCAGGCTGGGTACCCACAGGAATGAGTTAAGTAATTTAGAGTTTAAGTGGATCATAAAATGAATCTTATTACAAATGTCAAACTCTTACTTAAGCAGAGGAACGGGAGCCAAGCTGATCTATGAAGGCAGAATGTACCGGCAACTTTCAGCCAAGCGTCTTGGTCTTTCCTTCTGGGCAGATGTTTGACCTTTCTGATGGTGGGAGAGAATTCTCCATTAGGCCTGTGATGGATGATCCTGAAGCCTGCCTCTTGTTCCCCAACCCTGTTGCCTTCTTGATGGATTTCTCTAGCTGGTGGCTGTCATTCATCATGTCCGTATTGATCCCTGGGCCTTGGTGGGTTTACAAGAAATCCTTAGCTGTTCAGGGATTTGTCATGAAGAAGTTGGCAAGAAGCTTAGTGGGGTGTTCACCAATTCAAGGGAAGCCCAGCAGAGCTTAAAAAAAAGGGGGGGATATGCCTCTTAGCCAAACATATGGGCCTTGCTTTCTCTGGGCTGCTTAAGTGTATAGATGCCTCTGATCGGCACAATTTGCAAGCTTTGGAGGGGCTGTCAAGCCAGGGAGATGGATTCATCAGCAGTCCTGTGTTGAGCCAGGATGGAGAGGATGAAAAGGCACCACCACAACCTCTTTGCCAAGCGACACCCCCTCCTCCAAAAGGCCAGCTTGAACAAATGATTACTTAGGCTCAGTCTATACTGTGTGCACTTTTCCATATTCCAATTTCGAGGTACAAAAGCAGGCTGGGAAGGATAAAAGGAAGGGAGAGGAAGGTGAGAGGAATCAGAGGTCAGCCACAAGAAGATGCAATGGGGGGGGGGTTAACCTGAACAGGCTGCCTGGGGGAACCCCCCCCCCTTTGATACCCTGAGCCTCAATCAGTTGCAAAAACTGTAATGCATTAAAGAAAGGTAATTATGAGGTATTCACTACGAGCTCCTTTTCAGGATAATAATCGCTCAGCTAGTGACAAATGTTTGCCCGTGCAAGACACTTAAATGGACTTAAAAGGGGAAAATGGCTTTCTTTTTTTTAAATACATTGGAAGGGGGGATGCTTTCTATTATACAGAGAATGGGAAAGGGGGGAGGAGGGGGTTTTGTCAGAGCAAATGGAAGGCTGGTAGAAAGAGAGAGGAGGGGGGAGACAATGGGCAAGGCATGGAGCCAACCTTGTTTAATTATTTGCCAGAGAAATTGGGGCAATTTTGCACAAATGGGGTGGGATAAATGCCACGAGAAAGGATCCCTCCACGGGAGGTGTCCAAGAATCAAAGTTGCTCCTCTCCCTTGGATAAATGGCTAAGTTCATTTTTTTCCCTTGGGAAATCTCCCCCTGGAATTTACAGAGAAAGTCAGGATAGAACCAACTCGGTTGCCAGGAAGCACCAAAGAGTTCCTGAGACAGTGCAGAGGGTAACATTTGATGGCGCTCACACCCTCCCAATGACATTGTGCAATTGCTCCCAAGTGATTAATACCGGTATGAAGAAAAAAAAAGAAAAAAGGATGAGCTCTGTGGCAGAAACCAGGATAAACCCATAAGGATACCTTGCTACCGGTAGTTGGACTGGCGACCCTCCCAGCTGGCTTCTACCAAACACAGTTAATGGGAAAAACTCGATTCTTTTAATTTGCTTAAGGACCACGGCAAAAATTTAAAAAAAAGTTGTTAAAATTGGGCGTGATTCTCCCCTCTTGGCGATAGACTTTACTATTTCCATTATGGTTGTAAGTCGAGAACTATTTGAATAAAGGAAGGATGGGAAGCCTTTTGTAGAATACAAGGGGCTGAATTTAGCCTAAAGATAGTTTACTGAAGTTGGGGTAGTTTCTCCCTTCTGTGGCCTTGTTCACCAGGGTGGGCTTGTCAGCTGAAACTACACAGTGGAATAAATATTAGCTTAGCTCTTTCTTACGAAAAAGTGTTCAGACTACTTGGAATATAAACATGGGATCTTGGTGTCTGCTGAGTTTAGTCTTCTTCTCACAAACAGTTCAGCATCGAAGTAACCGACATCATCAAAAAAGCCATGATGGGATAAGAAAACATTCAGCAAAGGTCCTGCAGTCTCAACTCTGAGCTAGAATCAGTCCTTGACTTACAAAACATTCATTTAGTGACAGTTCAAAGTTATATAGGAAGTCCTCATCTCTCCTTTCTATTTTTGCAGCCTTCTTCTGCCTCCATTGCTCATCAGAAAGCATCAGAAGTAACTAATTTGTGTTAAATTATCTCTCCTTGGTCCCATTCAGCTATTCATCGATGCTGCCTCCAATTATGCAGCGTTGATAATTACCGTATCATCTGTTTTGTTTCCTGAGCTGACATCCAATGAAGTCCCAGGGTTTTTTTTGAGGCTCCTTGATTAAAATTTTCTTTTCCTTAGGTCAGATGTTGGCAAAGGAACAAACACATCAGCCCGCTAATTGCTTTCTGCAAGAAAGCTGTCCCGGAAGTCATATGTTAAGGACCTGATCCTTGGCAAGCTCCTTTGAGTAATTGCAAGAACTTAAAAATCCTTTGTAAGTCTATCTGAGGACAAATAAACATGGCAACCTGCTAAAGATTAGAAAGTAAAAAAAAAAAAATCTTTTCGCCATCCATTGCTATTCTATGATATAATTTGTGTAGATCCAGAGACTTAGAAGGAATGTTGAGGGTCTTGTCCAGCTGAAGGTCCACCCATCTCAAGGCCCCACTGTTCCTCCTTATGTATCACTTTTTTTTGAAGAAGAAGACCTGAAATGTTTTGGTATTTGGTAGTCTCTGAGCTTGGTTGTTTTCTTGCAGACATTTCATTACTCAACTAGATAACATCATCAGTGCTAGAAGATAGGAGGAGGAGGAGGGAGGGAGGGAGGAATGGAGGAGGAGGAGGAGGAGAAGGAGGAGGAGGAAAAAGACTGTGGGATCCTTAGTGTTCTCTGAGCTTACTTGTTTTCTTGCAGGCGTTTCATGACCCAACTAGATAACATCATCAGTGCTAGAAGAGAGGGGGAGGGAGGGAGGGAGGAGGAGGGAGGGAGGGAGAGAGGAGGAGGAGGAGAAGGAGGAGGAGGAGAAGGAGGAGGAGGAGAAGGACTGTGAAATCTTGGTGTTCTCTGAGCTTGCTTGTTTTCTTGCAGACATTTCATGATCCAACTAGATAACATCATCAGTGCTAGAAGAGAGTGGGGTTTGCAGAGAGGAGGAGGAAGAGGGAGGGAGGGAGGAGGACTGTGGGATCCTTGGTACTCTCTGAGCTTGCTTGTTTTCTTGCAGACGTTTCATTACCCAACTAGGTAGTGTTAGAAGGGAGTGGGGTTTGCAAGCCACTTATATATAAACAGGGAACAAATTGCTCCCTTCTAGCACGGATGATGTCACCTAGTTTGGGTAATGACACATCTGCAAAAAAAAAAACCCAACCTGTTCAGCGAGCACCAACGACCCCTCATTTCAATGTTGAGTTATAAATATTCTCCTTTGTTAAAATTTTAGTAACCAAGGACCACATTTAGGTTTTGGGGGAAGTGCAAGGACCAGTGGAAATTCAGATAGGTGGGACTTTATTTTCCAAAGGGCAAAGCAAGGATTTTCAGGGCTCTCCCATTGAGTGGTGGGGTGGGAGGGGAAGTTTGAAGGGGAGTTCCATATTTTTAAAACTATTTTAAGCCAGATTTGGAACTTTCATTGCCACATCTATGTGTTTCCCGTTTTGAAAGGATTGTTAGCACTGGTGTTTGGAAAAGATGGGAAGAACGAAGAAAATCAAGAGATGTCTGTTGACTTCCTATAACTGGTCTAGCATAATTTTGTCCTCTTTGTCAGAAACCGGATTTGTTTTTCTTCTTCTTGGGCATTTCTTGTCTCTCTGTTTTGTTTATGTTTGTTTCGGCTATATTTAGTTCACAGAAGGACTTTTCATCTGGTTTTACTAGTGCCCAGGGAACCCTTGAGTTAAGGAACGCTGCAGTCACTTCATCTTCATATTGTTTTATGAGGTCTCCAGAGAAGGATAAAGCTTGTGTATTGCAACGACTGATCATAAATCACGGGGGAAGGTCTAGGCCTCATTGGAGGAGATCTAACAAGAAGAGGGACTCCTTGCTCTGTGAAACACACTCTGATGCCATGTGATCAAGTTGGAGAAACCGATCACCAAAAGTCCTGGAATTAATGGAGCCAACTGATAAAGCGTTAAATCAGAAGACTCACAACCAATGCAACTGTGCAAGTATTTTGCCGTGGCTTCCTGAGCAATTTTTATAATTCTGAATGTGACAGAAGACAGAAACACGCGTGCAAATTGGCATGGTGATTGCTGTGAATTTGATGTCTTTTTGATTATAGCAGAATAACAGAGTTGGAAGAGACTTTGGAGGTCTTCTAGTCCAATTGCCTGCTCAAGTAGGGGACCCTATCCCATTCCAGACAAGTGGATGTCCAGTCTCTTCCTAAAAGCCTCCAGTGATGGAGCACCCACAACGTCTGAAGGCAAGCCCTTCCACTGTTGATTGTTCTCACTGTTAGGAAATGTCTCCTTAATTCCAGGTTGCTTCTCTCCTTGATTAGTTTCCATCCATTGCTACTTATCTTGCCTTCTGTCGCTTTGGAAAATAGGTTGACCCCCCCCTCTTCTTTGTGGCAGCCCCTCCAATACTGGAACACCGCTATCATGTCCTTCTTTTAATTAAAAAGGAAATTGTAATAAACTCCCCACTGTTCGGAATATGGCTCTGATTCTATTTGGCCAGATGTAGAGTGGGTAAGAACAAAAATTCACACCTGCAACCTTCCAGTCCCCCTCCTCCTCCTCCTCCTCCTCCTCCTCCTCCTCCTCCTCCTCCTCCTCTTGTGCCATATCTGTTATCGGATGTTGGCGATCAGGTTGGCGAAAAAGTGCTGCTGAGTTTTGTCCAAACCAGTCCCTTAGATTTTGAAGCCACGATGTTCTTCTTCTGCCTGGATCTCATTTGCCTTCCATCTTTCCTTGGAGGATTAAATGGAGTAGGCCGTATTTTTCTGGGTGTCACATCACATGTCCGAAATATTCTAATTTCTGTTTTTTAATTGTTTTGATGATTTCCCTTGGCTTTCCCAGGCCGCTTATCACCTCCTCATTTCTGATCTTGTCAACCCAGCTTCTACGTAACAGCCGTCAGTAAATCCACATTTCAAATGCTTCTAGTCTCTTCAGGTGGCCTTCTGTCAGAGACCAACTCTCTACTCCACAGAGCAGGATAGAAAAAAATATAGTATCTGACAAGCCTGATTTTCAGTCCTAGGCTTATGTCGTGACTGCAGAAGACCTTTTTCATTTTGAAAAATGCTGTTCTTCAAAATACAGCCCTAGCTGACCCTCTCTCAGTCCATTCCCTACACTTCAAACACAAAAGGGCTGTAAGCCTTGAAACTTGGGTAGCATCCTCCATCAAGTATCAAACAGGAAGTTCATGAGAAGGTGCACAGAAAGCCCACGTCTGTTCTTTATTGTCCATTTTGCTGGGCAACCATTTAAAATCTTTTTAAATATACTCCTAAGGCCTTGGTAGTTGTCAAGGTGAGATCATGTTGGCCGCGGAAGAATGAAGCCGATGACATCACAATCAGTCAGTTGTGACGGAACCGACAAGCTTCCGTTCTACCACAGTTCAGCAGGCACTTTCATTCCTTTGTCAAACCTCCACTGATGATGGAGAAGCTCCCTAGAAGCTAGAATGAAGCATGTCCTCTTCTCTTTCAAAGGGCTGGAAGCAATCGTGATGATAAAAACTGCAGCTGGGTCACCCTTTCACGCACAAAAAGTAGTACTGTAAGAAATTATTCTGAAATAACAGACAACAATCCGGAATTGCCTGTAGAAATGGCTGATGAAACGGACGAAGAGATCTATAACTTGGAGGTGAGTTCACCTGAGTCTCCAGATGCAGAGGAATGCACAAAAATGGGAAATCTAGAATTGCGCCTTCTGTCATATTTGTCCAAGGAGGGGAAGAAAAGTTGTGTTAGAACTAATGGCAGTGGGGAAATAACAGAATAACAGAATTGGAAGAGATTTTGGAGGTCTTCTAGTCCAGCCCCCTGTTCAAGCAGGAGACCCTATATTATTTCAGACAAATGGCTGTCCAATCTCTTCTTAAAAACCTCCAGTGATGGAGCGCCCACAGCTTCTGGAGGCAAGCTCTTCCACTGGTTGATTGTTCTCACTATCAGGAAATTTATCCTTAATTCTAAGTTGGTTCTCTCTTTGATTAGTTTCCATCCATTGCTTCTTGTCCTGCCTTCAGGGGCTGTGGAGAATAGGTTGACTCCCTTCCTCTTTGTGGCAGCCCCTGAGATATTGGAACATAGCAATCATGTCATTCCTAGTCCTTCTCTTCATTAGACAAAATGTACCCTATTAACATGATTTATTTTTGCTGGGACCCCAAATACAGGAGGAGAGAAGAAAACATGATTAAATTCTTCTGTACAATGTCTTTTCCTTATTCGCCATTGTAAAACAGCCTCTTGAAGGCACACAGGCCCAATATTTTCAAGGAAGATGTTATAGTTGGTTAGAGTGAACCCCAAGGGAGGAGGAGAAACATGGAGACTAAATCTGGTCAACCAAAAAAACATGGTAGCTGTGGATTATAAGGCTATGGCTGCTTCTTGATTTTTTGTATGCACAAATACACAGAAACATAAAGAGACCGCACAGATGCTTCTGTTTGGGGCCTAATAAATAATATATATATATGTCATAAAACAAATCACTCACGACCACCCCAAAGTGGAAAAATTTTAATAAATGCCGAGCTTTCATCGGAAACTTCCGACATCGTCAGGGTTTTGAAGCTAGTCAAATAGCTCGGTATTTATTAAAATTTTTCCAGTTTGGATTTTTCCTATATATATATATTATCTTTGGGGTTTCTTAGGATGGTGGATATTTTTCTGTTTGTGCAGAATGCTGTTTTGATGTTATGTTTGTGAAGGATCTTGCTGATCCTGTCTGTGGTACCTTTTATGTATGGGAGGAGGGCTTTGCCGTTTTCTTGTTCTCTGTCTTGGATTTTAGTGGGAGTTTCTTTTTGGATTAAGTTAAATCCAAGACAGAGAACAAGAAAACGGCAAAGCTCTCCTCCCATACATAAAAGGCACCACAGACAGGATCAGCAAGATCCTTCACAAACATAACATCAAAACAGCATTCTGCACAAACAGAAAAATATCCACCATCCTAAGAAACCCCAAAGACAAAATTGAGTTAGAAAATCAAGGAGTATATGAAATCCCATGTACTGCTTGCTCCACCACATACATTGGACAAACCAACAGAAGAATAAGTGCACGCATTGAAGAACACAAAAACTCAGTCAAAAAAGAGGAACCAACTTCTTCCCTGGTCCAACACCTTAAAGCCACAGGACATGAAATTGATTTCAAAAAGACCAGAACTATTGCCAAAACTGAACACTTTAATAACAGAATAATCAGAGAAGCCATCGAGATAGAAAAACGCCCTCACAGCATGAACAAACAAGATGATACCTCCCGCCTACCAGCCATTTGGAAACCCGCCCTTATTGACAAAAGAGTCCATAACACAAAGAATGACACCAGACCTACACTCACAAAAACCACACACAATGTCACCACCACACATCCAGGCAAAAAGCAAACCCAAACCCACACCGATGATGAGTCACGACCACAAACCAGAAGCCAGACCACAGCTGCATCATTAGCCACCTTAAACCCCTCCAATCCATACAAGAAGCAAACTGACACCCACCATGAAGATGAGGCACGACCATATATTCAGTCAAAATTAGGGCTGGCTAGAAATATTGGAAGCCACCTTCAGATAAAAGGTGGTTGGTTCCATTAATTCAGCTTCTGTGTCTTTATCATCTCAAACCTTTTTTGTACCACTTTATTGGATGAAGAATCCTAACACCCTCGAAGGCACACAAACGGGTTTGCAAAAATCTTGCAATGTGTGCATCTCTCCAAGTCTCCTATATAATTTGCAGATATGAACCAATTTTCTCCTATGTTCCTCCCTTAAGGAATTCCCGTTCATGTAGCATGAGCTCTCTCCCTTTTACCAATGCATGTCTCTGAGAATGGTCTCCTATTTTGCTTTCTTTTTGTGGGAACCCGGGGATTTCAGAAAAAATCGGACCACAGAAAACCCAACATACGAAGTCGATTCAGTTTCTTTTCTTGGGGAACCAAAAAGGTAGGTTAGAAATATTATGTAGTTGTAGATTAGAAATATAATGTAAACTGGGGGAGTCTGGTATGTGTTTTAGGATGACACTAAAATGACCAGGGTTTTCTTTTCCTCTTATAACTATTTCATTCCTTTCAAATTCTGTTATTGGTTTTTCGCAGGGTAAGGAAGAGATATTCAAAACACCTACTTGTTTGGTTTTTTTAAAAAGCCAGGAAATTAAAATCTCCTTTAATACTCAGGGATGTTTATCTGCCGTTTTACTTGAGAGCCACTAAAGATTTGTGTCATAACACATTATTTGCACTATACGACATTGTCGTGTTAAATGCACTGGCCTAACTAGGTAACGATCAAAGATGATGCATTACAGTAAGCCATTTTATGTAACCTAATAGATCAAGAGTTTGTCTGATATTAGGTTTATTTTTTTTTTAATGAAGCTTATTTTGCAAGGAAAAAAACCCCCAAGCAATAGGCTTATACAAATGTAGATTAAGCATTTAAAAGTATCCAATTCTTGATCTGATGGCAGGAATAAAAATGTGATGCATTTCTAATAGACTCTGTGGGAATAACGTATTAAATAATGATGCACGGCAGTGTGTTTAGAGGTATATCAACAAAAGGATCTGAAGAAACTAGGTTTGATCTATCTCATAAAGGCGCTGATCTGTCTCCATTTCCCAAAAGTCTGAAGTTGCTTGATCAGCTTCTCAAACGCCTCCAGTGCAATGTCAGTTTTGCAAAAGGCTGTTATTATTTTTTTCCTGCGCTTTCAAACATTCCTTCCCTCCATCGTTTTCGCTCATGCTTCAGAGAGGAGCGCTAAGAAAACTCAGGGATGCTTCCAATTTAAAACCTGACCCCCGGGAAGGAGAAAGAGAGGGGGGGGGGAAACCCAAGCCGGAGGCAAGAGTAAATAGAGAATATGCATTCAGCTGTTATATGGGTTTATGCTTGGCTTCTTAGGAGAATGAGTACAAATTGGTTGTGCCAAAAGGAAGGATATAAAGGCACATCTTTCCAGCAGGATAGAATTGCACAACTGTTCTCAGGAGCAATTCTGGGTCTAAAGAGAGAAATATCAGAATAATTTAAGGGAACCAACAAGGACTTTGTTATGGGTGAGAGGAAGTCCAAAGTAGAGTTGTCTCATGAAGTTTTCAGGCACAGATATTGAATGGGTCTAGCCAAGAAGATTTTGGAATGAACAAGGTTGAACCCTGGAATGGACAAGAGGTAATAGTTTTGCACGGGTGGTTTGGATCTTAGGATTTCCTTTGCTGCTAGCAGATATTTCCTTATTATTTTTAGGAAGGGTGTCCTAGAAGAGGTTAAAAAAATATTAAACTATGCTACAGATCTGAGCTGCAGTGAAAGTACTTATAACTCCCAGGTATTCTGGGAGTTATACAAGTTTGTTACCTACAATTCTGTGGAACATGAAATGGGCCGAGAGGAGACTTTATGAGAAGATTACTCCATATCTAGAGCATCCTCAGTGAGAAGTTTCTTCCTCCAGTGATCACTAGTCCTTCCTCCACACCCTGAAAAGGACTTCCATAAATACAGTATTTCTCCATGGATGTCTACAAGAAGGTCCTCCTTTAGGCAATGTGTGTCCTCCTCATCTCTTCTGGAAAAGGAAATATAGGGAGAAGATGGAGACCTGTTTTCCATCTCCATTCCTTCCATGCTGTGCTCCTCGACTTGATGGGGAGATCTGTGGAGACATTCTTGTTATTACAGACAAAGGATCTCTGAGCTTGGTTGGTTTCTTGCAGACATTTCATTACCTAACTAGGGAACGTCATCAGTGCTAGAAGGGAGTGGGGTTGGTTCTCTGTTTATTTACAAGTGGCTTCCTTGTCAATGTTGGTGGGAGAGTATTCTAAGTATTGCCTTCTCTGGAGCCCGTCTTTCATTTTCTAACTAGAGAGAGGTGGTTTCCATAGGGGTATGAAGTGTTCTAATCACACTGCCTTGTTTTCTCCTAATGTGCTGGACCAGCCTTCCCTTAGGCCAGGGGTTCTCAACCTTGGCAACTTTAAGACTTGTGGACTTCAACTCCCAGAATTCCTCAGCCAGCTTTGCTGGCTGAGGAATTCTGGGAGTTGAAGTCCACAAGTCTTAAAGTTGCCAAGGTTGAGAACCCCTGCCTTAGGCAGAGTGAGTAGAAAAAAAAAGGAGAGAGAAATAGCCAAAAAGGTCCCTTGGCAGTTTGCTACAGTTCCCCTCTGTAGGAGACCGAACTCTAAGCATGTCACACCTGATCTCCTGAATTTGATCCCTCTAAACTGCTTCACATGCAGTCACATACATGGACTTCTTTGTCACGTCCAAATGCCCTCTTAACAGATTTTGCAGTCTTCTCTTTTTAAATTGCAGAGCAGAAAGGGTTGGTAGTTTGGAAGTTGTGATGGGATATGAGAAGGACCTGGGGCATCAGGAGGAAGGGCTACAGAGTAGACACAGATTGTGCTATAAAAGGTATCTCGGCCCACAGAAAGAAAAAAGGCATGGGAAGCATCTGAGAACGGACTCTCCCTAGTCTTCTGGAAAATAAATATAAAGGAAGCGAGAAGGTCTATGGAGATTCTCAATCATCCAGGCCATGGTTGTCCCAAAGGTGCCTTTCCCCCCCAAAAGGGAACTGGACTTTCTTGTTTTTTTCTAAAAGGCAACAGGATTTTCTTGGTTTTTCCAAAAGGCAGCTGGACTTCCTTGTTTTTTTTTCCCCTTCAAAATGTTTTGCTTCTCATCCAAGAAGCTTCGATGAAGAACTGAAGAACTCAAGAAGCTTCTTGGATGAGAAATGAAACATTTTCAAGCAAAAAACCCCAAGAAAGTCCAGTTGCCTTTTGGAAAAACCACCTTTGGGTAAAGGAAGTGAGGAACAGTCGCAGACTTGCAAGATTTTATTACTGTAGTCTTAAAGTAGTGTTAGTGCACCTGGTTTGTGCTTATGGTTTGGACTACCTCAAAGGGCTGACAGAGGCTGGACAAAGACCAGGAAATCTTACTTCAAATCCTTCCATAGCAGCTAAAAGACCTTTGGAGACTTGGGACCAATTACTAGCTCTCACTTCCATCCACCTCACACATTTTGGAAATTGCACATTGGATCAGGAATATATGATCCTTTGGAAGAAAGAGAGCAAATGCATCAATAAATAAACACCCATTTCTCTCTGTTTCTTTTAAGGTTTCATCTTTTATTCATTTCTCTCCCCCTCCCCCCGTCAGTGCCCAGAGGACGTCAGCCTTTCCTTTGACCACATCTCTATTATTTGGACCAACCATGGCTACAGGCCTCCCTTGGGACAGATGCTCCCTGGGTGACTTCTTGGTGTGGTTGTCTAGTCAGCTTTGGCAACAGCCGGGTGTAAGATGGGAATTTAACAAAAGAACTGGCCAGTGTCTAAGAAAATAGGAGCCTCGGTGTTGAATCGACCGCTATTGTATAATGCAGAACTTCCTGGAAAGGGCACCAAAGAGATAAAAGCTTTCTGGGTCACCCTGTGTGTGTTTATGTGTGTTTGTGTGTGTGTGTATGCATGCTTGTGCATGCGCTATGAAGAATGTAGCCACCAGCTCCTTTAATATATCATGAACTGGGGAGAAGACCAGTTTTTGCTCTTCAAATCTTCCTTCCTCCCTCCCTCCCTTCTTCTCACCCTCCCTCCCTCCCTCCCTCCCTCCCTCCTTCCCTTCCTTCCTTCCTTCCTTCCTTCCTTCCTTCCTTCCTTCCTTCCTTCCTTCCTTCCTTCCTTCCTTCTTTTTATTGTATGCTGAGCAAAAGTGGCTGCTCTGTTTTATCACGTCAGGAGCCAGTCATTATTTCTTCACCTTGTCTCCTATAACCTTTGGGTGTACCCAAGTAGTAATTGCTTAATGCAGCCTGGAAGCTTTTAGTCTCAGTCTTTGGGTTGGATGGATTAGAAGCAACATGAACATAAAATGCGGTGGAGATATTTCTCGGAAAAGCTAGCAGTGGCCCCGGGTTTTCTAAGACTACCATTCAGAGATGCATATTTTCCAGTCATCACTACTAATCCCCACCATAGTTCTTCGTGGAATAAAAGGAGGACTTGAAAGGAACTGTTGATGGATAGAATAATTTGGGGTAGCCAAGCATCTGCTTTAATTCAGGGTTTTTCAAGTGGTGCCCAAGCTCTTGGGAATGGCTGTCCATGAGGCGCTAATGAAAAGGTGATGGAGAGCATCTTCCCCCATCCTTCATTTGCAAGTCAAGAAAGTTGAAACGTTTAACTCTTGCCTCCCTTTTCAGTGTCTGTGGATTTATAACACTGTAGTTGTTAGGATTAATAGTCACATGAAACAAAGTATGAAGCTTCCTTCCTTCCTCTTTCCCTCCCTCACTTTCTTGCCCTTCTCCTCCTTCCTTCCTTCCTTCCTACCTTCCCCTTTTTCCTTCCTTCCTTCCTTCCTTCCTTCTTTCCTTCCTACCTTCCCCTTTTTCCTTCCTTCCTTCCTTCCTTCCTTCCTTCCTTCCTTCCTTCCTTCCTTCCTTCCTTCCTTCCTCCCTCCCTCCCTTCCTTCCTTCCTTCCTTCCTGGTTTCATTTAACAACTGCAGCAATTCCCTTAACAAGAGTCCTTCTTTCAGGGAGACGGGTGGTTCAGAAATGTGAAAAACAAACAGTCTCGCTAGGCAGTGGAAATTCTAGTTCTAACTGTGGTCATAAGTTGAGGACAACCTGTAACTCAACTCAGCTAGATGCTTCCATCTCCTGTAGTCCTCCCTCCGCAGAGCCTCTCCTGCTTCCAGAACTGGAGCTACGGATGTGATGGAGCGGGGGGGCCCCGCGGGGAACTGATGTGGGGAGACTTCAACGAACTTGCCATTTCTTCCTCCGTCTGAGAGAAGATCAGACCTCCACCCACAGAGTTCAAATATTTCTCTGGCTTCCATCTGGCAGGTGAAAGAGGATCCAGCTGGACCAGGACAACCTGCGTTGACATCCCACACAAATGACTGGCACCTGGCAAATCCCGAAAAGGAATCCATCACCTTTGTACTCCACGGTGCCGCCAACCTGCCCTCAACACGCAAGGGAAATGCCCCCCACCCGTACGTCATTGTGTGAGTAGAGCTCCCTTTTCAAACTGCTGTAAAGACTCTGAATTTTCCTTTGTTTTTCTTCATTATTATATTTCTATCCTGCCCGTATTATTTTTTATAAATAAGTCAGCCAATAATACTCATCCCTCTTCCTATTTTCCCTACAACAACAACCCCCCGCTCCCCGTGAGGTGGTTTGGGCTGATACAGAAAAGTTGGCCTAGTCACCCAGACAGCTTTCATGGCTCAGGCAAGACTAGAACTCATGTCTCCTGGTGATGGGCCCGAAGTTACTCAGCTGGCTTTTATGCTTAAGGCAGGACTTGATCTCACCGTCTCCTGGTGATTGACTCAAAGTTACCCAGTCAGCTTTCATGGCTAAGGCAGGACTAGAACTCGCCGTTTTTAGGCCAGCTCCTTAACCACTACTCCAACCTCCTCCAATTGAGCGAAGGACCCATGTTCGCAAAGGAGGATTGTGCCAAGGGTTTCCATGGTTTTATTTATTTATTTATTTTATTTGGGTTTGTATGCCGCTCCTCTCCAGGGGACTCGGAGTGGCTAACAACATATACATAACAAAAAATACAATATAAAAAACCCAAACAAAGCTATCTAAAAAGTCAATAAAAAACACACATTCAATACAACAATCAACTACAATCATCCCCAGGCCTGCCGGCAAAGATGAGTTTTTAAAATTTTTCCGGAAGGCCAGGAGAGTCGGAGAGACGCGGACTTCAGGAGGTAGTTGGTTCCAGAGGGCGGGCGCCACAACAGAGAAAGCCCTCCCCCTAGGGCCCGCCAGACGACATTGTTTCGCTGACGGGGCCCGGAGGAGGCCGACCCTGTGCGCTCTCACTGGTCGTAGGGAAGTATGTGGCAGAAGGCGGTCCCGTAAGTATCCTGGTCCCAAGCCATGAAGGGCTTTATAGGTAATAACCAACACCTTGAATTGGGCTCGGAGACCAATAGGCAACCAATGCAGCATGCGGAGAGTTGATGAAATGTGGGCACAACGAGGAAGGCCCACAACTGCTCGAGCAGCTGCATTTTGCACTAATTGTAGTCTCCGAACACTCTTCAAGGGTAGCCCCATGTAGAGAGCATTGCAGTAGTCAATCCTCGAGGTGACAAGGGCATGTGTGACTGTGAGGAGCGACTCCCGATCCAAGTAAGGACGCAACTGGTGCACCAGGCGAACCTGGGCAAATGCCCCCCTCGCCACTGCCGACAAATGATGATCCAATGTCAGCTGTGGATCGAGGAGGACACCCAAGTTGTGAACCTTCTCTGAGGGGTTTATAGATTCACCCCCCAGGGTAATGGAAGGACAGATAGAAGTGTCCTTGGGAGGCATCACCCACAGCCACTCTGTCTTATCGGGGTTGAGCCGATAAAACAGTTCCTGTTTTCATGATCATCAGATTGGTGGGTTTGCATCTAAGCAACGAAGTAGGTTGCAAATTCAATATCCATGGCATTTGGATACTAATACCTTTCCTAATACCCCAGTATGGTCCCTGGCTGTTTACAAATACGTTCTAAATTCCAGGAGTAAAAAAGTAAGGAAATAATGATGTAGACTCTCATCCAAGGTGTGTGGGAACAAAAGCCCCAGTGTTGACAGCTGGGATGAGATGTGGGCAGAGCAAGACCGCCCAGGACACAATTCCCACAATCGGAGCTTATGAAGGATTCTAGCTGATTTGCTCTCCCAGGTCAGAGAGAGAAAGATCGCATGCTGGAGGAGTCAGAAGCTTTTGACGTTCTACATTTTTTTTTTTTTTTTGCATTGAACAAATGAAATGGAGCTGCCGAGACTTTTCCTCTGTGGGGTGTCTAATCGGGGCACCCTGGGACTCAATTACAGCCTGGCGGTGTGGGCTGGCTGATTAATTGAAAGGGCATTGCTGAGTGGGTTTGGGATCAGAAGGAAGTCTCTGAAAGCAGGAGGGAGCTGAGCTGACTCTAGTTCTCCGAAGCCCCAACGCTTTGCAAAGCTCCTTCAGACTTCAGAGGGGAAGTCCCAGAATCCCAGGGAAAAAAGGGAAAAAGCAAAGAAAGGCATGGATTTTGCATTTGCAGCACAAAACCCTCTTTTACACCCAGCTCTACCCATGGGGGGAGGGGTTTCGTGCAGGAAGAGTTTAATGATCTGCAGAGGGATAAACAAAAGGGAAAGGCAGATATCTATATTAACAATAAACAAATGCCACGGGCAAGAAAAGCGATCTATTCCGGAGTGAGATTGGATGGATTTGGTGGTCATCCTCCTCTTCCTTCTTCCTTCTTCCTTCTTCCTTCTTCCTTCTTCCTTCTTCCTTCTTCCTTCTTCTTCTTCTTCTTCTTCTTCTTCTTCTTCTTCTCCTCCTCCTCCTCCTTTCTCTTCCCCTCCTCCTCCTCCTTTCTCTTCCCCTCCTCCTCCTTCTTCTTCTCCTCCTCCTTCTTCCTCTTCCTCTCCTCCTCCTCCTCCTCTTCTCCTCCTCCTCCTTCTCCTCCTCCTCCTCCTTCTTCCTCTTCCTCTTCCTCCTTCTCCTCCCTCTCCCTCTCCCCCCCCTCCTCCTCCTCCTAGACAAAACAGAACAGGAATACATCAGCTCGTTGGCAGGCTAGAAGGCTACAGAAAGCACAGGAGGTCTCAGCACATTTTGAAGTAATTAAGAAGAAAGAGAGCTTTGTTTGTTTGTTTGTTTGCTTGCTGAAAACCACACTGGGCATTTTGAGAAAGGGCAGGAGACCCCAAGGGTGCGGTGATGAAATGGGAATGTGGTCATTTGTCCCTTTGGGGTTGATGGGAGATAATTATTCCTCCTCCTCCTCTCCTCCTCCTCCTCCTTCCTGGCCTCAGACTGTCATGATGGTGATTTTCAGGATCTTAACTTTCCTATTTATCATCTGAACCAAACTTTCACCAAATCTTTCTTCTGTTCATCTTGCAGCCCCTTGTAAAATAAATAGAAGAGAGTATTTCTAGTTCAGGGTTAATCTGTGAATTTCCTTGGTGCTCTCTGAGCTTGGTGGTTCTCTTCCAGACTTTTCATTACCCAACTGGAGAATCAAAACACTTATGATGATACCTAGTTGGGAAACAAAACGTCTGCAGGAAAACAACGAAGCTCGGGGAGCACTAAAGACCCACCCACCTGGTAAAATGACTGTAAGTGGTTCAGAAAACTCACCTTCACATGGAAAGTTGGGTTATAAATACATTGAAATAGTCTTGGTTAAAGAACCGGGTGAAATAAAGAGAAGGGAATGGCCTTCTTTGAACTTTGAACAGGTTCAGGCTGTTGGAACCAGGTGGTGACTTGTCCTTGGGGCGAAAAGACCATGTGAGAAAAGGCAAGTTGGTTGCAGGTCAAAGAAAGCACTGGGAGGGTTTCCTTCAAAAGCTATCAACCCTCTGGGAATCCTGTCTCATTAAGCCTCAGGGTTTGCCCGCAGCCTCTGCAAACCTGCAACATTGAACTCATAAATATAATGTCTGGTTGACTGGAGGAAGGGAGCAGCTGTTTGAGAAGGGAACTCGTACAGAGAGGTAGAAGAGAGATGGCTTTTGGGAGGGGATTGCCTCAAACTATTACACCTTAGGAGGTTTCCATGTCTTCATCTTCAACCCTAGAGGACATACAGTACGTCTCCTTCTACATCAGGGGTGTCCAATCGTGGCAGCTTTAAGGCTTGTGGACTTCAACTCTCAGAATTCACCAGTCAGCCAGGCTGGCTGGGGAATTCTGGGAGTTGAAGTCCACAGGTCTTAAAGTCGTCAAGGTTGAACACCCTGGCTTCTATATCAGCGGTCTTCAAACCTGGCCCTTTTATGACTTGTGGACTTAACTCCCAGAATTCCTCAGCCAGCATGCCTGGCTGAGGAATTCTGAGAGTTGAAGTCCACAAGTCATAAAAGGGCCAAGTTTGAAGACCCCTGGTCTTGATTAATCAATGCACGTTGCAAAAAGGTTCTGATTTATGGTTGTGGCTGCAGTTTGAACCTCTTTTTTTTTTTTAAACTACTCCACTTTTGGTTTCCCCAAATTCACTGAAAGGAATCCAGTTTTCTACAGATGGAGGCAGGTATAAAATAACAGTAAAAATATTTTTCTTTCTGCTTTTTTTATTGAAGATGTCTCCCCATACAACGGTATACCCTGAATTAACTTAGAGATGAACCTAGACCAGGGGTCTTCAAACGTGGCCCTTTTATGACTTGTGGACTTCAGCTCCCAGAATTCCTCAGCCAGACACTCTGGCTGAGGAATTCTGGGAGTTGAAGTCGACAAGTCATACAAGGGCCAAGTTTGAAGACCCCTGCTCTACCTAGATAGCTGTGCGTTCACTTATGGATTCAAAGCATCAACTGCACCAACGTTGTGATCAACAGCCTTGGCTTGGCTATAAAAGTTGGCATCTTTCCCGGCTTTTCTCCCCATCGGATGATTTCCTTAAGAATCTGTAGTGACTGTAGGGCTCGTTTGTTCATCCTTCTTGCCTTCCTTCTAAATATTTAGAGGTTTAAAAATATTTAGAGATTTCATTCGGGTCCTCCTGTTCAAAGTTTATTTGCAGTCCAAAGGATCGTTTTTTTGTTCTATTATTAATAGGTCTTTAATCAGTTTTTCTTGTAAGGAAAGTAAGCAAATATCACTGATAAATAAATCAACACTCCTTTTTTTGTGGGTGAGCAGGATGGAAGCTTTTATAAGGGGCTATTTTAAGAGTCTCTCTCTCCCTCCCTCCCTCCCTCTCTTTTTCTCTTTCTCTTTCTCTTCTCTTTCTCTCTCCTTTCCTCCCTCTTTCCCTGTCTCTTTTTCTTTCCTTTCTCTCTCTCCTTCCCTCCCTTTCTTTTTCTCTCTCCTTTCCTCCCTCTTTCTTTTTATTTCTCTTTCTCTCTCTCTCTCTCTCTCCTTCCCTCCCTTTCTCTTTCTCTCTCCTTTCCTCCCTTTCTGTCTCTTTTTCTTTCTCTTTCTCTCTTTCCTTTCTCTCTCTCTCCTTCCCTCCCTCTTTCTCTTTCTCTCTCCCTTCACCAGTTTCCTCTTTAGCCTCCAGATGACAGCAGCTTTGTCCCTGCTTCCCACCCATCATTAGCATCTTGCTAATTCCTCCTGCTTAAAGGATGCAGCTCAGAAGGACCCATTGCTAACAAAAGATGCCTAGCAACTGACTCATTAGAGGGCTCTGCTCTCCCAAGGCCATGGCTAGGCCTTGGTGATGACGCTCCTCTTAACACCCCATTTCATACTCCTGGAGATGAAATCAGCATCCTTTCAAATCACAGCGAAGATCCTTCCAACTGGCTTTCTTCTTAGCCATGGTTACTGAAATAGATGCCTTTGAAAAACACACACCTGATGCATCGTGCATGACTATTTCACAGTTGTTCCTACAAACCTCCTCCGGGGCTACCTGGATTCCTCTCTGCCCCCTTTCACCTCAGGTGGGATGGGAAACACGATCCTAGCTTGGGTTGCCATGGTGAAACATGGCCTGTGATGAAATCTTACCGCAAGGCTCAGCAGGAGAAACACAATGGTTGCAACAGCCAGATTGGATGAGAGCTGTCAGGTGCAAAGAATCAGGACCATACGTTATGCTGCAGTTCAGGACATTGATCGCTCAAGCCTACCCACAGGAATCTATCTGACTAAAGTTCAATACTAAAGGGACACCAGACAAGGGTTAACAGTATTCAAAACTGTTAGACCGTTTGTGGGAACATAACGACTCTGGGCTGATGACTTGCTTAACTCCCCCTTCCATCTCTGCCTGCTCTTCTGCTAGAGAACTTGAATTATTTGCAGTTCCATACTGTATCCCCAGTTCAGATTCAAAATATCTTTTCTAACCTTTCCCAAAGCCTGACCTAGGACCGTTTTTCACACCTGTGACAATATCAGCATCCCCAGGGTCACGTGATCACAATTCGAGCGCTTGGCAACCAGCATGTATTTATGATGGTCTCAGTGTCCCGGGGGTCATGTGATCCCCTTTTGTGACCTTCTGAACAAGCAAAGTCAATGGGGAAGCCAGGCTCACTTAACAACCGTGTGACTAGCTTAACAACCTCAGTGATTCACTTACTGTGGCAAGAAAGGTCGTAAAACAGGGCAAAATTCACTTAACAGCTGTTTCACTTGCAACAGGAATTGTGGTCGTAGGTCCTGAGCATGGCTGGCTCAGGAATTCCGGGAGTTGAAGTCCACGAGTCATAAAAGAGTGAAGGTTGCCTACCCCTGGTATAGGACGACCTATATTAAATTTGTGGCAGACACAGGATTGAAGCTCATTAAGTTCACCTCTACCGCTTTCTCGAGTTTGTTCTGCTTGGGCAGGAGCAAAAGCAGGGAATGATTTTCTTTGGAGAACTGTTAGTTTTAATCTCACACATTGTCACTCGCCTGCTGTTTTGAATGTCATCTGTGCCTAGAGGCAAAGGCCTGGATTGCGAAAAGATTCTGCCTTCGAAAAGCTCTGCTTTCATACCAGAGCATTTCCTGTGATTTTTGTTCAAATGCAATTTCCAACCCCCACCCCCACGGCTATGGTGTCAAATGTCATAATTGTACAAATGGTACAAGACAGATGCAAAGAGAGGAACATGGGAGATCTGGAATGACGCACACTATTTCGCTGATATACCTCTCTCTCTCTCTCTCTCTCTCTCTCTCCCTCCCTCCCTCCTTCTCTCTCTCTCTCTCCCTCCCTCCTTCTCTCTCTCTCTCTCTCTCTCCCTCCCTTCCTCTCCCTCCCTCCCTCCCTCCCTCCCTCTCTCTCTCTCTCTCTCTCCTTTATTGTTTCATCTAAAAGAAAGGCAACGGAAGGAAACAAGCTCTTTTGCTTTGGGTCCTGGTGTCTTTTAGGACCTGGTGGTGCCCCAAACAAGTATTCAGAATCCTTGATATCTCAAAAAGCTCGTAGTGTCTGGCTCATAATGTGTGGAATTGAGCCTGGAGAACAGGAAATAAGGCAACAAATCACAGCTAAAAAAACTAACCAAAGGAACCAAAGAACAACCAAAACATACAAAATTTAAACAAATTAGGAATCAGGACTGAAGGACTACAAAGATGTGGAAAGACCTCTGAGCTCTGGAAGGTTTTCTTGAAGAAAATCTGAAAGACTCTTTGGTTCCTTCTTATTTGGAAAGATCTAGTGGACACTCTTACTCCATGGAGTCAATCCAAATTGGAGTCAGACCAGATTAGGAATCAGGACTGAAGGACTGCAGAGATGTGGAAAGACACCTGAGTTCTGGAAGGTTTCCTCCAGACAAACGGAAGAAATCTTCAGCTCCTTCTTATTCTGAAAGATCTGGTGGATACTCTTAGTCAGTGGAGTCAATCCAGGGTTTTGAAGGTCCTTCACTCAGATGACCACAGTTCAGTCACTCCCTCCCTCACAAAAAAAAATGAGTTTGCCTACTCACTTCCTTCCTCATTTCCAATTAGTGTGAAAATTCCAAGCATAAAGTTCCAGAGAAATGTTGGGTAAGACTCAATATATGCCATCTTCATAACCCAAGGACATTCAACAATGCCCCTGAACCAATATCATGCCTGGCTTTAGGTTAATGTTTAACTTAAGTGTGATTCTGAATTGAGCATCTCAAGGAGAGATAACCAAACACTAGTTTTCTAGGTTAACAAGCTACATGGGAATCTAGATTAAGTCAGACATATATTCAAGAAGTCCTATGAGGACACATTGAAGGAAGCTGAAAATTTGGTGATACGGTGAAATCAGAAAGTTGATGTGTCAGAAAACCTTGTTTTTCAAAGATAAATTAATTTCCTTCCCCCTTCCCCCAACACCTCTCCCTTATTGAGGCTGAACTTCCCAAAACCCAAGAAAATTTTAGAAAATTGTCCCTACCGGGGTGTGTGTGTGTGTGTGTGTGTGTGTGTGTGTGTGTGTGTGCGCGCGCGCAATAACTCTATCCTGTTTGCAATGTGGTGTTGCCAATTTACAGGTGCCTTCTCCCCTGGCCCTCAAAAGCTTGCCCAGACTAGCATAGTTGTGCAAAAATGAAGCGGGTTTCAGAAGAAAATATCTGTAAAAATATCAGTGTTTTTTTTTTTAAAGCAAGAGAAGAAAAACAAATATACTTTCTCGGTGATCAAACAGAAGATGAAATATCCAAGGGGTGACTTCACAAAGACCTTTGCAATTAGCAGGATGGGCCTTTGAAAATTGCTTTCTAAATCTGCAGCAGTCAGTTGCTGGAGCTATTATAGATTATGTTAAGATCGAATGTTAAATGCGTCTGGTTAGTTATCTGATTAATTCTTAATGCACTCCTGGTTGTTTATACGTAGGTTCCTAATCAAAGGGAACCATCCATTTCTTCTTTCTTTATGCCTTTTCCTTCTGTCTTCTTTTTGCTTTCTGTTTGTTTGCTTAGTTTTTGCACGGAAGGATGGGAGAGTTGTGTTGTTGTTATTGATGGTGGTGGTAGTGGCATAGCCCAGCTACTTGCTGGCATGCAAACATTGTGCATCTGTCTGAAATGGTATAAGGTCTCCTGCCGGAACAAGGAATTGGACTAGAACACCTCCATAGTCCCTTCCTATCATGTTATCCTCTTATTCTAAATTGTACCCATGGGCTTCCAGTTTGCAGTTTACAGCTGTTCCTTCACTTCCTCCTGCCCATTGTCATTTTCATTCATGGCAAACGTCTGTGGTCTCGTGGTCTCGACAGCATTTGGCTGGTTGTAATAGTTGGCACAAGCAGCTGTTCACATTTCCCTGGAATGAGAAATGACTCCCACACCTTTTGCCTTCTCGGTGGAAGGAGGGCATTGGCGGAGAGGCAGCAATGACCTTCCACCAAAGCTGAGCGTGAACAGAAAATGAATGAGGGAGAAATCAACAAAGATAAAGTTGGAGGCTTGGGAAGAATTTGAAGGTTCAGAGGACTCTGTCTTGCTGCAGTGTGATAATAGGACAAAGCTTAGATATGGGCTCTAGAACACCAGTGGAGCCCAAATTACATTTCTCCATCAGAGGTGAATAATCTTTCTGGGACTAAGTTCTGGAGCCCAGATAATGCAAACTAGGAAGGGAGATTGAGATTCGAGAGAAAGTTGGAGACTAGAAAAGAACAGAAAGCAGAGAAGGGGAGAGGGAGGAGGAGAGGGGAAAGGAAAGGAAAGGAAAAAGGGAAGGGAAGGGAAAGGAAGGGAAGGGAAGAGAAGATAGAAAGAAAAAGGGAAGGGAAGGGAGGGAAAGGAAGGGGAGGGGAAGGGAAGGAAAGATAGAAGGAAAAAGGGAAGGGGAGGGAAAGGAAGGAAAGGGAAGGAAAGATAGAAGGAAAAGGGGAAGGGAAATAAAGATAGAAGGAAAAAGGGAAGGGAAGGAAAGATAGAAGGAAAAAGGAAAGGAAAGGAAAGGAAAGGAAAGGAAAGGAAAGGAAAGGAAAGGAAAGGAAAGGAAAGGAAAGGAAAGGAAAGGAAAGGAAAGGAAAGGAAAGGAAAGGAAAGGAAAGGAAAAAATATTGGTGAGTCTGGCTGAAGAAAAAAGTTTATGCACACAATTTTAATGGAGCGACGTGAGATCGGAATTCAACTGTAGCCTTTGGAGCACAGTCTTGTTGAAGAGCATTCCTGCAGACACACTCCCAGCCTGACCTTGGGAAGGGCTGGCAAGTCATGGCGTGAGGGAGCTGGTGAGAACCCTCCTAGTTGGTTTCAGGCAATTTCCCCTCAAATGTCGAAAACATCGAGGTTTTTTCTTTTGGGTTTTAATTCCAGTTTCAGGTGAACGTCCATTCTCTCCCCCACCCCTCCAGCCCAATTGGCGAAGTCCTTGTGAGCACTACGGAGTCTGGTCACTCCCCAAACGCTTTCAGAGAAATTTAGATCATCTGGGTCAAATTGATGGTTTTTCCCCCCTTCCCATCAGAATCTGGGCTTAGCTGGCTGAGCAATTGAGCATTTCATGCTCAGCAACTTAGCACTCAGCCAATCGGCACCGTCTCTTTGCTGTCGCAAGAGAAGCAAAATCAATAGATGTATCGGGTTCTGGCTTTTACTGGGTGCAATTAATGGGGGGGGTGGAGGGGGGAGTGGAAGGCTATGCATATTTTGTTGGGTTCATTTTATGCATAGATTCTATCACCAGTTTCGGAATACAGGTAGTCCCCGAAGTACGAGCCTAATAGAGCCTGCCCATTAGGCTCGTAATCGTCAAATGAATCGGACTCAATATCACAATATTTTAAAATCAAACTCATTAATTGAATAAATGGGTCTTTAAATGAACGAAGATTTGATTTACTATTTCCTCCAATGGCTGCCTGAAATGAGACTTTTCCTCCACTGCTACAAGCTGTTTCCAGCTGCAAATCAGCTGTTTCTGGTTTCAGTAACCACAATATTGGTAAACTGCCTCTCAAGTTGGCAGTAGGCGTTTTTTTTAAAAAGCCATTTGTTGCTAGGCAGCTCAAGCTTCTTCAGAGGGGAATGGAGAACTCTAAGATTGCAGCTGCCACTAAAGTAATTAGCTTAAGCATCTCCAGGAGTTTACAGAAATCTCCGATTGCTTTAAAACACACACACAAACACTTGCCGGCCATTAGCTTAAGCGTCTTCAACCAAGCATGCAGAGGGAGATGGGGTGGAGTTTACAGAACTGTTGGCTTGTAACAGTAATTGAGATGGAAGGGACCTTGAGGTCATCTAGTCTGACCCACTGCTCTCACAAGAAAGTACAGAACTGTACTCTCAAGGGCTGCCCCAAAGAAGAGGGAGTCAAGCTATTCTCCAAAGCACCTGAAGGCAGGACAAGAAGCAACGGATGGAAACTAGTCAAGGAGAGAAGCAACCTGGAACTAAGGAGAAACTTCCTGACTGTTAGAACAATTAACCAGTGGAACAACCTGCTTCCAGAAGTTGTGGATGCTCCAACACTGGAAGTTTTTAAGAAGAGACTGGACAGCCATTTGTCTGAAATGGTATAGGGTTTCCTGCTTGAACAGGGGGTTGGACTAGATGACCTCCAATCTTCCAATATTTGAGGTGCTGCCACAGAGAAGGGTGTTCTCCAAAGCACCTGAGAGCAAGACAAGAAGTAACAAATGGAAGATCATGAATGAGAGAGACCAGACCAAGAACTAAAGAGAAATGTCCTGTCAATGAGAACAATTCATTAGGGGAGCAACTTATCTCTTGAAGTTGTGGATGCTCCATCACAGGAGGTTTTCAAGAAGACATTGGACAACTGTTTCTCCAAAATGCTATAAGATCTCCTGCTCCAACGGGGTTGGATGAGAAGACCAGAGGCTGAATTTCAATCACGTGACCTTGGGGAGGGTGCGACGGTCGTTAAGTGTGAAAAAATGGTCCAAAGTCACTTTTTTCCCAAAGTGCTGTTGTAACTTTGAACACTTGCTAAATGAACTGTTGTAAGTCAAGGACTTCCTTTACTTTTATTTATTTATTTTTTATTTTTTATTTATAATCAAATTTCTATATCGCCCCTCTCCCAAAGGACTCAGGGCGGTGTACAGCCTAAAATTTAAAAACATATAAATATACATAATTTAAAATAATTAAAAGTAAATTAAATAATCTGGCCATAAAATCCCCATTTAAAACCCAACACTTACAAATCTTAAAAATTTACTCAATCCCCCTAAAACATTCTAACCCTACTGGAACCAGAGCTTCTATGCCAGGAAATCAGATAAGAATAAGCAGTGCTTTTTTTCTAAAAAAAAAAAAAAAAAAAGGTGCTGGAACTCACACACATCATACAACCTGCCTTGCCTACAAGGTTCCATCCCAAAAAGGTGCCGGAACTCCGTTCTGGGCGTTCCATGAGAAAAAAAAGCCCTGAGAATAAGTCAAGAATAAGTCTTTGGAGTGGGTGTAATGAAGCCACTTCTTTGAGAGAGAGAGGGGGGGGAAGGAGAGAAAGAAAGAGAGGAGAATTTCTGAGCCAGCCCTATTGCAGGTTTTTGCAGAAACCTGCAGCTTTCTCCAACTTTTGTTCTCACTTCAGGAAGATTCGGGCCTGCTGTTTGCTTCGCCAGCTCTCCCTTTACAATTGATCTGAAGGTTTGTTTGCAGGGCTGTGGAGATCTGCCTGGAAAGAGTAGTGGGTCAATGGACCATCCATTATTAATGCACTGGTGGTGCAGAAGGCTCTTTGGGGAGGGAGGGCGGGAGGGGAGGGTCCAAGATGAAAGAGGGGGAGGTCGTGATCAGGTGGTCTGCATTTACCTAAGGGCGAATTGCTGGCTGAAGTCACATGGAGCCAATTATGAGTTCGAAATGCCAGCCACTACACTTAAAGAGGACGAAGGGGTGGAGAGAGAAAGAAAGAATAGAAGTGAGAGCGAGGAGAAGGGGGAGAGCTAGGAAGATACAAGAGCTGTGACTCCCCCCCTTCTTCAAGCGAGAACCTCATTAACACATCATGGGGGGGGGGCAACCTGAGCTTCCATTAAAAAAGCCTTTTCAGCCACTGGTGGGGGGTGGCAGCCGAGAGGCCATGATCAAATGGCTTAAAAGAAACCGTCATTAAATTTTCATCAGCTGATTACCTGGAGAAGAGGCAATCTGGGCTGAGTGGATCACAGGGGAGGTGGCTGGCAGAGGGGCCTTGTGTGTATGTGATTGTGTGTGTGTGTGTTGGATGGAGACGCAAGGAGCTTTCAAAATACACGGCAGCCCAGGAAGCAGCTGGGGAGATGAGTCGGAGGGGTTCAAGGTTGAGCGCTTGACCGTTGGTGGTCAAGAAACATCTCGCCATCATCTGATATTTCCAGCTCCAGTCCAGAAGAGAGCAGGGGCCTGGCTCTGCCAGTTCTGGGGTAGGTGGGTAGGGGATGAGGAGCCCAGCAGCCATGAATGGTTGGGTTGTAATTGTTACACGAAGAACAGAGTCCACCTATGAATCCAATCACTTACATCACTACTCTTTTTTTTTTTTTAGTTTTTCGTGCTTTTTAGGAGAGCAGCTGGTAGGAGGGTTCTTCAAAGAGGCATGCCTAGGTACTGGTAGGTGAAAGAGAAGGAAACTGTGAGCATCTTTTTGAGGCAGGATGGAGATAGAGCTTTTTGTAGAACTTTTGATGTTAATTAACTGAAATGTATTCAAATTTTAAAAGAGGCACTGCCCAAATGTGCAAATGTTTCTCTCAAGAAGAACCTCGGGGCAGCAAATAATCCCCCCTTCTTCCTTCCTTCCTTCCTTCCTTCCTTCCTTCCTTCCTTCCTTCCTTCCTTCCTTCCTTCCTTCCTTCCTTCCTTCCTTCCTTCCTTGATGTCAGATGCATTTTCATGCTTGCAATTGAAGGATATAATGACATTACATCAATTATCTCTCTTCCAACACATTGGTCTGAAGGAAGTTGCAATTTCTGATCTAATTAATTGCTGCCTTTTACGAATCTGTACAGGAGAACAAGGGGAAAAAATGAGTGTGAGCTGAGATTTACCGAAAGATGATACTTCTATAGAGATGCATGACAGTTAGTACTTTGGCACCTGACCCTGGGTGGGGTCTATGCAAGCTTCTTGATGACTTTCTCTCCACCCCCTTCTCTTCCTCATTTTCCAATCTGCTTGCCTCTTTCTCAATTCCTGCATGGGTTTGTTCTTCTGTACTTGGTAACAGGCATTAATGCAGTTGGATAGTAACATGCATAATAATCACCGTCTCCAGGGAGTTGAAAAGCTGTGGTGAGAATGAAGTGTAAAAGATGGAATTGATTAGTTGGGATCAATAGAAACCCCAAACTAAAAAGCAGTCATGGCAGACCAGTGAGACCCAGGTAAAATATGGATGTTTCTCAGTAAGGAATGTTTATAGATTTCCTATTCCTGCATCCAGATAAACAGAAATAAGTACACAAAACTCATGTCCAACATGCTACAGGAGCTAAGCAGGTCCATTCACTTGCTTTGCTTGTGCTTAGTCAAGGAATCCAAAATTGGTAATCCAGCCTGAACATGTGGCTGATTATGCTGATTATGCGATTAATAACAATAGTAATAATAATAATTTGCAGCAATTTTCTCATCAAGAATTGGCTGGACAATTTCTTTTTGATCTGTTCAGTTTTACCATAAGAGGAGACTCAGAACTTCCTTAATCCAATGCAACAAAATTTTTCGAGTTTGGAAAAGACTTCTCCTTAGAATGTTATGGGAAAACTCAAAGAGGTCAAGTACAGTTGTTTGTCTTTATCCCAGTGCAGAACTGAGATTGTAAACTCTGACTAAATTAGGGAATATTCATCATTCATATTTAGAGCACAGTTTGCGTGCAGGAAATTGTGAATGTTAGCTCAGCATTTCTAGGCTGAGTTGGGAAGGTCTTTTTTTTTTTATCTGAAACCCTGGCGAGCTCCCGCCAATCAATGCAAATTATATTAGGGCTGTAAAATAAATTATACTGGGTCTGGAAATAAGTTATGGTAGAGAGGTAAAATAAATGATCCTATGGATGGAAATAAATTATGCCAGGGAGGTCAAATAAATCTGCCACGAGTGTAGTGCAGGCAGCACCAGAGAAGATCTGTAGACATCTTTCATTCTTGGCTGGAGAAGTCTACAAATTGAAATGCTGATCTGGCAAAATGCCATTCAAGATAGCATGTCTAGGCAAACATTTTTATTCAGGAAATTGGTATAGGAAAATAGGTTGGAGGCATTGCATGCAAAAAGTAGAAATGATACTGTACATAGCTACCTAGACTATGAATGTTGGGGTGTCTGTTAAGGCAATTATGATTATTGAAGGAACTTAGAAATCAGCAAAAACTATTTACTGGAAAAATAGTATCGGATGGGTTGGGATGGGAAGAATAGAATAGAATAGAATAGAATAGAATAGAATAGAATAGAATAGAATAGAATAGAATAGAATAGAATAGAATAGAATAGAATAGAATAGAATAGAATAGAATAGAATAGAATAGAATAGAATAGAATAGAATAGAATAGAATAGAATAGAATACTTGGCATTGACCCCAGTTTTGCTTAGATTTGAAAATTGAACATTCCTGAGCATAGCTGGCTCAGGAATTGTGGGAGTTGAAGTCCACAGATAGTAAAGTGCCATATTTGCCAACCCTGCCCTAGAAAATATCAGTCTATGCCCAAATATGAATTTAGGTATATCCTGAATTGAAGTTCAGTTTAAGATAGTACCTGATTTGGAAGGAATCTTTTGGACATCACAAAATCCTGCTATTCATTAAATCATCCTGGCTTTTTTCAGATTTCTGCGAGAGGCTGTCACTTGTTTCAGTTAACTCAAGTCCTAAAGCAATTTCAACATTGTTTTCTCCAGTTTTATGTGGAAGTGAGGTTGTTTTGATGAGTAGCAGAGATGGCGTACATTCATCCAAGGTCTTCTGACTCCCTTCTGAAGCATCTCCACCCAACCCATCCCACTGTTTCTCTCAAAAGCAAAAGCTGACTTTCTCTCCGTATGGAATGCTTTCTCTGCTGCTGTCTACCAAGCTCCCAAATTATGTCGCATCTTCCCCTCTTCTCCATTTATAGCAAAACCACTTCCGAAGAAGACAGCAAACAGCCAGCTCAGGCAGTGACCCATGTCCCTGCACAACCCACATACGCTCCAACCTGGGAGGAAAGAGTGACAGTGGAAATTGACTCCATCAAGGCAGGAGAAGAAGGTGGGACCACTTTGGAAGATCTGAGAAGCTTGGTGGGGCTGGATGAAATTGAATGGGTCAACTGGAAACAAGAAGGATAGATTCAGTTACAGTGGTGATGGGGGTTGGAAGCTCTTAAGGATCAGATTGGGGTTTTTTTGAGGGTCCTGGAGAGCATCTATGTGGTCCTTAAGTATTGACGCCAACTTGATGGCATTTAATCAATGGAATGCAAACTGTGCCAAACTGAACTGAATTTGGTGGCATAAACACATGATGTGGTGTAGATTGTGTAAAGAGCAGATTGTGTAGAGAGTACTGCTTGTGAATCTTTCCTCTCTGCACCAAGCAAATGAGTCTATATTTAATAATAATTGTCTACCAAATAGTCCCACGTATCTCCCAGCTAGGAAATGGGATCTGCTGTCCCTGGCTCTTCCCTCCTAGCTCCATTGCCTACCTTAATGGGGAAATGATGATAGATAATTGAGGTGTTTTCCCAAGACGGTGGCCATTCGTCCTGGTGACTTGATCTTTATTCTTCCAAGCTGAGCGATGTTATGTGGGTAATCATAATAATACTAATGGCATTAGAGTTAGCAATTAGATTAATGCCAGACGCTGGCGAAATGAAGCCAGCGGCAGTCGGCCGTAGCACTCCAGGTAATTCCATTACAGCTCCTGATGCAGTGGAACAAAGCAGACTTTGATGGACTCCACTACCTTTCTCAGCCCAGAAGGATCGGAAGAGACAGGGCCTGCAGAATTTCAAGGTTAGGTCCCTTTAGTCTCCAGTTGGAGAAAGCTGTTTGTTTAGGCAAGGCAGGGGCATCTACAGGACAGGTAAAAAAAAGTCAAGATGGGGGCCATGATTGTGTGGTCAGAGACCTGCTCCTTTAAGGGTGCAGCACTCCAAAAGGACACCCCCACAAGCTCTCTCAGCTGGAGACTTCCTCCAAGAAAAATAAAAGCATCTTCAGCAAAAGATACTCCAGTCGTGTCCGACTCTAGGGCACAGTTCTCATCTCTGTTTCTTAACCGAGGGAGCCAGCGTTGTCCGAAGACATATTTGTGGTCATGTGGCCAGCAAGGCTATACGCCAAAGGCACACGGAATGCTGTTATCTTCCCACCAAAATGGTACCTATTTATCTACTTGCGCGTTTTCAAGCTGCTAGGTTGGCAGGAGCTGGGGCAAGGAACGGGAGCTCACCCCGCCGCTTGGCGCTCGGGTCTCATACTTGGGCTGTCAGCTTTCCAGCTGACAAGCTCAGCGTCTTTAACTGTTGAGCCATCACACCATTGCTTCTGCTCCCAATAGCAAAAAAAAAAAAAAAAAAAATAGCCCTTAAGCTTAGGAAAAGAAGAGTCAAGGTACTTTAGTGGGGTTTCATCATTTGCTCTCTGATTAAGATGTTGTAGATGGATGCTGGCCATCCTGGCGACAACGCTGAAGTAGCAGCGTTCTTGGAGTTAGTGATTGCAATCAGAAAGAAAATGAATAGATGGGAGGGATCTCAAAAGAAAGAGAGAGAGAGAGAGAAAGAAGAGGGAGAGACAAAGAAACTCACGTGTTGGGCAGCTGCCCGGAGGACTGTTGCTCCGTGGATATCTATTCAGTAATAGTTGCACGGTGCCTCTGCCCCCTCCCTCCTGGGGGGGGTCACGCAGAAAGCAACTGGCAACTAATGATTGAGGAAATGAGGCTCTATTCTTCTCTTGTCAAGGCTCACAGGAGAGGCAGGCCTTCCTTCTTGGACAAGGAGTTTAAGGGACAAAGAATAATGGCCATGGCGAGGACAAAGCTGTGGGAGGGGGGGAAGATAATGAGACAGCTTTGCAGGCAGGCTGGAGAGCATCTCCAGACACAAAGCAGTGATGTCTTCCTGGCTCAGGACTTCCTAATAAGGTCAGACCTGAGCTTCAGCTGAGTGCTCATAGAATGCTGTGGAGGCTTAGGAGAAGATAATAAGGCCAGGGATATGGTCAAGGGAGAAGAGGGCATCAGTAAGAGGGTAGTGCCTATGTAAACCTGGTTAGCCCTTCATCCATTCTATCTTCCATCTCTTCTTCCATCCCACATTCAACCAATGCCTTCTCCTTCCCCTTTTATCTAGCAACGATGCTTATACTTTTTCTACCTGGTCTTCAACACCTCAGAACCCAGCATCTTGATTTCTCTGTCTCTCAAGGAAGAGGAGGGGGAGATAAAATAGAATTGCTGGTGTGGCATAACATTCGGGAATCTTCCATAAGTTTCTGCATGTTTCCTCTTTCTGCTTTTGAACCCCAGGGACTAGTTAGGCAGTTGGATGGAATTTTCATGATCTACACCAGGGGTCTTCAAACTTGGCCCTTTGATGACTTGTGGACTTCAACTCCCAGAATTCCTCAGCCAGGCACGCTGGCTGGGGAATTCTGGGAGTTGAAGTCCACAAGTCATCAAAGGGCCAAGTTTGAAGACCCCTGGTCTACACAATGTACCTCAGGAAGAGAGTGCTAGGTTTCCATCTCAAGTTGGCTCAAGGGAATGGTCTGGTCATCCCAGATCAACTAATCTTAAAAAATAAGAGCCTTTAGAATTTCTCTTAGTAGGCCAAGAAGTGAGGAAGATATAAGCCAATTGTCCACCCAAATCTGCAGGTACTTCTTTTTTCTTCCAGCTGAAATAACAGAAAAAGCCTGTTTCAACTAAGCAGACTCTGAAAACTCTCTATTTTGGGCCTGCTAAAAGGGTTATCTCCCCACACCCCATTTTCATAAAAATTTGGTTCAACTTTCACTGTCTGGCTTTGTTTTCATACTCTTAAATTATTAGGTTCCTTATTTGTATTGAAGGCTTAGCTGTTATGGTGTTCTACTTTTGATGGAGCAGTGAAACAAAGGATTTTAAAAAGTTCGTTTTTTTATTTTAATACAGCATTATTTCAATACCTTCCCTTTCCTTCCCTTCCCTTTGTCCTGGTCTCCCTTCTCCTCCTCTTCCCTCCATCTCTCACAACATTATAAAAAATAATAAATCTGGGATAGAAATAAATAAATAAATGAAGCGTACACAAATGTGTTAGAAAAGAATTTTAAAAAGACTTCAGGTGGGAATAGAAGTAAAGGCTGATTTTTGCAGATAAAAATGTGAAAATTTACAAATCATTTAAGGTGTTTTTTTAGTTCTTTTTACCACAGCCTAGCATAGCTACTCTCTGTGGATATTCCCCACCCTCTGAAGATGTAAATTCCATACCAAAATGTATACACCATCAACTCTTCACGACACCTTCCTCTTTCCTTCAAGTAGTGCCTGATTACAGTTCAGCACCAAGGACAGCGCTTTCTTCTTGCCGGAGGGGGAGGATGGGGGGGGTGTCCCCAAGGATTGAAAGCATCTTCAGGCAACTTTCACATGTGAAACTAAGAATAATGAATTTTACCAAGTGAACAGGAGCTTATTTTCTTCCCACCGGGCCTTTTGTTCCACGGAGCTTTTAAAACTTTGCTTAGCAATGTTAGAAACTCATAAGCAGGATAATTGGTGAGGTTAGAAATTAGCATATGGATGGCTTGCCCCAGATGACAACAATATGGCAATTTTCCTACTGCAATTATAGTGCAGTAGACCTGTAAAGTGATGGCTATTGAAATGTCTGTCTATCATCTATCTCCATCCATTGTCTGTCTGTCTGTCTTTCTGTCTGTCTGTCTAACTATTGATTTCTAATCTTCATAATCTCTCTCATCCTATCTATCTATCTATCTATCTGTCTGTCTGTCTGTCTGTCTGTCTATGTATCATCCATCTATCTATCTATCTATCTATCTATCTATCTATCTATCTATCTATCTATCTATCTAGGTTTTGAGCTCTCAGTAACTAACAAGCATTTGGGATGGTCCATGTGAGATAGTAATGAAAACACCAATCAATTTTGCAACAGCTAGGAAAAGATAGATATTTGGTTCTCTTTTTTATTTTAAAGCAGGTGCTCTGCTTCTAATTTTCACCAGAGGAGCGCCTTTCAGACCAGGGCTGTTAATCCTCCTGACTCCATTATGTTTTTGGGATCTTAATCAGCTACTACCCTCCCCAATGAAACCGGACGATTTCTCCCCAGAGCACGGGAAACAATATAAAAATGATCGAAGAATCTGCTTTTTTCTTTGTCTTTTATGTGCCTAATAGCTCCCCGGGGGGGGGGTTATTTAGATTGGGAAAATGGCACAAAGGACTAAGAGATTAAATGTCACTGCTCTGATCAAAAGCAGAAGCCTGGCGCCCCGTTTGCTTTCAAGGAAAGAAAATAAAAATGGAAAGAGCTGACCATGATTCTCCCACTTTTAGCTAAGTTTGGCTCGCTGGCATTTTTGTTACGTAATCTGACCGTCTTTGTCTACCCTTTTCTTCTCTTTCCAGATGTGTCTCTCACTGTGGCTGACAAGGACACCAAAGAAATTCTTGCGAAATACAACATCCCTGTAAAATACCTGCGTCCTTTTCATCATTATCACTGTGCTTTAGTGCTGGTGAGTCATGTAATCCAGGGGTCCCCAACCCTCGGGCTGTAGACTAGTACTGGTCCATGGCCTATTAGGAACCGGGCTGCACAGCTGGAGGTGAGCAGTGGGCGAGTGAACCTACTGTGCCAAAATTATTGGGGACCGGTGATGTAACCTACCTGTTTAGACTTTAATGGATAATATTTGTGAGCTGACATGAACCCAGGGCACTGCAACTGTCATAAATGCATACAGATTGCCAAGTACCTGAATTTTAAACACAGGACCGGGGTGGGGGGAGTGCGAGTATCCTGAGGGCTGATCCTAAGTCACTTTTTTCGGTACTTGCGTAACTTTGATCCGTCTCTAAATGAACGGTTGGAAGTCGAGAATTTACCACCTCTGTCCATAAATGCAAACACATAATTAAAGCAGGACACTCTTTCCCCAAAGTCCTTGTGGATGGTGAGCTAGCACATCAAGAAGAAAGCTACACAAGACTGCTTGGACCCCAACATGCAGTTCTACTTGTTTGTGCAGCACAATTATTTCTTCACTTCAAAGCTTTCCCACCAACCCAGGGAGGTGGGGACAGGGCGTGCTTCCAGATGGCTAATGTTCCTAGCAAAATCAAACAAACCCCTTTGCAATCTAAACACCAAAGAGAAGCCATTACCAGAACAAAATAGCAGATGCAGACCAGATGTTTAGATGGCTGCAAGAGAGAAAAAAAAACCCAACCATGAGAACTTGGATGGGATGATTTTAACCTGTCATTGAAAAGCTGAAAAAAAAAACAACACAACAGCTTGGAGCTCTACGTTCTACCAAACCTAAATTGCATCACCAAAAAGGTCTTGTTCTTTAACGCTAGAATAGAAGAATAGAAGAATAACTTTATTGTCACTTTGAATGTACACTAATTGGCATACATCAAAATGAAATTTCATTGCCTGCAGCTCTCAAAAGGTCATCACCTCCAATATACTACTAATAATGATAATGATAATAATAAAGTTGGAAGGGACCTTGGAGGTCTTCTAGTCCAACCCCCTACTCAGGCAGGAAACCCTATACCATTTTGGACAAATGGCTGTCCAGTCTCTTCTTAAAAACTTCCAGTATTGGAGCATTCACTGCTTCTGGAGGCAGGTTGTTCCACTGGTTAATTGTTCTAACTGTCAGGAAGTTTCTCCTTAGTTTTAGGTTGCTTGTCTCCTTGACAAGTTTCCATCCGTTGCTTCTTGTCCTGCCTTCAGATGCTTTAGCTCAAGGGGTTCTCAACCTTGACAACTTTAAGACTTGTGGACTTCAACTCCCAGAATTCCTCAGCCAGCTGAGGAATTCTGGGAGTTGAAGTCCACAAGTCTTAAAGTTGCCAAGGTTGAGAACCCCTGCTTTAGCTTGACTGCCTCTTCTCTGGGGCAGCCCCTGAGATATTGGAGCACTACTATCATGTCCACATTATCCTTCTCTTCATTAAACTAGACATACCCAATTCCAGCAACTGTTCCTTATATGTTTGAGCCTCCAGTCCCCTAATCATCTTTGTTGCTCTTCTCTGCACTCTTTCTAGAGTCTCAACATTTTTTTGACATTGTGGTGACCAACATAAATATGACAAAAATAAATAAATAGAGAATTATGCATATACCCACATATATTATATGACACAGAGAAACAACACAGTCTTTGCGGAGAATACGAGGTCTACGTGGGGAAGGGGGAGATCTTGTTGTGGGTCAAGCTTTGAAAATCCATGGGTTTAAGGGGTTTGCTTCTCCTGTCCCCTCCTCGCCCTTTGCCCAATTTTTGCGAAAGAAGGCACATTCTTTGTTTACTTGGAGGGGAGTTTTGTTGCTCAGCCAAGCAAATGGGAGAGACAAAATTCTCCCTGGCCTCCTTTCTAACCTTTGTGGCATCAAAGGCATTAAAAGGAACAACTTGACATTCAAAGGCAGCTTAAGCAGCAATCTGACATGTTTGCTTTTCCGCATGAGCAGTGAAAGGGAAGGGGTGGGGTGGGGGTGCTGCTGGAGGTGGAGAGTGTGTGAAAATGGGCAGAAGGTATGAGAGGCCCAAAGTGGAAAAAGACAAAAATAGCAGTGGGAAAACAGGAATGGGAGAGAAGGAGTAGTGACTACTGAGACATCTGTCTGTCTGTCTGTCTGTCCATGCATCCATGCATCCATCCAGGATCAAGGACAGAAGCAACCTAAAACTAAGGAAGAATTTCCTGACTGCTAGAATGATTAACTAGTGGAATGAGACTGGACAACCATTTGTCTGAAATTGTATAGGGTCTCCTGCTTGAGCAGGGGGTTCGACTAGAAGATCTCTGAGATCCCTTCCAACTCTATTATTCTGTTTTTCTGTTATCCATCCATCTCCATCTATTATCTATCTGTCAGTCAGTCTGTCACCATCCATCTGTCCATCTATCCGTCCATCCATCTCTCTCCATCCATAATCTCCCTTATGCATCCATGTCCATGTCCATCTCTATCTTCTAACCATCTTTCTCCATCCATCTTTCTCCATCCATAATCTGTTTATCTCTCTCTCTCTCTTTCTTTCTTTCTTTCTTTCTTTCTTTCTTTCTTTCTTTCTTTCTTTCTTTCTTTCTTTCTTTCTTTCTTTCCTTCTTTCCTTCCTTCCTTCTTTCTTTCTTTCTTTCTTTCTTTCTTTCTTTCCTCTCTGTCCACATCTGTATATCTACTGTATCAATCAATCAATCAATCAATCATTGTACCTATTTTATTATTTTGTGTTCTATCGATATTGTATTATCTGTATTTGTCTACTCATTTTTCTAGCATTCTATTGGTCCATTATTTTATAGTTCTACGGTTCTATCTAACCTCCATTTATGCAAAATACAGATCCTGTTTTCCTATCATCAAATACCGCTCGCTCTTTCTACAGTAGCAAACTCAAGTGGTGTGTGAGAAATGAGACGAACAATTAAGTGTGTTCTGAGATTAAAGAAGTACAAAAAAAGAATGAAAAGAAAAAGAGAAAAGAAAAAAAAAGGAAATTTAAAGGAGAGGGGAAGAACTCAGAGAATATCTCAATGAGGTCCAGTTTGGATTTCAGGAATGCTTCAGAAGTAATTTCCCCAGATTTGGCTGGATGCTGGAGAAACCTTTTTGTTCCAAGAAACTATAGAACAGATAAAGAACCCCCCCCATCTCATCCCTTTGATCATTTGAGAATGGATACCTATATATTTCCATTCATCCTGGAAAGCTAAAATGCCTTAAATGCAAACATTAGTGTTGCTCCTTGAAGCCATTGTGCTATGCAGAATGTAACTGCAAATTCTTCTTTCTGACATCTTAAAAAAAAAAATCCAACCTTTACATTTTACTTTGCCAGCCCACCTCCCCATTTTGCACAAAGACTGATTTTTTTTTAAAGGAAAGTGCTTGTATTGATGACACAATAATGATTAGCTGTCTGGTGATGGCTCAGGAATCCATTTGTAGGCTCTGCTCATCTCAGCGTTGGCCTCCCAGTATTTCTATAGGGCTGAATTGCTTGTGATTCTAACCTTTTAAAGCTTTTAAAGATGAGTGCTTTACCAATAATTAAAAACAGGGCAATTGAAAGGTTTCTGCCTTGTGGTCCCTTGTTTGCAGAGTCTAAGCCACAATCCAGTTCAGTGTAGAAATATGTAAAGAATTCACTTTTCCTGAACTTTTATTTAGGAAAGTAGTCGATCTGCATACTTCAAAATAATGAGTAATGCCTTCCATTCAATTTCACGCTTCTTTGTGCCGTGGCACAGTTCTTGATAAGTTATGATAATAAAGTGGTTCAGAACTTTGAGAGGGAGAGAACAAAATGTGAAATAAAACTATAGAACTGGAGGGGGTTTATAAGCCATGGAAGTCTTCTGTTTAATCTAAGAAATCCAAGCTTGGTCATCTTCTAAAGACATCTGCCCAACCTTACCTTGGAAATCTCCACAGAGAGAGAATTACAGTTCTTCTAAATCAGAATTTCTCAACCTTGGCTACTTGAAGAAGTGTCGACTTCAACTCCCAGAAGTCCCCAGCCAGCCTTGCTGGCTGAGGAGTTGTGGGAGTTGAGGTTTACACCTCTTCAGGCTACCAAAATTGAGAAACACGACTTAGATATCCACAGATACCAAAATATTACCACAGACCAAACATGAAACATTTTTTCGATTGTATAGGTATCTGGAACTAACCACAATGATGAGAAAACAACAAAAAGTGTCTCGTGACATCACAACATAAACTCGCCCCTTTTGTATTTTCGAATCTCCTGGCCATTGACCTTCCCAACAGCCAAATCTTTGATGTTAGCTTAGTTGTTTTATTGTTTCTCCAGGAATGGAAGCATTACTGTATTTAATTTTATGTCAATCAGAGCAATTTATGGCATTGGATTAATCTCCAGGGTAGCATGTACTATAATGAACAGCTCCCGATTTACTTACCAATTACAGTTCCTTAGAGCCATCTCAAGAACAATCCGTAAGCCTCCTATGGCTTGGTTTATTGTCTTGTTTGCACCTTCTGATCTGTTTTCATTCTGGTTTCGAACAGCCTCGGAAGAAGGACCAAACAGGAACCAAGTTATATGCATCCATCATTCGTAAACGCAGCCTCATCCCACGCTATGCTGGAGTGAACTACACAGGGCTGGAGGTGAGGGCCAAAACAAGGAAAGGTTATTAAATCTGAGCCATTGGGGTGATGGGTCACAGAGAGCTTTATGAATAAATCAGGTGGGGCTAGACATGGGATTTTTATTTTATTTTTTTCAGATGAAAAATATGACCGTTGCTTCTCTTGGGGTCAAAATGTGTGTGATATGAAGCATCCTTAACTGGTCAAGAAATGGTTGTTTATTTTACAAACAACCATTTCTTTCTTTTCTTTCTTTCTACAAATTGTATTTATAATACAGTTAAAAAGAAACAAACATTGGATTTAACGTGACATTCCAGTATATACATTCTTATCAGATTATTCCACTTTTTACAATCAATTCTTCATCTCTACATATACATCTAAGTTTTATATACAATACTTATTCTTATATAACATATATTTCTATCTTAACATTCATCTTTAATCCCAACTGTCCTCTTCGAATTCCTCCAGCAGTAAAATTTATCCCAGGTTTCGTAATAAACTGATCCACATTTATCTTTTAATATCATTGTGAGCCTGTCCATTTCCGCACATGCTAATATTTTATGTATTAACTCTTCCTCTGTGGGAATTTCCTTGCTCTTCCATCTTTGTGCAAAAGCGAGCCTAGCTGCAGTAAGGATGTGTAGCAGCAGATAGATTGTTCCCTTGTCATATTTTTCTGTCGTTATTCCCAACAAGAAGAGTTCCGGTTTTAACTCTAAGTCCAGTGATAATATATCCCTCAACCAATTTCGTGTCCTGTTCCAATACTCACGAGTCTTTGGGCATTCCCACCACATATGGTAATATGATCCTATTGCTGTTTTACATTTCCAGCATAAGGGTGAGATGTTTGAACCCATTTTGGCTAGCCTTGCGGGTGGGAAATGCCATCTATGAAACATCTTGTAAAGATTTTCCTTATATGGGGTAGCTAAGGTGAGTTTTCTATTTCTTTCCCACAGCTCTTGTCAAATATGCAGGTCGATTCTGAAACCAAAATCCCTACTCCAAATTAACATGGTCTCCTTAACCTGTTCTCCATACATTGTCTGATCTAAAAGAAGATGATATATTTTTTTAATCATTTTATCCTCGGGACCTAATAAAATTTTATCTAGTTCTGTCGGTTCTATCTTTATACCCCACTCTTTTTTTTTTATCTTGCCTATATCTTGCTTGTAGTTGGGGGTATGCCCACCATTCTAATTCTATCCCTGCATCTTGGAGATTCTTCCTCGATTTTAATTCTCCTCTCTCGTCTAGTATGTTTTTATAGGTTATTACTTTCCCCAACTGAATGAACCTTGGGTGTATGTACATTTCTAGTGTTGAGATCCAATTGGGGACTTGCCTATAGTTCTGTCGTCGGATTTTGATCCATACATCTATTACATCTGGTGAACTTTATGCTTCTCATTCCATAACATGGCATGTCATCCAGTCTGCATGTCATGATCTTCCAGTTTTAATAATCTCCGATTTTCCAGTCAAATCCAATTCCACACCCACAGTAGAATTGTAGATTGATAGTATTTTTCCAGATCGGGGAGGCCGAGACCCCCCCTTTCCTTAGCATCCTGTAATAATTTTAATTTAATCCTTGGTTTTTTTCCCTTGCCAAATGAATTTAAATATGGTTTGGTTGAAATTTCGAAAGAATTCCTTTTCTAATCTAATTGGTATACATTGAAATAGAAATAATATTTTAGGTAATATGTTCATTTTAATTATGGCAATTCTACCCATGAAAGAAAGCTGGAGATTTGTCCAGGTATCCAAGTCTGTTTTAATCTGATCCATTAATTTGTCATAATTGTCTCTTTTAATTGTTACACACCTAGCTGTTAGATGTATCCCTAAGTATCTTATTTTCTTACAAACAACCATTTCTTGACCACTTAAAGATGCCTCAAATCACAGCCATTTAGAACTTGGTGGTCTTCAAAAGAAACTGAATTTCAAAGAGGTTCTAAAAAAGGATGTCCATGGATGATAAAAAAAACAATCCAGTAATTCAAGTAATTGACACAATTCTACAGGGAAGGAATTCAGGGAATATTCCTTCCCAGAGCACTTCAGGAATCTGTTAGTGATCTTTTCATTTTTTTTTCCTTCCAATTTTAGGTTTTCCTCAAGGGGATCAATGAGTCTCTTGCCCAGCCTGGTGGCAACGTCAAAGCCGTTGCTAGAATAGTGAACAACGTTGGAGCTTACATGTGAGTAATAGATCCTGAATAAGGATCTGTGCATGTATGCGCATGTGTGAGGTGGCAAACCTCACAGGGATTGTTTGCAAACTTCCTGAAAATCCAGAAATGCAACAGCGAGGTTTTCTAAGAAAGCTGTCCTGTCATACAGCATCACAGTCTGGTTTGGAGGTGTCACTACTTCAGATAGGAAGGTGGTGAGAATGGCCGAAAAGATCATTGGCAGCTCCCTCCCTCCCATCCAGGACATAGCACAGAAGCGCTGCTTGAGCAGGGTCCGTAAGATTATCTGGGACACCACACATCCTCTTCACGACCTGTTTTCCTTGTTCCCTTCTGGGAGGAGGGGGTTTCGTGGTATCCGAAGCAGAACATCCAGATTCAGCCAGAGTTTCATTCCATACAGCATTAACCTTGCGAACTCTCAAGCTTCCTCCTTCCATTATATATTCAAGATGGACAGTATTTAATATTTATTTGCTACCGGTATGTATATGTAGGGATGTGGGTCTATACATATGTTGTTCATAGTGTGTTTAGGTGTGTGTCATGTATGTGTTTTACTTTGAGAGCAGGCAACGAAATCTCATTTTTGATGTGTGCCGTTGTGCCCACAGTAAAAAAATGATAATAAAGGTTATCTTATCTTATCTTATCTTATCTTATCTTATCTTATCTTATCTTATCTTATCTTATCTTATCTTATCTTATCTTATCTTATCCTATCCTATATCCTATATCCTATATCCTATATCCTATATCCTATATCCTATATCCTATATCCTATATCTTATATCTTATCTTATCTTATCTTATCTTATCTTATCTTATCTTATCTTACCTTACCTTACCTTACCTTACCTTACCTTACCTTACCTTACCTTATCTTATCTTATCTGGCTACTGTAGTGAATGGGGACAATTGCAATGTCAAGGTTGAATGGCTAAGATGCTTGCTAACCTCTGTCGCTACTCACCTTGCCATAGAAATGGGGGAGGGAAAGCCTGGGAAAGAAACGGGAGTTTCAAGAAGCCGTCCCCGGACTGTGAGACCCAAGGCCGTCAAAAGCAGGTGTCTGACAGAGAAGTGGACTGTTCCCATAACAAACAGAAAAGATGTGATTGGACAACATGAACACTTGGTGGGTGGGGGTTATGAAAAGCCATTGTTAACTAACCAGAATTTCGTGTGGGAAAACTAGAGTTGATTTTGCTTCTTTGGTGCCGGGATGTGTATTCAATAAAAATGATCTCTTATGGCACTTCAAGACTGTAGAGTTTCTTTAATATTGAATTCACCAGCCGGACGGTTGACAGGCAGTTCACTTTGTCTGGTTTTCTAAGCCATGTGATATAACAATCTTCTTCTAATTTTCCTGCCCAGAGATTGATCCAGAAAGGTGAAAAATTGTGCAAGGCCATGAATGTATCTTGCACCAGGACTTGTCTGGAATTTTTTTTTTAGTTTAGTGGAATTTACTTCTACATTGCGTAGCATACTTACTTGACGTAAACTCCTTTTGAGAAGAGGTTCTGCAGATCTGGGATTAGACTGTGATTAGAATCTTCTCGCCAACCATCAAATGACATCAAGCTGTTGATCACGCTTGACTCTTCTGTCCTTTTTCATTCTTTCTAAAGAAGAGAGATGCAGGATCGGTTGCCTGATGCTCCAGCCGTTCCCTTGACAGTGGTGAATTTCCCAGATCCTGTAATGGAAGATTTTGATGTCCCTCGAGTCAACAACCATGGATATCCACAGGTAGGAGGGAAGAGGGAAAGAAAAGACATGACAGCCACCAGGAGCCTGTGGACCACAGGTTGAGAACCACTCACATACAGTATGAGGGGTAGAGTGTAGTTTTATTGGACCCTTATTGGACCAGTAGTGAAATAATGTCACCCAGAGACGTTCTTGGCTCTTGTTGGAACTTGAATGGATTGCAAAAGCTGTGATGGGAGATATATTTTTAAAAATTGTCCACAGGAAGCTGTAGACAATGAGCAGAACATAAGGATAGCAAGACAGTAGGTCCCAGGTTTATGAATATTAGCTCCTGGGGGGGGGGAAGGGAAGGGAAGGGAAGCCCCTGTTCCATCCGGATTCGACTGGCAATCCTCCAGTGAGGCACGTTGCCAGCTGGAATTGGCGAAAAAGAAGGAAAAAGAAGATACAGGATGTAGATTGGGCATTATAAATGATTTAGTGGAGCCATCTGGGCTGTGAAAATGTATTCCCTTCCCTCCTCTTTTTTATCAGTTTTGTTAAAGACCTGAAATGAAAGTTTGGTTTTGCAACAAAGACCCTGGGCTGCTTATCCGTAAGGAGAGAAAACCTTCAGCCCAGCTCCCCCTTTCTGATTTCATTTAGATTTTTTTTTCTATTTCAGTCTGTTTTCTCCAAGCAGGATGTTCTCGGTGAGGAGGACGTTTGTAGGTGAATACTGTGTAGCTCTTCTGTGAAGAAAAAACAAAATTGAATCTGCGAAGAAGGAGCCAAATTGAATCAGCTAAGAAAGAGCAGAATTGAATCACAAGGCTGACACACACACACCCCAGAGTTTGAATTTCACTCAGATACAGCTTTGGGCAAGTCCTGTGGAGATGCCCTTAGCAGGACACTGATAGGGTGATGCTTTTGTCCCTTGTAACAGAATAACAGAGTTGGAAGGGACCTTGGAGGTCATCCAGTCCAACCCCCTGCTCAGGCAGGAGACCCTAGACCAGGGGTAGGCCACCTTGGCTCTTTTATGACTCGTGGACTTCAACTCCCAGAATTCCTGAGCCAGCATAGGGGAAACTTTGGCCCCTTCATGACTGGTGGACTTCAACTCCCAGAATTCCTGAGTCAGCATGGCTCAGCTTGGAAACCTCTCCCTTTCCCTCAGCATGGCTGGCTCAGGAATTCTGGAAGTTGAAGTCCATGAGTCATAAAAGAGCCAGGGTTGCCTACCTCTGCCCTAGACCATTTCAGACAAATGGCCGTCCAATCTCTTCTTTAAAATGTCCAGTGTTAGAGCACCTACAACTTCTGGAAGCAAGATGTCCCTCTGATATTTACTGTTCTTACTGTCAGAAAATGTCTGCTTAGTTCTAGGTTGTTTCTCTCTTTGATTAGTTTCCATTCATTGCTTCTTGTCCAGCCTGCAGGTGCTTTGGAGAATAAGCTGATCCCTCCCTTCTGTGTGACAGCACCTCAAATATTGGGACACCGTTATCATGACACACAGAGAGAGAGAGAGAGAGAGAGAGAGAGAGAGAGTCCTTCTTTTCACTAGACTAGACATACCCAATTCCTGCAACCATTCTTCGTATGGTTTATTCATATGTATTTTCTAATTGTGAGGGGGTCCCTGATCTCTTCATTAGCGTTGGAATCACCCCAAATGTGGGGTGGAACTGCCCCTGAAAAGCCACAATTTCTAAAAGCTCCCAATATCAGTCTTCAAAGCAGCAAGAAGCCTTTGGTGTAGAGGAGGCAGAGATACGCCCGTGGGGTTAAGCCCACCCCAGCCAAGTGGTTTGCTTTAAATACCGTAAATTACACTTTCTGGGCATCAGGACTGCACTTAGCAATTGAATTACAAATTAATCCTCAGGGGGAATTGAACTATCACGTCCACCGCTCTCTCTCCCTCTCCCTCTCTCTCCAACCCCCAACCCCAACCCACACACAACCTTTCTGCCTCCCCCTGTCCTGCTTGCTCAGTTGTTTAACCCTTGGGCGCCTGTGCTGAGGTGTATCCATTTCTGTACAGCGATTCCTTTCATTACTCCCCTGATCAGTCACCCGATTGCCACATTTCTCTGAGCACAATCTACACAGGAACCCATTCATATCCCAGTTTGAGGCATCCATCGGTGACAAGAGTGAAATGCCACCAGCTTGTCTGTTCTCAGGCAAGCAAAGGGTTGAAAAAAAAAAAAAACAAAGCAGAAGGAAGCCTGTAGTTCACCCACCCACACAACCTTGTACAGTTGCTGGAAAATTCTGGAGGTTGAATTCTACCCATCTTCAAGTTGCCAAGGTTGAGAAACATTGCAATACAGTCTCCTTCTCTTGGGAGAAATGTCTCTGAAATGGTGACTCAGTGGGCATGAGTTGTCTAGTATATGTGCTGATGAAGTCCTGAGTCACCATTTCTCACCAAGATTCCATTGGGTAGAGCATACAGGGGTAGGCCACCTTGGCTCTTTTATGACTCGTGGACTTCAACTCCCAGAATTCCCGAGCCAGCATGGCTCAGCTTGGAAACCTCTCCCTTTCTCCTCAGCATGGCTGGCTCAGGAATTCTGGGAGTTGAAGTCCACGAGTCATAAAAGGGCCAAGGTTGCCTATCCCTGGACTAGGCCTACCAGTTTCTGGTAATCTACTCCTGTCAGGCTTAATAGACTAGGCCAGGGGTAGGCAACCTTAGCTCTTTTATGACACCTGGACTTCAACTCCCAGAATTCCTCAGCCAGCCTGGCTCAGCTTGGAAACCTCTCCCTTTCTCCTCAGCATGGCTGGCTCAGAATTCTGGGAGTTCAAGTCCACCAGTCATAAAAGGGCCAAGGTGGCCTACCCCTGGCATAGAATAACAGGGTTGGAAGGGACCTTGGAGGTCTTCTAATCCAACTCTCTGCTCATGGCAGGAGGCCCTATTCCATTCTGGAAAAACGACTGTCCAGTCTTTTCTTGAAAACCTCCAGTGATGGAGCACACACAACTTCTGGAGACTGATTGATTGCCCTCACTGACGGGAAATTCCTCCTTAGTTCTAGGCTGGAACTCTCTTGAACGTTCTAGGTTGTGTCAGGAAAAACAGTGAAGATCTACTGAGCTGAACATGGGAATATTTGTTTGCCCTTACTAACGGTTCTCCTCTGCTGAATTTTTCATTTGCGGGTAGTCCTCAACCTTTGACCACAACTGAGCCCCAAATTTCTGTTAAGGGAGACACTTGTTATGACCTTTCCTTGCCACAGTTGTTATGGGAATCACTGCAGATGTTCATGTTAGTAAGTCGGTTGCTAAGTGACTCTGGCTTCCCCCCCCCCTGACTTTGCCAGAAGACCACAAAAGGGGATCGCGTGATCCTGGTAGACACTGCAACCATCACAAATGTGAGTCAGTTGCCAAGCGTGTGAATTTTGATCACGTGACCCTGGGGATGGTGCAAAAGTTGTAGCTGTGAAAAACGGTCACAAGTCGCTTTTTTCAGTGCCATTGTAACTCTGAACTGTCGCTAAATGAAGTGTTGTAAGTCAAGGACTACCTCTATGTATATCCCCTAAACTCCAGATCTTTCATTTGTCGGTGTCTCCCTTTTACCAACTACGATGATGGTGCACAGTTAGACTATTGCCCAGTGGCCTCCTTGGCCTCCATAATCTTTTCTATCATCAGAACAATAGCAGAAACTCACCCAGTAGGAGCGAAGTTCCAGATTAGTTGGTCCGGGTGGCCGTTACTTGAGTTTTGCAGCATTGACCTCAACAGTTCAATGGTATTAAAGTTGTCAGAAGACATTGGAGCGAGATGTCTCCGTTCCAGGCTGCCCTGGGAATTGGGGGGAGAGAAAGAGAGCGAGTGAAAGAGGGTAACCTTTGGGGTGAGCGTGTGACTTAATCATCAAGGGCCATGATTGCATAGATTTTATGTCCCAGCCTTTCGTAAATCACTGGAAGTCCTCATGGGGGCTGGAGGTATATAAATGCTACTATTAAATGAATAAATAATGATGTTTCTTTGGTGTTTTGCCTAGGAAAACTCTGGGTTGTAAATGTGTGTGTGTGTGTGTGTGTGTGTGTGTGTGTGTGGGAGAGAGAGAGAGAGAGAGAGAGAAAGAAAGGGGTGGAAGGAAGGAGGGAGGAAAAGAGGGAAGGAAGGAGGGAGGAAGAGAGACAAACTATGTTTAATCAATATACATGATTTGATTAACCCATAATCTGGGTTTGGGTCACACAGGGAATCACAAACCAACCTCCTGGTAGAGAAAGATGAACAAAACAATTCAGTAGTAACCAAGAGTAGCAGGTCTTGTGCATGCAACCCCAGACTTTATATCGGCCTTTGTTAAGCATGTTGTGTGAACCACAGCTTTTGGGTTAGTATGTATGGATACGAATGTAAGCAAGAATATCTCTCTTCTGTCTCATTCCCCTCCTTCTTCATTTGAGGGAGAGGGAAGAGCATGCATGCTTCATTTGCTAATTGTCTGTATGCTTGCTTTTCTAATATATTTAGTTTGATGGCTGGGGACGTATCGTTTAATCAATATTTGGCCCATTTCAGATTGGAGTATGCTCATTTTGAAGTCAGTTCAATCTGGTTTCAGCATCTTGCTGTGAAAAGAAGAGAAAAGAGAAAAGAAAAGAAAAAAGAAAAAAGAAAAGCATACACAACGATGCACATTTTCCTAATCTACACGTTTGTACCTCAACCTTCTTTTCATGGACATTTCTTTGGATAATAACTACATTTTTCCAGTTGTAGGACAGGAAATGTTGAAGGATGGCAGCCTTCTGATCCACAATGTGCAAATTAGATCAGTTCCTATAAAATATGTAGATCAAATGAAATCTAAAACAATGAACGGTCCCTAAAGGGATGGCCTACCTGCATTATGTTCAGGGGTTAAAGGAAAATCCTGAGCTGACGAAGCACAATGTCTCTTCTTATTAAGGAGCAAAAACAGAAGGTGGTTATTGATATCCCCCTTTCTTCTGGTGGGGTTTGAGGGTGGGATATTTGGAGACATCTGATGAACTGAAGAAAGAGAAGGCTTGATTTGTTAGACTTTGGATCTACTCCACCACGGTCCTTCTGCCCTTTCTTGGAGTCATCTGTATGGAATCTGAAAATGGATATTCTGCAAATATTTTACTTCTGGCTTCCTGCGCAATTAAATTTTATGGCGAAATTGTTATGCTGTGTAATACGTGAAGCTTTCCTCCGTTTTATTGCCTGTTTATTTTTTATTGCCTTTTCAGCAGGCTATTAGAAAGACTTGCGGGTCTTTGCCGTGTGAACTCAGCCAAGCAGTTTATTAACTTGGTTCAACATCGATGTTCATCATCCGAGGTGCCCCTTGAGCTTTCATCCTATCTTTTCTCCAACCCTCAGGTTACTTCACTCGGTGGACCTCCTGAACAGCCCATGTGGAATACTTCCTTCCTGTTTCAAGGAAGGGATGGTGCTACTGCTTTTTCAGATGACACGGCCTTGCTAATTGAATACTATACATCGAGTAAGTCCCAGGATGTGCTAACAAGGAGCTGGCATCTTCTTTCTAAGAGAGGGGAATGAGCTCAAGAAGCTGGCCAACACTTCCCAGACCATAGGCCATCATAAAAACCATACCATAAGGCATGGTAGCATCCAAGAGAGGGCCTAGAGCTAATAGAAGATTCTCTTGTAGCTAGATAACCAGTTCAGACTTAGTTAACAAGATGGAAAAGAATATTTGTAGCTCAGGGTTGAACTGTGGGGTCCTTGGTGGTTTCTGAGCGTGGTTGTTTCTTGAGAACATTTCATGACCCAACTAGGTAACATCATCAGCGCTGGTAGGCAGTGGGGTTTGCTCTCTGTTTACAGACTAGTGGCATGCCCTGTTAGTATTGGTCTTGGTCTTGGTTAGGCTGTTGTTTACTGTTGGATTGTTTGTCTGAGTTGGTAGTTCCTTGATTGCGATATTGTTAAAAATGAAGAAATAAACCCATTTCCTTGTAGCACTGATGTTGCTACCTAGTTAGGTCATGAATTGTCTTCAAGAAAACAATCAAGCTCAAAAACCACAAAGGACCTGACAGTTTGTTAACAAGCTTCATTGAATAGTAACCCATCTAAGGTCCATTTGGATGCAAATGTCTCCAGAATATTCAGATATTTAAGACTAATTCTTGAACATTCATCATAGGTCCACTCCTAGTCCAACATCCCCAGACATTGGTTCAATGTAGAAACCACACATTCAATCCCAACTTTAAAACCCAGGATGAAGTCCACCTTGGAAGAATTGGGATTCTGAAAGCAGGTTCTGAGAGAAGAGGAATAGCAGGGGTTAATTGATCTTTCATCTTCCACTAAAGAGGTGTTAATCCATTCTTTATTCTTCTTCAACACTGTCAGCACCAGGAGACGATCTGGAAGGCACATCTCCATTTTTAGGCTACTCCGTGCTGCCACTGACCAACCGAGTTTACAGAAAGCTTGCAGCAGATAGTAGCCGAAGTGGAATTCGGGTAGAAAATCTACCCATCCAGGTAGGAATGGATGAATCAGATTGTATTGGAATAATGTTGGGTTTTTTTCTTTAATGGGTGAATTCCATCACATTTGTGCTCCAGTGTTTCTCTTTCCCCTAGGCCAATTTTGAGATGTATGGACTTCAACTCTCAGAATTCTTAGCAAAAGCCATGTGGGTTGGGGAATTCTGGAGATTGAAGTCCAGACATCTCAAAGTTGCCCAGATTGGAAAACACTGTTCCAGAACACAGAATATCAGAGTTGGAAGGGACCTTGGAGGTCATCTAGTCCAACCTCCTGTTCAAGCAGGAGACCCTATCCCATTTCAGACAGGTGGCTGTCCAGACTTTTAAGAAAAGTCTCCAGTTCTATTTGCAATTAAGCTTCAGTTGCTGAATTGGAATCAGGAAAAACTGAGTCAAAGTCCTCCTTCACACATGGAAACTCATGGAATGACTCTCATTCTCAACGCAAGCCAGATTGAGCCAGAAACTCTACGAGGTCCTTTCAAAATGACCTTTGCTGTAAACAGAAGCCATTGGAATTCTAGGCAGGAGAGGCAGTCTAGCTGCAGATTTCAATTCTCACTTGTTGCCAGATATAATATTTGTTGAGTTTCTTCCAATTTTACTGATTGTGTAGCAAGAGCTTCTTTCTGGCGTGAAATGGGGGATGGATAGGACAGCTCTAGCTGGGTTAGAAAGCTAAACCAAGATAGAATTACTTTACTCAAAAGAGGTGTTTTATGTTAGTATTCCCAGGGGATTCTCTAGTTTCGATGACTCATTGGCTGATGGATTAACTGATTGATTGGCTGTATTTTAATGAGCCACGTCAGTCGTGACCTGACTCTAAGCAGCTTAGTCCTCCAGTTAGAATAAAAAGATGAAAACAAGAAATGCAGCACAACATACTAATAAAAATGTTGTTGTACCTTGCCAAACAGCACATTCCAGAAAGAGGAAAAACTACTGTAGAAATGGCCATCGTACTTCCCCCCAAAGACCTTTTAAAACAGTCAAGTCATAACTGCACTCTTAAACCCAGCCTGGTTGATGCCAATCTAACCTTGGAAGGTGGAGAGCAGTTATTTTCCAAAGATCAATGACCCCACTCACCAGTGGATCTCATTCCTCAGTTTGAAGTCGGGTATTGGTTCAGTCTTAAGTTGTCAATTTAAATGACATGGTTATGTCATGGAAGAGGGTTCAGCTTATTTCTTGGAATAAGTCAGCAAATGAATGAAACTCTTGATGACCAAATGAAGTTCTTCCAGACTTTTGATGAAGTCTTCACACTGTGAAGATAAACAGAATGGGTCCTTGTTCCCCCATGCTTCTTGCAAATTTTTTGAATGTCTCCTTTTTTAGAAAATACATTTTAAGTTAGCTGGCCCTTTAGTCTACCCCAGCCAAGCAATTCTTCAATGTTAAGAAGGAAACTTGCATAATCAGTTTCATTAAGGCTTTAGAATTCTTCCAAGGAAACTTGAACAATGAATTCTACATACTGTATGGATTGGGTTAATTGATTTTGCCTTTTGCCTATTATTTCCCCAGGATACCACTATGAGAACCACGTCTGGTGGCCTCCCAACTGTCCAACTTGGCCTTCAGTTGATCAATTCAGAGGTAAGGTTAGGAAACAACAGTTTACAATGACCTGGTAACTCCCTATCAAAATGTCAAATATCTAGGTTGCAGTCATTCCTTGGGCTAAGTGGCCATAATCGATACGGGACTGGAAAAATGTATAGTTCTCATCCTAGTTTCATGTATCTCAGAAAAATAGGGGTATGGAGAAAGGTAAGAGGTAAGAGAGAGAGAGTTCCCACAACACACTAAACTCTAAGTTAAGAAAACACTTTATCTATATTCACATTATGAAATAAACCATTTTATCACTTACTGCAGGGATGTCAAACTCAATTTCATTGAGGGCCGCATCAGCATTGCGGTTGCCCTCGGGGGTCCGGGTGGGTGTAGCCAGGGTGAGTGCGGCCTACTGGGTGGGCATGGATGGAGTGGGTGGGCATGACCAGCTCTACATCATTCGTGTCAAGGGTGCCTGTGGAGGCCTGGGCAGGAGTGGGACAGATCTGAGGGTCTCTGGCAGAAAGGGGTGGGACCAGGGCAGAGCCCATCAAGCTGGATATGTGAAGTAGGCGAGGGCCATTTGCTGGCCACTTCCAAGCAATGGTGCATTTCTTCATTCCTCACAAAGGGTGATACCTCCCCAGCATGCACCCAGGGGGCAGGGCCAACACGGCAGGGGCTGGTTCCTCGCTGTTTCCAGATGGCCTTGTGGAGTTAAGACTGAATGTGTTTCAGCATAGATGGCCACCACAAAATTGTACATTGGCTGTCGGCTGGCCTGGGCCAGGGCCAAGCCAGCAGGGGCCATTCCCTCACTGTTTCCAGGATGGCTTCGTGGGCTGCATGAAACCACTTCGCGGGCTGCATCTGGCCCCCGGGCCTTGTGTTTGACATGTCTGATTTACTGGGACAGCCCAATTCTTGTTAATGCTACGAGTGGGTTACCCAAATAGGCTGAATCACAAACTACCCCATCTCATTTGACCCTAGTCACATCAGTTTTGAGGACTCAGCCAGGAAAGAGAGAGACAGGATAGTGTTGGGAGAAAAGGGAATAATGCAACAAGTTTCCTAGCATCTAAAGCTAGCCGTGCTTTGAATTCAATTCTTCTCAGGAGCAAAATAATTCATATTCAACTAGTACCCTGGAATTGCGTCTGTTCAAAAATCGATGTATTTCCAAGCTCGTGCAGGGCCGCTTGGCATACGAAAGCTATGCAAATGTGGCATTTGTCTAAAGATGCATTCTTGCGGAGGTAAAGCACACGATGTCCCTAATCTTTTTGCTGTTTTGAACCTACCATCTCGCTAGACCTCTGCCTGTCTCCTGGTCTGTGGCTGGATTGAATTAAGCTTCCTTCCTTCTTCTCCTTGCGATTCTACCCAAGCGCTGTAAAAGCATTAGAAACCCCAGGCGGCTGGGCAGCTGACTCCACTAGAGATTGGTGCCTCCTAAATCCATTTCATGAATATAGATGATGTTTGACATGGCCTTGGAAAGCACCCCCTGGCTGCCTTCCCTCTCTCCACTCCGCAGGCTGGCGGTCTTGAAACAACAGAGGTTGAGAGCAATTCCTAGCTAGGGACTGGCTTCAGCTCGCCTGGGCTAAATTATATTGTGAAGGATGGGGGTGGAAATAAGAAAAGGAAAAGGAAAAGTTAGAAGAAGAAAACACAATCATTTTGCAGCCAACCGTGGATCCGCGAACAACAGGACCTGATGGAACAATTTGCAAGACGGGAAGTGTTCTTCAAGATGACCCAAGCAGCCCAAATTTGACCTCTTTCATGGGTGCACACAACATCATAATTCACATTAAAAGGGGTGGATCTTGCCTAGAAATGCTGCCCTTCACACCAGCCCACACAGACACGGAAGCTCCGGGGAACCAAGGAAGGATCAAGTCATTGCTCCAACGTTGTGTTTCTGAACTGAATTCTGGAGCCAGGCTCTGAGGATCGTTACCTGCTGGAGATCCTCAAGTGGACCAGGAGAATTTTTGAAGATTCAGCCAATTAGATGTAAGGAGGAGCCACAGGTGCATACTGGCGGTGATCCATCTACTAAGACTTGCAGGAAGTAGTGATGCTTCTGCGGTCCTCCTTCCTAACTTGGGCCAGACTTAAGTCTGGCTGGTTTAATTCCATTGCTCTTTTCATCCAGAGCGCCCCCACACATAGTTTGGCCTGGACTGTCTGGGGAAGCACTTGGGAGAGGGGCTTCATGTGATGAATTATTCACAGGGGTGTCGGTAAGTGCAGAATTAATCCCCTTTTCTTCCAGCTGGCTGCTGCACTAAATTATCACTCCTGGTCATGCGGGAAAATGCTGCAGAATTCATTTAGCTGATTATTGTTTTGATCTTGGAAGGACTGTCGGTTGAGGAGTCCCTCCCCCACTGGTGTTAATAAATACACACACATACACACATAAGGGGGGGTGAGAGAGAGAGAGGCAGAGAAAGGGAGAGAGAAAGAGAAAGAGAGGGAGAGAGAACGAAAGGGCAGAGAGGGAGATGGAAAGAGGCAGAATGAAAGAAAGGCAGAGAGGGAGAGAAAGATGGAGATGGAGAGAAAGAGAGAGAGGCAGAATGAATGAAAGAGGCAGAGAGGGAGAGAAAAAGAGAGGGAGAGGGTGTGTGTGAGAGAGAGAGGCAGAGAAAGGGAGAGAGAAAGAGAAAGAGAGGGAGAGAGAATGAAAGGGCAGAGAGGAAGATGGAGAGAAAGAGGCAGAATGAAAGAAAGGCAGAGAGGGAGAGAAAGATGGAGATGGAGAGAAAGAGAGAGAGGCAGAATGAATGAAAGAGGCAGAGAGGGAGAGAAAAAGAGAGGGAGAGGGTGAGAGAGAGAGAGAGGCAGAGAAAGGGAGAGAGAAAGAGAAAGAGAGGGAGAGAGAATGAAAGGGCAGAGAGGAAGATGGAGAGAAAGAGGCAGAATGAAAGAAAGGCAGAGAGGGAGAGAAAGATGGAGATGGAGAGAAAGAGAGAGAGGCAGAATGAATGAAAGAGGCAGAGAGGGAGAGAAAAAGAGAGGGAGAGGGTGAGAGAGAGAGAGAGGCAGAGAAAGGGAGAGAGAAAGAGAAAGAGAGGGAGAGAGAACGAAAGGGCAGAGAGGGAGATGGAGAGAAAGAGGCAGAATGAAAGAAAGGCAGAGAGGGAGAGAAAGATGGAGATGGAGAGAAAGAGAGAGAGGCAGAATGAATGAAAGAGGCAGAGAGGGAGAGAAAAAGAGAGAGGGAGAGGGAGAGGGAGAGGGAGAGAGAGAGAGAAAAAAATGAGCGCCTTGACTCAAGGAACATCTATGGAGCTTTCTAAAGTCATCCATGGGAGGTTAATTAATTCTGAAAGAAATAGGGATCTTTCTTAAGCTGTCATTTCTTTTTTTCATGCTTGCAGTCATGTTAAACTGGTTTAACATGATTCCACCCCCTCTCTTCCTCACCCATCTTTTCCTTTGGTTTCCTTTTTTAAATACACAAAAGGAGATCTTGGCGGATCACGATGCAATTCAATATGCTGCCATGTGTTGCGGGCTCCCTCCCCGGTGACAGGTGCTGATGGATGGCTAAGTGCATGGTGGGTGAGGGGGAGTACATAAATTAAAGGATCATGTAGGATGATGTCCTGCCGGGGGTGTTCAGTTCACCAGCTGCCTGCAGCCCCCCAAATACCACTACTACTACTACCGTACTACTACTACTACTACTACTGCTGCTGCTGCTGCTGCTACTACTACTACCGTATCTTCTTCTCCTCTTCCTCCTCCTCCCCCTCCTCCTCCTCAGTGGCAGACCTGAGCATTCTTCACATGACCACCGGGAGGTAGCAAAGAGTAATCCTGCAGTTATTCCATACTGCTTTGCTGCCCTCTGTTGGTCACACAAAACGTTGCAGCTCACTCCTGATAGCTGTACTTTTAATCAACTTTTCGGTCTGTGAACTCTGTAAGCAGCCCTGCCCATTTCTCACTCTGCCCCTCCCCCGCCCCATCAGGCAATAGGTTGGCAGCCGATTCACTTAACATCCGCAGGATTCTCTTTACAACTGCCGTGATTTGCTTATGACCAAAAACGGTCATAAAATCAGCCGCCTTGCTTAGCAATGGAAATTCTTTGTGGTGGTAAGTCCGGGAGTGCCTGTATAGATAGATACGCCCATGCGGGCTCTCCTATCTCCGGTTGTCTTCTCGGTAGAATGTTTTTCTTCGGAGTGGCAGCCCTCCTCCTGCAGCCCCCATTCCCCCCCCCAAACCTTCCCAGCATCGTTAGAAATCGTGATTGCTGTGGAAATTATAGAGCAGGGATAGAATTACTACTGACTCCACCGGCTTCGCTTTGTTAGACAGCTAATGAGTGGCAGACAGCGAGGCCACGGCGACGTGGAGCAGGGAGAAAAATGAATGTCTTTGTCGGAGAAAATTTGCCGGTTTCTGCCAGCTGTTCCCAGAGGAAGTTTTAGGGGGAAATTAATTGAATTAGGGGACAGACGTGGCGAGCCTCATTGGCCAAGGCTTGCTCCCTTTTTTGATCAGATGGGAAAGCGGTAGTAATTTCAGTCGATTCTGGGCCCCATCTGGCTGGTCGGCTTGGTGGGATTGGCAATGAGGTCTGCCTTTTGGGGGAAGTCCTTTTTTGAGGGGGGGGGAGCTATCTGGACTTAATTGACACTTGCCAGCCGAAAGCCTGCTAGTTGATGCCAAGGAAGGTTGGCTGAGGTCAAGCTTTGCTCCCCAGCTGAATGAAATATGTAGAGGGGCATGTACTGGGCAAATGGTATCCTTAATCTCAAGCTTCCTCTGTTATAGAATAGAATAGAATAGAATAGAATAGAATAGAATAGAATAGAATAGAATAGAATAGAATAGAATAGAATAGAATAGAATAGAATAGAATAGAATTAGAATAGAATAGAATAGAATTAGAATAGCGTAGAGTTAGAATAGAATAGAATAGAATAGAATAGAATAGAATAGAATAGAATAGAATAGAATAGAATAGAATAGAATAGAATAGAATAGAATAGAGTTAGAGTTAGAATAGCGTAGAGTTAGAATAGAATAGAATAGAATTAGAATAGAGTTAGAATAGCGTAGAGTTAATAGAATAGAATAGAATAGAATAGAATTAGAGTTAGAATAGCATAGAGTTAGAATAGAATAGAATAGAATAGAATAGAATAGAATAGAATAGAATAGAATAGAATAGAATAGAATAGAATAGAATACCGTAGAGTTAATAGAATAGAATTAGAGTTAGAATAGCGTAGAGTTAGAATAGAATAGAATAGAATAGAATAGAATAGAATAGAATAGAATAGAATAGAATAGAATAGAATAGAATAGAATAGAATAGAGCTGGAAGGGACCTTGGAGGTCTTCTAGTCCAGCCCCCTGCTCAAGCAGGAGAACCTTTACCATCTCAAACAAATGACTGTCCAGTCTCTTCTTAAAAACCTCCAGTGATGGAGCACCTGCAATTTCTGAAGGCAAGCTGCTATGTATTCAAGATGGACAGTGATTAATATTTATATGTATTTATATGTATGGATGTAGGTATGTATACATATGTTGTATATAGCATGTTTATATGTGTGTTGTGTATGTGTACACTTTGGAGAGCAGGCAACAGAATTTCATTTTTAATGGGTGCCAGTGTGCCCACAGTAAAAAAAAATGACAATAAAAGTTATCTTATCTTATCTGAATTCTAACCACCGCACCACCACGGCTCCTTTCCCCATGGAAGTGCTTTGGTGGTTTCAACACGGAAGCGTAGTATTCTGTTATTCTGTTTGTTATTCTGTTATTCTGCTTGCCCTTCTCCTCCATGTCCAGAGAGATGGAGGATTTAAGAAGATGAATCCAAGAATGGGCATAGCCGTCCTACCTTCTTTCCCATTAAGGCTCAAATAAGCTATCACAGCCTGCAGTCACGGCATCGGAATTGGCGGTAGCCACTTTGCTGCCAGGCTTACGGGGCAGCCAATTTAAACCAGTTAGCCTTAGAGTTGTAGGAAATGAAGAAATCACATTGGTGGGCACGGAGAGGTTGCCTCGGCCCTTGATGGAATTCTCCTTAATTAGCCACCCACCTCTGTTTGCTGAGGAGCATCTGTCATTTTGTTACGTTCCTTCGATGCCTCTCCATGGCAGCTTCGGAATGGATTTGCACAGCTACGTTCAACTCAGGAGCCATTGAGTCACTGTTATGTGGCTGCCTTGGTAAATAGGTAGTAGGTAGGTAGTTAGCTAGCTGGCTGGCTAGTTAGTTAGTTTATTTAAGTACAATGACGGATGAGGGGGGACATGAGAGCAGAGTTCCAATATCTCAGGGGCTGCCCCAAAGAAGAGGGAGTCAAGCTATTCTCCAAAGCACCTAAAGCAGTGGTAGCGAACCTATGGCACGGGTGCCAGAGACAGCACTCAGAGCCCTCTCTGTGGGCGCGCGTGCCATCGCCCCAGTCCTAGGCCTTCAGCTGGGTTTTATAAAACCTTTTCGCTTTAGGCCTCCGCCGCTGTGTACAAAAAAAAAAGTTCAATCAATCAATTTCAACTTCTCGCAGGAAAAAAAAGATCTTGCAAAGTTGGAATTGATTGATTGAACATTTTAGTCCCACCCAGTTTGCCGTTACCACCCCAGCCACGCCCACCCAATGGGCCACACCCACCCAATGGGCCACACCCACTCAATGAGCCACACCCACCCAGCACCCGACGATGCATAAGTGGGTTTTGGGTTGCAGTTTGGGCACTCAGTCTTTAAAAGGTTCGCCATCACTGACCTAAAGGCAGGACAAGAAGCAACGGATGGAAACTAATCAAGAAGAGAAGCAACCTGCAACTAAGGAGAAACTTCCTGACAGTGAGAACAATTAACCAGTGGAACAACCTGCCTCCAGAAGCGGTGAATGCTCCAACACTGGAAGTTTTTAAGAAGAGACTGGACAGTCATTTGTCTGAAATGATATAGGGTTTCCTGCCTGAGCAGGGGGTTGGACTAGAAGACCTCCAAGGTCCCTTCCAACTTTATTGTTGTTATTATTATTATTATTATTATTATTATTATTATTATTATTATTACTACTACTATTATTTTCAGGGCCTTTGTAACTGAACGCTTGTACATCAAGGACTATCTGTATTGGCGCTCCTCCTGGATATTTTGCTAAGTAGGCTTGGTCGAGCTTTGTGTCCTGAAAGATGGTGTGTAGAAAGGGGGGCGAGGTCATTTTTTTCTCTCGTCCGATATTAAAAGACCTCGTGGGTTACCCGTTCAGGCAGAAGATTGAGGCAGAATAGAAGGATTTCTTCGTGGAGGTTCATACGGGAATGACGGAAGGTACGGAATAAGATCAAAAGAAAGCCAGCAACTTTAAGTAGTCAAAGGAGGAAAACCTTCCAAGATACAAACGATCAAAGCCTGCTGGTTACCTTGTCTTCCAGATAAGGAGTCATTTGTCTTTCAAAACTAAGGGCAAATAAGTGCGAAGAAGAACATGAAACACATCGCCTAAGGATGGATCCAGAAGGGTCTTTCGGTTCCCTCAGGTAGCAAATAAGTGCTTTCTCCTGCAGAGCTCCTGATGCAAATCAAAGTCTATTTTGTCACATTTATTGAGCTAAGGGGAGCCTTCAATGGGGAGGGAAGTCTCAGTTCTGTGACCAAAATACACAATCCTTCTTCATTTGGTTATACTTGGAGTTTTCCAACAAATTCAACAGAATAAGAGAATTGGAAGGGAATTGGAGATATTGGAGACCCATTTCAGACAAGTGGCTGTCCAGTCTCTTCTTAGAAACCTCCAATGATGGAGCATCCACAACTTCTGGAGGCAAGCCATTCCACTGGTTGATTGTTCTCACTGTCAGGAAATTTCTCCTTTGTTCCAGGTTGCTTCTCTCCTTGATTAGTTTCCGTCCATTGTTTCTTGTCTTGCCTTCAGGTGCTTTGGAGAATAGATGGACCCCTTCTTCTTTGTGGCAGCCCCTGAGATATTGGAACTCTGCTATCATGTCACCCCTCATCCTTATTTCCATTAAACTGGACATGCCCAATTCCTGCAACAATGCTTTAGATGTTTTACCCTCTAGCCCCACAAAGAGTCTCAACATCTTTTTTTATATGGTGGGGACCAAAACTGGATGCGGTATTCCAGGTGCAGTCTTACTAAGGCTTTAGGAAGCAGTACTAATACTTCACGTGATCTTGATTTTATCCCTCTGTTAATGCAACCTAGGACTGAATGATTTGTTTGGGTGTGTGGGTCTTTCTCCAAATAGTGTAGGTGTGTTTTATATAGCATGTTTAGTAGCTCCTCCTCGGTTAGAAACAGGTCCAAGGGTTTTAAGATTATCTTCACGGTTGGTCATCATAATGTCTTCTTGTTTTGTTCTGCCTAGAGACCAGATGTCTTTCTGACTTCATCAACCACAAATGGTCTTCCCATCCTGGATACAGAGTTGGTGGGACAGCTTGGGACTATCAAGGAACCGTGGACAAGACCAACTTCCAAAACTGAACAGAAGACCTCTTTTACTTCAGCTAGAGATAACGTGAGTGATTTCTTTTCCTAGTTTGTGATGGTCCTCGCTTCCTAGCAAGGTCACAGAGCGAAGTTGCTTGGCTTTAAAGCTTTCAGCGAGATAACGAGTATTTGATTGTGAACCCATTTAGCTCATTCTTGGCTATTATGGCTACATTATCTCTAGACCTCAGGCTTATTTCCAGCTCATAACTTTCAGCTCCATGACCATAAAGCTGACATCAGCAAAACTTGGAGCTGGATAAAATCATTTGGGCTTCCAGACCCACCACTGGCTAAATTAAGGCCATGAGTGTTCCATCAATCTTAATGTAAAAAACAGACACAAAAGGAGCAAGGTCTTAGAGCTCACCTATTCCATATGTAGGTGGACTATCTAGGTGGACTATCTAGGTCAGGGCTTTTCAACCTTTTCACCCATTGTACCACTTTTAGGATATGGCAACATCCGAGGACCACCAGTCGCCTAGCAAGGGGTCAAAATCTTGACGACCCCAAAAAAAAAAAAGGAAAAAAGTGATAAAGTACAGGTAGTCCTCGACTTACAACAGTTCACTTAGTGACTGTTTGAAGTTATAGTGGCACTGAAAAAAGTGCCCCCCAAGCCACAGCCGAGCAAGACACCTGCCTGCCCACCTGGCGGCGCTCTTTCTCCTGTCCGAGGTTTTCATTGTGAGCATTTCTGTTGAGGATTGGCAGCGGGGGTGGGGTGGGGAGGGTGTTTGGTTTTTATTCCTCCCCCCCCCCGTCTGCTGGGTGGTTGCAGCAGGTTTTGGTCACTTCACATGACCCTGGGACACTGATTCAGTCATAAATATGAATCAGTTGCCAAACATCTGAATGTAAATCACAAGACCCTGGAGATGCTACAACATTCCAGTTGATCCTAGTGCTTCTTCTGGAGCCCTGACAGCTGGAGCCTGGCGCTGATCCTGGCGCTTCCGCTGAGCCCTGACAGCCCTGCAGCTCCAGCCATCTCTCACTCAGGCTTGTGCAGTGCTGCCACCAGTTCAGCTAATTCCCTTCCCCCGCTACCACTTTTCTAGGATGGTCGCGTACCACCTGCCAGGTGCCAATGTACTACAGGTGGTACCCGTGCCACTGGTTGAAAAGCCCTGATCTAGGTGGACTTAGAACAGTTGGAAGGACCTAGAGAGAAAGCAAAGAGAAGGTGGCTGTTAGATAAAGCCTAAAGAGATTTCTACACTGATTTTTTTCCTCCCCATGTAAGTCAAAATCCTTTGCATTGCCATAAAGCTGAGTTGGCTACAATCACTGTTTGGGTCAGATTTTAGCAGTTGCAAAGCCTATCAAAACTGGCATGATGGAAAGGCAATTGAAAGGCTGGTGAAACAAAACAGAAAAGGGGAGACCTGGAGCCAGATGGGCTGTATGTGGAAGAAGTAGCAAATTTGCAGCCAAAGGTGATGAGATCTTCAACAAGCCCTTACATAACGGAGCCTTCTGGTACAAACTGTGATGATGAAAATTGATCAAACATGAGTCAATGCAATGCTCAACTTTTCCTAGTTGTGTCCTAGCACTGGGTGCAAGTATATAAGTCAAGGATTTGCAGCACGACACCACAGAGTAGGTGTTGCTGCTTTCCCCTTTGTCCCTCCCTGGCTCTTCTATAGCTTTGTTAGCAGGTTAGCTACTATTGGGTGTAATCCACCATTATAATGCTCAGAATGGCTTCCCCTAAATGGCCTACATCCACCATACCTGTTTGTGAAATCTATTTGGCCTTTTTGCACTCCTTTGAATGACAAAAGTCATCCACCTGGATTGCTCAGATTGAAATCTGGGAGAATGGGGAGAAAGAGAGAGGAGAAAGAGTGATTTTCTTTCCCAGAATGGGAAAGAATTTGTGTGAATTCACTAAAATGAACCAATTCACCAAAAGAGTCACTTTGGAGAGATGGCTGGGGTGGAAATTGGATAAATAAAAACGGTGCATGGGTAGCAAAAAGGCACAGGAATTTTCAGATGCGCAAACACTATTCTTCTTTAAATGACGCTGTTCATTGTTGTGGTGCTTTTAGCTAGACAGTTTGTATTCCCAATTGTTGATGTGGCCTTGAGCCCCACTTTGGTGTAGAGGCATCAAGCTAGAAAGCACACAGTCAGTTCTAGTCTCACACTAAGCCAGCTGGGTGACCTTGGGCCAGTCGCTCCGTCTCAGCCCTGGGAGGGAGACAAGGGCAAAGCACTTCTGAAAAACCTTGCTGAGAAAAAAGCAGGGATTTCTCCAGGCAGTCCTCAGGAGTAAAGAAGGAAAGGAAAGGAAAGGAAAGGAAAGGAAAGGAAAGGAAAGGAAAGGAAAGGAAAGGAAAGGAAAGGAAAGGAAAGGAAAGGAAAGGAAAGGAAAGGAAAGGAAAGGAAAGGAAAGGAAGGAAGGAAAGAGAAGGAAGGCAGGAAGGAAGGGAGGGAGGAAGGAAAGAAGGAAGGGGAAAAGGAAAAGAGAAGAAAGGAAAGGAAATAAAAAAGGGAAGGGGAAAGGGAGGAGGAGGAGGAGAGGAAAGAAGGAAAGGAAAGGAAAAAGGAAAGGAAAGGAAAAAGGAAAGGAAAAAGACAAAAAGGAAGGAAGGAAGGGGGAAAGGAAAAGAGAAGAAAGGAAAGGAAAAGGGGAAGGGGAAAGGGGAAGGGAGGAGGAGAAGGAGAGGAAAGAAGGAAAGGAAAGGAAGGAAGGAAGGAAAGAGAAGGAAGGCAGGAAGGAAGGGAGGGAGGGAGGAAAGAAGGAAGGGGAAAAGGAAAAGAGAAGAAAGGAAAGGAAATAAAAAAGGGAAGGGGAAAGGGAGGAAGAGGAGGAGAGGAAAGAAGGAAAGGAAAGGAAAAAGGAAAGGAAAGGAAAGGAAAAAGGAAAAAAGGAAAGGAAAAAGACAAAAAGGAAGGAAGGAAGGGGGAAAGGAAAAGAGAAGAAAGGAAAGGAAAAAGGGAAGGGGAAAGGGGAAAGAGAAAGGGAGGAGGAGGAGAGGAAAGGAAAGGAAAGGAAAGGAAAGGAAAGGAAGGAAGGAAAGAGAAGGAAGGCAGGAAGGAAGGGAGGGAGGAAGGAAAGAAGGAAGGGGAAAAGGAAAAGAGAAGAAAGGAAAGGAAATAAAAAAGGAAGGGGAAAGGGAGGAGGAGGAGGAGAGGAAAGAAGGAAAGGAAAGGAAAAAGGAAAGGAAAGGAAAAAGACAAAAAGGAAGGAAGGAAGGGGGAAAGGAAAAGGGAAGAAAGGAAAGGAAAAGGGGAAGGGGAAAGGGGAAGGGAGGAGGAGAAGGAGAGGAAAGAAGGAAAGGAAAGGAAGGAAGGAAGGAAAGAGAAGGAAGGCAGGAAGGAAGGGAGGGAGGGAGGAAAGAAGGAAGGGGAAAAGGAAAAGAGAAGAAAGGAAAGGAAATAAAAAAGGGAAGGGGAAAGGGAGGAAGAGGAGGAGAGGAAAGAAGGAAAGGAAAGGAAAAAGGAAAGAAAAGGAAAGGAAAAAGGAAAAAAGGAAAGGAAAAAGACAAAAAGGAAGGAAGGAAGGGGGAAAGGAAAAGAGAAGAAAGGAAAGGAAAAAGGGAAGGGGAAAGGGGAAAGAGAAAGGGAGGAGGAGGAGAGGAAAGAAAGAAAGGAAAGGAAAAAGGAAGAAAGAAGGAAAGGAAAGGAAAAAGATGAAAAGGAAGAAATGAAGGAAGGGGAAAAGGAAAAGAGAAGAAAGGAAAGGAAAAAGGGAAGGGGAAGGGGAAAGGGGAAGGGAGGAGGAGGAGGAGAGGAAAGAAGGAAAGGATGGGAAAGGAAAGGAAAGGAAAGGAAAGGAAAGGAAAGGAAAGGAAAGGAAAGGAAAGGAAAGGAAAGGAAAGGAAAGGGAACCTTGGTTTAACAAACTCAACCTATTCATTCTATATGGCCAATTCCCAGTGAAGCTTTTTTTTTATCTATTTCAAATCCCCATTCCAGCTTCTGCTCAACATTTCCACTTCTGGGGTCAAACATGACTGGGTTCAAATCTTCCTACATACCTAAAGAATGAGCCAAAAAGCCAGGGAAACCTTTTGAGTTCAAACTTCATTTCCGCAGGGAGCACATTCACATTCCAGCTTTCCTTTCCTCTCCGCCCCCCCCCCAGTATTCAAGATTCAAGGACAGAGTCCTCCATTCCGACCCCAACAGGGCTCCATCAGTTTGTTTTGTGCACTGTGTGTTGGGGTGTTGGGTGTGTCTGTGTGCTGACAGCCCAAGAAGAATCAATCTGGTTCCTTGTGAGCACAAATTGCAGTGTGACTCTGCCAAGTTTCACACTATGGGTTGCGTGGCCAGGTTGCGTGTTGCGTGCTGGATAAAAACGAGGGATGGCCGTGTCCTTTGTAAACCAAGATAAAATGAAAAGCAGGCAGCCTGTGAATTGTGCTTGTAAAGAGAGAGGATCGCAACAACTTGCATTTAACCTGTTAATTAGCTTCGTCTGTTTTGTTTTTCACTTTCTCCACTGCTCAGAATCCACTGGAGTTGGGTAGCCAATAAATACCAACCATCCATCAATCCATCTATCTTTCCATCAATCGTTGATCCGATTCTCCAACCTTGTGGTCACAAAAGAATGGGTTTCTATGGAGGTTCTCAGTCATCATCAGGTCCTCGTTGTCCCAAGATGCTTTTTCACAAGGCAACTTTCAAAAGAAAACAACAAAGGCCAGTTGCCTTGTGAAAAAGCATCTTTGGGACAAAAGAAAGGGGTGTACAAAGGAAGGCAGAATCATTGCATTGCAATCCTGACCTAGGATGAACCCCACAGAGCCATGCTTCTCATTTCATGCCCCCAACTGCCCCTTCTTTTGAAGACCCACTAAATTCACAGTACACCCAACTTTTGATTGCGTGCGCTTAAAGCACAAATCCTGGCAGGCAGGAACCTGGGTCTGTTTCGGGTGCAAGAATCGTCATTGCAGCATGTTGGATTCTCAAGTAGCATGGCACCATCTGGGCAGGCCTTCTGTGGGCCCTGGCAAATCGTGGGCATCAGATCCTCTTCCAGTTGGGCTGAAATTGTGAATTACAGGTGGATGCTTGGAGAAATCTGGGCAGCGTTTCAAATTATTTTGAATTCTTGTGTGGTCGACTTGGGTTTTGTTTTGTTTTTTTGCAGTCTTCCTACCACCATCTAGTGGACAATACTTATATTAAGAGCTGTCCTTTTCATCTTGCCAACTTTATCTCATCTTGAAAACTTGTGGACTTCATCTCCCAGAATTCCGGCTGGGGAATTCTGGGAGTTAAAGTCCACAAGTCTTAAAACTAGGTTCTACACCCCTGTCTTAGAGGTTCTGCTAATATTGCTTGCATCCGACCTGCCTTCCTTGAAATATGTGGGCACTACAATCCCCAGATGGCTCAGCCGGCTGGTAGATGATCCTCCATCCTTTGAGCTGCAGTTCTCAAACATCTGGACAGTGATGGGTTGGAAGGATTAAGTGATAGTCTTTAACTCTTGTAAAGTAGCTTTTTTTTTAAACTTCTGCTAACTTCAGAGACCTATCATATCCCATCCTTAGGCTATCTCTAGCCTACTTTAAAAGAAAGAAAGGAAGGAAAAAAGAGGGAAGGGAAGTCCTTGCATTTTGTATCAATCTCCATCTCAGTACCAACCCAGAACGCTCATTGAATTCATGCTCCTAGAAACGCTGGCCAATTTCTTGCACAACTTTGAGTGGAGAGATGTTCTAAGAATGGCCGATCATGCCTCTTTTACACCTTTATTTCACTCAAAATGAGGAAAGGGAGATGCAAGCCTCTTAAAGAAATAAGTACTCAACCAAGAATAGTGAGGGATAAATGAGAGACAATCATTTTTGCTTTGCAGAACGTATTTCCACCCTCCCTCCAAAACTGGCTTAATATTCAAATACAAAATGTAGGATTTGGAGTACAGAATTTTACCTCTCCATGGCTTCCTGGCTTTTTACTTACAAGGGGGGAGAAAAAAATATATACAAAAAAATAACCCGGATTGCTTCCTACACACACACACAGGCACACAGGCACACACGCATGCACACATGCGTGCGCGGCGCGCACACACACACAATGAAGAGATTGTGTGCCATAGCAATTTGGAAGCATCCCGCCCATTCAGCCTTGCTTCAAAAACCTTGTTGTGTTTGTCACAAAACACTTGATTGCTGCATGATGTACAGCTAATTCCACAAGTCAAACAGAGCTTTTGAAGTGCTAATTAGCAGCCCCAGTGAAAGAAGCTCATTAGTAGTTGTTATAGCTAACTCATTAACAAACCGCAATTGTTGCCGCTAATTACCGGTAGAATCCTAAGCCAAGCAGAATATGGTGGCCAAATCGAAACAGACAGGCAGGGCTGAAGAGTGACAGACAAACAAGAGACAGACAAACAAATGGAACAATGATTTAGTATTTTAATTCCTTTCTTTCTTCAGTAACCAAATCCGCCATAAGGACATCTCCATGTTGAATGGCTCAAACCTTGACTTACAACAGCTAGCTTAGTGACCCTTTGAATTTACAATGACACTGAAAAAAGTGACTTACAACCATTTTTCATACTTTAGGACCATTGCAGCATCCCCACAGAATTCAGACGCATGGCAACTGACTCATATGTATGATGGTCACAGTGTCCCGGGGTCACGTGATCTCCTTTTGTGACCTTCTGACAAAGCAGAGTCAACAGGGAAAACCAGATTCACTTAACAACTGTGTTACTTAACTTCTGTGGCAAGCAACATTATAAAATGGGATAAGACTCACTTAACAAATGCCTCACTTAGCAACAAAAATGTTGAGCTCAGTTGTGGCTGTAAGTCGAGGACTAATTATATTATTTGGATGCCTTCAGATTAGTAGCAACTGCCTGGAGAAGCCTCTGCCATTTTCTTGGCCAGGTTTTTCAGAAGCGCTTTGCCATGACCTCCTTTCCTGTGTCCAGAGTAGAATGATTTAAGCCTGGTCATTAATTAAACAGCAGCATTCAAAAAAACAAAACAAAAGAAGAAGGATGCTTTTGGTCAGACCAGGAACTTTTAGTGGGGCTCAATTAAGCTGCCTACCTTGGACTGTGAAGACCCTGCTCCAAAATCTCCATCAAACCACAGCTCCTGGGGTCAATTAAATTCTCATTTACAACCCATTTCCCAGAAATGAGTTCTGGGACTAAAAATCTGCAGAAGCCCTCTGGAAAGCTGCCTCGGGTGTTCTCATATATAAATGCAACGAAGAAATCAACCAGTGATTGGTAGCAGAACTAAATAACCCAGTTCCAAATTTCATTCCACCTTCAAACAATAAGTAGGATCTTTTCAATTTTCCTGTTTATGGCTCCTGCTATTAAGCATGGCGGGGCTTGAAGTCCGTATCATACTGGTTATTCCAGCATTGTTCTTTCTCAAAGGCTGCCTTTTGTTTTTAAGAAGCAATTGGATGGCCATTTGTCTAAAATGGTATGGGGCAATGGTGGCGAACCTATGGCACGCGTACCAGAGGCGGCACTCAGAGCCCTGTCTCTGGGCAAACACACCATTGCTCCAGCCCCGCCTCCCCCCCAGCCCCCCTCACCAGTAGCCCCCCTGGAGGAGAGTCACCCCTGAGCGCGGCCTGTGCACAGCCAAGGACAGGGCAGCTGGTCAGCGAGGACAAGACTTCGCCCTCATGTCCCGTCGCATGCAGTTGATGCTGCAGGGTGTGGGCTGAGGGCGTGGCCACCATGGCGCTGCTGGGCCGCCTGGGTGATCGGTGGGCCATGGAGGTGCTGAGTGGCCCTGCGGGCGGGCAGGGTGGGGCAGAGTAGGGGCAGGATGGGGGCGGGGCGGAACAGGTGGAATGGGGCAGGATGGGGCAGAGTCGGTTTTTGGGCACTCAGTCTCTAAAAAGTTTGCCATCACTGGTATAGGGTTTCCTGCTTGAGCAGGGGGTTGGACTAGATCAGCAGTTCTCAACCTGTGGGTCGCGACCCCATTTGGGGTCGAACGACCATTTCACGGGGGTCGCCAAACACCGCAGTCCGCCATTTTTTTCCCCATTTCCCCTTGGCCGTCGCGCACACACCGCACGTGCGCAATTTGGCCCGTCGTGCCGCGCATGCGCGAGTCGGGCCGTTGCGTGCGTGCTGTGCATGCATGGTTCGGGCCGTCGCGCCACGCATGCGTGGTTCGGGACATCGCGCACACGCTGTGCATGTGCGGTTCGGGCCATCGCACCGCGCATGCGCGGCGCAGGTCAGGGTCGCACCACGCATGGGCGGCGCAGGTGGGGTCTCGGTCTGAAAAAGGTTGAGAACCGCTGGACTAGATGATCTCCACGGTCACTTCCAACTCTGTTATTCTGCTGTTTTATAATGCTAGGGAGCCCTTTACACCAGAGGTCCCCAACTTTTTGGGCACCAGGAACCGGTTCCTTGGAGAGAGGTTTTTCCACGGACCGGAGGGTGCGTGGTTTTGTGTGCTGCCTGCATCCCACGGTCACTTGCTTGTGCAGACCAGTTGCTGGTCCACGGCCCGGGGGTTGGGGACCCCTGCTTTATACAGAGACAAAGAAGAACATGACATCATCTGACAAAGTCAGCTGGGGTTGTGTGTCTGTGTGTCCTTTCACCTCTTCTTTGCATCTTAGATTGAAAAGGTGGCCTGCTGTTTTGTGATTCTGGAAGGGATGGGGCACTTCCTGGGCTTCTCTTTGGTACCTTTGAAGATGCTCAATTAAAGATGGTGGGTGGGAAGTCCTTGGAAAGCTGCCCCACTTGCGGAATGCAACGCTGGGAAATCCTGATGGTGGAATCAAGTTCTTTCAATTTTCTAGCCTGCTCCTTATCTCTAAAAAACAGGCTGACCCAAACTGGTTAAATGCTTGTCTGTTCAGAGGTTTGCATGTGTAATCTGTCTGCTTTTATTGTCTTGCTCAATATCCTATCAGCGTTTGGCAGCTGGGACTACACACTGATGGTGATGACCATCTCCTTGGCCTGCTTAAAATCACCCCTTTTGAATGGGGAAGCAAGTCACGGAGAGGGCTGGGGCATCTCTATTAAACCAGCTTCTGGGGAGATTAAATGCTTTTCGTTACAATCCAATTAACTCTCAAATTGAATAGCAATGTGACGGGAGAATATATGGAGGCATTCCCAAGCATGTATGTATAAATATATATATATTCCCTTCACTGCTTATCTGGAAGACAGTTTGTAAATAACTAGAGTTCACCTCTAGTTTAATCAGATAAAGAAGGATTAATTGCAGTTGACTTCTACCTGGGTGAATAGAGAAGCAGATGAGATGGGCAATTCACAAAGGAGGCATGTTCAGACAAGGGAAGGCAAATTGATTTAATGTGAAGAAATTTACCCTTCCAGGATCCAGCAGCTGTTCAGTCTCAAAACCTCAAGGTTGTGTTTCTCCCACTGATGACCAAGATTGGAATCCAACCCATGAAATTTGCCTTTGATTTTGGATGCTTGAGTCATTAGTTAGAATTAAGGAGATTTCACCAAATTCCTCTATGGGTAAAATTCCCACAGATGCCATTCAGCCTCATCCTGTGAGTAAGTTGGACCACAGCAGATGCCGTAGTGCAGGGTAGTCAAACTTGGCTCTTTTATGACTCGTGGACTTCAACTGCCAGAATTCCTGAGCCAGCCACGCTGAGGGGAAAGGGAGAGGTTGCCAAGCTGAGCCAAGCTGGCTCAGGAATTCTGGGAGTGGAAGTCCACAAGTCATAAAAGAGCCAAGGTTGACACCCCTGTGGTAGTATGCTGGGAGGCAGCTGCTTGCAAACTTCTAGTAACCTTCTCCTCCAAGACTTAGCCAACATTCCTTGACTACTAGTCATACTTTGACTTCATGAAGTAGTTTTGAATTTATCCCATTTAAGCCCTTCTTCCAAATATTTTGCAGTTTTACAAATGTTGGATTCCTTCATGTTATGAGGCTTCCCTCTTTAGCCACGAATTGTGCAGTTTGGGCTGCTCAAACTCTGAATGTTGGAAAGGGAGGGAAAGCTACTAAGTTCTTAATAAGAATCGCAATTTTGAACCGGTAAGTTCTTCTCCAGATCTTCTATCTCATAGGATAAAAAAAGATATCACTTAAATTTTATAGAAGATGGAAAATAGAACATTTATATAGTGTTCCAATATCTGAGGGGCTGCCACAAAGAGGAGTGGGTCAATTTATGTTCCAAAGCGCCAGAAGGCATGACAAGAAACAACGGAGGGAAACTAATCTAGGAGAGAAGCAACCTGGAATTAAGGAGCAACTTCCTAACAGTAAGAACAATTAACCAGTGGAACAGCTTGCCACCAGAAGTTAGTGGGTGCTCCATCACTGGAGGTTTTTAAGAAGAGACTGGACTTGTCTGAAATGGTGTAGGGTCTCCTGCTTGAGCAGGGTTAATAATAATAATAATAATAATAATAATAATAATAATAATAATAATAATAATAATAATAATAATAATAATAAAGTTGGCAGGGACCTTGGAGATCATCTAGTCCAACCCCCTGCTAGAAGACCTCCAAGGTGCCATCCAACTCTGCTATTCTGTTCTGTTAAGTTCCTGCAGGCAATATCCTGCAGAAATAAGAAGCTCCTGAAATGCCAAATATTTTAACGGATGATTGCTGGCTCTTGTTAAAATACTGTGTCCTTCAGCATGAGGTTAATTCCTAAATATCCCCATGCGATGCACAGCCCAGGTCCATCCCTTGCTCTAAGTTTAATAGATTTGTCCTGGCCTAATAGCTCAAGGAAGGCCATCAGGTCAACTCTAATGATCAACTCTCATTCCCAAGCAATTACGGTCCTGTCTCCAAGGAGAAGTTTGAGGTGGTGCTTGTAATTAAAAGCCATGGCAGCATAAGATTTACACAGGCCAGATTTACCACTGAAGGCCACTTGCTTGAAAGATTGATTAATGTACCAGGATGTGCTTCGGCATTGCTTATTATGCTCCTCTGCTTCAAGACCCAAATCACCACCTGCCATTCTTAGATTCTAAGCATTTGAGAAGGCACTAATCATGGTCAGCTTGTCACCGGGCCTTCCCTCTCACAGACCCATCTTTCTTCTCTGCTGCCCTAAGATGGCAAGGAGAGTAAGGCTAAGATTATGAGGGGAGAATTTGGCTGAATGTTAAAAGCTTCCTCAACAGGATGGTGGAGAAGCCAAAAATTGGGGGAAACATATTGCGCAAAACTTTAGGAGAAGCTAAACTTAGGAGAAATGTCTTTAGGGGAATTTTAGAAGATGCTGACCCCTATAAAGTGGTCCTCAACTTACAACAGTTGGTTTAGTGACCATTCAGCCTTACAAAGTGAAGACTTCCTGTATAATTTTACAGGCCTATAAATATACCTGTAAATTTCTCAATCTCCATGATCCAACAAACCTTCCCCTCACCACACAGGCTGTGTGGACACAACACCGACTAAGATAAGATAAGATAAGATAAGATAAGATAAGATAAGATAAGATAAGATAAGATAAGATAAGATAAGATGAGATGAGATAAGATGAGATGAGGTGAGGTGAGGTGAGGTGAGGTGAGGTGAGGTGAGGTGAGGTGAGGTGGGGTGGGGTGGGGTGGGGTGGGGTGGGGTGGGGTGGGGTGGGGTGGGGTGGGGTGAGGTGAGGTGAGGTGAGTTAAGATGAGATGAGATGAGATGAGATGAGATGAGATGAGGTGAGGTGAGTTAAGATAAAATAAGATAAGATATAACTTTTATTGTCATTTTTTTACAATAGGCACAATGGCATACATCAAAAATGAAATTTAGTTGCCTGCTCTCAAAGTGAAACACATACATGACACACACCTAAACATACTATGTACAACATATGTATAGACACACACCCCTACATATACATAGCAAATAAATATTAAATGCTGTCCATCTTGAACATATGACAGAAGGAGGAAGCTTGAGAGTTCACAAGGTTAATGCTGTATAGGATGAAACTATGGCTGAATCTGGATGTTCTGCTAACATACTTGGCTGGTTTTATGTTTCAGACTATAGTTGAAAACATGACATTATAGGAAGGTTGAGTCAAGGGGGGGGGGTAGAACGACATAAGTTCTGTATTTCCACATTTTATTTGCACCCCGTGGTTTCCTTATCGGGACTCCGTAAAACAGTTTTTCGAACTCCCAAATGTTTCTTTCAAGCCCCTCAGAAATAAATAAGTTCCACTGGTTGAAAACCCATCCTGCTGACAGCAAAGAGCCCAAAGCAATTGGCAAAACAAATCAACAATCATCCAACAAACCAGGATAGCATAGGTGGGAAGGAGGGAGCTGAGCTGGAGAAAAATCCTTTTTCAATCCCATGTGAAAGGCTTGTGTGAAGGGAAAAGGGGAAACGGGACTTTTGAAAAATCACCCAATTGCAGACAGAGTGAAGATAAACTGCTGGCTATGAAAATAAAGCTTTTTAATCCTTGGCAATAACCATCAAGGAGCCGTGTGCTTCGATTTTTGGCAGCCTTGCCCATTCTCCTCTAATGGAGTTGGATTTTATCGCCTTGTGGCTTTAGATGTGGGATGTGTCGGGTTTTGGTTTTTTTTGCTTGGCCTGCGAACTAATGGGGGGGTCACCTTTTATGTCACCCCAGCATTTGATGTGAATCCCATTTCAAACGGTTAGGACATGATCTGGATTTTGCACCTGTTAGCCTTGCTTGCATGGCTAATATAGATGTGTGTGTTCCCCACCAATAAAACAGCCTGGTCTTCATCTCTCCTAGATTGAGATACTCAGAGCATTTTAGTAGGATGTAATTAACTATCAGCTCATTCTGCCCACCCATATAATATTTCACCTGGAGATAAATGTGAATTTATTTGCCCACCCATATAATATTTTACCTGGAATAAATCTTCCTTTGGTTATAAAACCTTCCTTTCTACCTTCCCTCCTTCCTTCATTCCTCCCTCCCTGTCCCTCTCCCCCTCTCTCCTTCCTTCCCTTTCCTTCCTTCCTTCCTTCTTTCCTTCTTTCTTTCCTTCTTTCTTTCCTTCCTTCCTTCCTTCTTTCCTTTCTTCCTTCTTTCCTTCCTTCCTTCCTTCTTTCCTTCCTTCCTTCCTTCTTTCCTTTCTTCCTTCTTCCCTTCTTCCCTTCCTTCTTTCCTTCCTTCCTTCCTTCTTTCCTTTCTTCCTTCTTCCCTTCCTTCTTTCCTTTCTTCCTTCTTTCCTTTCTTCCTTCTTTCCTTTCTTCCTTCGTCCCTCTCTTCCCTCCCTCCCTCCCTCCCTCCCTCCCTTCCTCTCTCTCTCCCTTTCCCTCCCTCCCTCCCTAGAAATGTCTAGTTTATACTATTATATAAAAAGCTGAGATTTGATGTTATTATCTTATTCTACTGCACCAAAGGGAGTTGGAAGTCAACGTCTTTCCTTTCTTTTTCCCTTCTTTTCTTCACTTTTCTCTTCCCTTTTCCCTGCCCTGTTTTTCCTATTATTTGCTTTTGTATTTTGGTATTTTATATTGTAAACCAATAAAAAGGGACAAGCAAAAAAAAAAAAAAAGGAAAGCAGGACCAATTTCTAATCATCGTCTTCTCCTTATTAATATTATGAATAGCCATACATTATGAGCTTCCCCTTCCCTCCTCCTCTTGGACGCTCTCTTTGGAAAACAACGACCGAAAATCTATTTTTCCTTTTTTAAGGACTCCTACATCGAACCTGATCGTAAGTCTTCCTACTTTGACCTGACAGAGGTGAGTAGAAACCGCAGCATCTAGCTGTCGAGATGGCTGGGGAATTCTGGGAGTCGAAGCCCACCTATTGTCAAGTTGCCTGGTCCAGCGGTGGCGAACCTATGCCACGTGTGCGAGAAGCGGTACTCAGAGCCCTCTCTGTGGCCACGCGTGCCGCTGCCCCAGCAGAGTAGCGAGCCTGTGGCATTTGGAAGTGACAGGGCAGGAAGTGAGCGAGCAAGCGGCCTTGGCCCCCCAGGGATGCCCCGGAGATGGCGAGGGACTGGCCCCGGCCACGCTCACCCAGTCTGCCGTGATCTCTGCAGCCACGCCCACCCAGTGGGCCACCCCCCCCGCCTAAGGGCACCACAATGCTGATGCAGCCCTGGCCCTTTGCGATAAATAAGTGGGTTTGGGGTTGCAGTTTGGGCACTCGGTCTCTAAAAGGTTTGCCATCACTACCCTGGTCTATTTCATAGATTCGTAGATCACCGATTCCAGTCAGATTCACAAGTGGCCTGTAAGATATCTTGGATACTATTCTTCTCTCTATAACTCTTGTTTCCTCTTACCTAAAGCCTCATTTGCAAACTTGTTTTTGTTTTTTCCTAAGACACTTGCCCAAATCGGAGCCATGGAAACTGTCAAGTGGAACAGGGAATCGCTGCGGGCGGGGGGCGGGGGGGGAGAAGTCTCATCTCTGGGGTCTCCCTTCTGTCTGTGGCTAAGGGCAAAGTGTTTTCCGTGACTGATGGGTCTCCGGTATTCTTGTCACCACCTGGTAGGCAAGCATCCACCTGCTGTTGCTTTCCTGTCACTCTCTGTGGTCTTTTGCTTACACCTTAGTTACTAAGAGAAGCTCAGTCTGTTATAGCAACAAGCCATTACCGGAATGCAGAAGAGAGGAAGGCAGATTCCTTGAAAGCAGATCCAAGCTTCTAGATCACTCTGCTCCCTGTTAGATCCTTTCTCCCGCCCTTCTCACCACCCGCCAGGCTGCAGATCCCTTCTTTTAAGTTTAAGCACTGAGAGATCTTCCTTGTCATCATAAGCCATCCTGCCTGGAATGAGTCCATGTCAAAGTTTACCTGGGCATTTCTGCTTGAGGAAACGCCAATGCACCTGTTTGCTTTGTTCTTCTGGAGCTCCTGTGGTTTCCTTGGGTGTTGTCACTTGGAAGTGAGAGGCACCTGGCAACTGGGACAGAAGCTGGATCAATCACCCTTGCAAAGGGAGGAGAAAGCCGGAAGAAGTCTTCTGACGGCTTCAGTAGTTTTTCAGCGGGGCAGAAATTGGTGTGGAGGCAGATCTGGGCTGCTTAGCTTCTGCAAATGGCATTGTACTACCGGCCCTTCTCCTCAACAGTGAGTAACCAAGGATTCCTCCGCTCTCAGGTGGCACCTAGGTATTCCCCCCCCCCATGCAGCAGAAGGCAGACCTGTTCACACAAAGAATTCTGTTGAATGATAGGGCATTACACAATTTGAGGGGCCAAACGTTCCCTTCCTCCCTCCCTCCCTCCCTCCATTTTTCTTTCCTTCCTTCCTCTCTCCCTCTCTCATTTTTCCTTCCTTCCTCCCTCCCTCATTTTTCCTTTCTTTCTCTTTCTCATTCTCTCCCTCCCCCCTTCCTTCCTCCCTCCCTCCCTCTCTCTCTCCTCCCTCCTCCCCCTCATTTTTCCTTTCTTTCTCTTTCTCATTCTCTCCCTCCCCCCTTCCTCCCTCCCTCCATCCCTCCCTCTCTCTCCTCCCTCCTCCCCCTCATTTTTCCTTTCTTTCTCTTTGTCTCCCTCCATCATTTTTCCTTCCTTCCTTCCTTCCTTCCTTCCTTCCTTCCTCCTTCCTTCCCTCCCTCCCTCCCTTCCTCCCTCCCTCCCTCCCTCCCTCCCTTCCTTCCTCCCTCATTTTTCCTTTCTTTCTCATTCTCTCTCTCCCTCATTTTTCCTTCCTTCCTTCCTTCCTTCCTTCCTTCCTTCCTTCCTCCCTCCCTCTCTCCCCCTTCCTCCTCCCCCTCATTTTTCCTTTCTTTCTCTTTGTCTCCCTCCATCATTTTTCCTTCCTTCCTTCCTTCCTTCCTCCTTCCTTCCCTCCCTCCCTCCCTTCCTTCCTCCCTCCCTCCCTCCCTCCCTCCCTCCCTTCCTTCCTTCCTTCCTCCCTCATTTTTCCTTTCTTTCTCATTCTCTCTCCCTCATTTTTCCTTCCTTCCTTCCTTCCTCCCTCTCTCCCCCTCCCTCCTCCCCCTCATTTTTCCTTTCTTTCTCTTTGTCTCCCTCCATCATTTTCCTTCCTTCCTTCCTTTCTCCCTCATTTTTTCTTTCTTTCTCTCTCTCTCCCTCATTTTTCCTCCCTCCCTCCCTTCTTCCCTCCCTCCCTCCCCCCTCCCCCTTCCTTCCTTCTTCCCTTCCTCCCTCCCTCCCTTCTTCCCTCCCTCCCTCCCTCCCTCCCTTAACTTCTACATTTTGAGACTGGCCATCTGCTTCTTATTTCACAGATGCAAAACAACAGGTTTCCATTACCTGATGCTGTAGCTAAGATGCTGCCTGGGAAAGACAACAGGTAGGTCCTGCCTTCGCCCGTGGGCTCTGCAGAACAGTAGCAGATATTCTTAACAACTGTGTTGCTAACTTAACAACTGCAGTGATTCGCTTAACAATTACGACAAGGAAGGTCATAAAATGGGACAAAATGCAATGAACAAACGTGCCACTTAGCAACAAAAGTTTCGGGCTCCCCTGTGGTCGTAAGCCAAGGACCGCCTCTACTGCATTTACAGTTTCACATTGCACAAAACTATACCAGGTGCGCAACGCACCATGCATATATGTCGAAAATTGCTTGCCAAAAACTTATGCTTGGGAATGCAACAACAATTAATGGACTGATTAATGTGTATGTATTAGCAGGAATGGTACCAAAATGCGGATCTTTATGCAGCTTTTTTCCCCCTTCTGTTTTGCAAGCTGCTAAAGAAACAGATCAAAATAAACATACAATCAAGAAAAGGGGGGGAAAAACTAAATTAAATTTTTTTTTGCCAATTTTTCAGGCCAGTCATTGAAGAGATCCAGGATCTGGTAAGGCAAATATAATTAGAAATAATAATAATGATTCATCAGTCATTATTATTTAACATATTACAACATTTCGCTCTTCCTTCCGTCCTTTTTAATCTTTGGGGTTTTGTTTTGTTTTGTTTTGTTGCGCTTTTGAGATGTTGATCAGCATAACAAGCGGGCTTCCTTCGATTTTACAATCCATCAAAAATGTCTGCCCCTTTTGCAGGGCTGCCACCAGCCCGCTACAAAACGCTTTTCAGAAAGGAGGAGGAGAAAAGCAAAACGCTTGACAAAAATAATCCTTTCCCTCAGACTTGAAGGAACTGCTGAGCTGATTAACAGCCCGGTTCTAATCCTGCTGTGTGTCTCGGCCCTTGCCATTTGTAAAACTATCAGAGAATCACTTGAAAGATTTTTTTTTAAAAAAAACGGGAATAAGATATAAAATGCTGCCCTCTGCAGCAAGGAAGTAACTTAGCAGAAGGGATCCAGCAGGTTGGTAAAAGAAAAAAACCCAGAATAACAGAGTTGGAAGGGACCTTGGAGGTCATCTAGCCCAACCCCCTGCTCAAGCAGGAAATCCTATACCAGTGATGGCTAACCTTTTAGAGACCGAGCGCCCAAACTGCAACCCAAAACCCACTTATGCATCGTTGGGTGCTGGGTGGGCGTGGCCCATTGGGTGGGCGTGGCCCATTGGGTGGGCGTGGCTGCGGTGGTAATGGCAGACTGGGTGGGACTAAAAAGTTCAATCAATCAATTCCAACTTTGCAAGAACTTTTTTTTCCCCACAAGAAGTTGAAATGGACTGATTGATTGAACCTTTTTTTTTTGCACTCAGCAGCGGAGGCCTAAAGTGAAAAGGTTTTATAAAACCCAGCTGAAGGCCTGGAGGACTGGGGCAACAGCGCGCCTGCCCACAGAGAGGATTCTGAGTGCCGCCTCTGGCACCCGGGCCACAGGTTCGCCACCATGGTCCTATCCCATTTCAGATCAATGGTTGTCCAGTCTCTTCTTGAAAACCTCCAGTGTTGGAGCACACACACACACACACACAAAAGATCTTAAAGCACTGAAAAGCAAGTTTGACTCAGTTAAGTAGAAAGGCTGTGAAGGAAAGTGAGAAAAAGAGAGTGGAAAAGACAAAAGAGAAGAGAGGAATTCAGCCGAACCACTCTTGGCTGGAGTAGATATGATCAGCTTTGTTTATTGTCAGGGTTGTCCACAAAATGTGCTCAAAACATCAAGATGATGTCCACAACTGTGAAATCAAAGCTGAGAAGAGAAGAGAAGAGATTGGAGAAGAGAAGAGAAGAGAAGAGAAGAGAAGAGAAGAGAAGAGAAGAGAAGAGAAGAGAAGAGAAGAGAAGAGAAGAGAAGAGAAGAGAAGAAAAGAAAAAAGAAGGAGTAGAATAGGGAAAAGAAGAGATTGTAGAATAGAATAGAATAGAATAGAATTAGAATAGAATAGAAATAGAATTAGAATTAGAATTAGAATAGAATAGAACAGAATAAGAATAGAATAGAATAGAATTAGAATAGAATAGAATAGAATAGAAATAGAAATAGAAATAGAATTAGAATTAGAATGGAATGGAATGGAATGGAATGGAATGGAACGGAATGGAACAGAATAGAATAGAATTAGAATAGAAATAGAATTAGAATAGAATAGAACAGAATAAGAATAGAGTAGAATAGAATAGAATAGAATAGAATAGAAATAGAATTAGAATAGAACAGAATAAGAATGGAATGGAATGGAATGGAATGGAATGGAATAGAATAGAATAGAATAGAATAGAATTAGAATAGAATAGAATAGAATAGAATAGAATAGAATAGAATAGGAATAGGAATAGGAATAGGAATAGGAATAGGAATAGAATTAGAATAGAATAGAATAGAATAGAATAGAATAGAATAGAATAGAATAGAATAGAATAGAATAGAACAGAATAAGAATAGAATAGAATAGAAAAGAATAGAAAAGAAATAGAATAGAATAGAATAGAATAGAATAGGAAAAGAGAGGAAAAGAGAAGAAAAGAGAAGGAGTAGAATAGGGAAGAGAAGAGAAGAGAACAGATTGTAGAATAGAACAGAACAGAACAGAACAGAGAACAGAACAGAACAGAACAGAACAGAATAGAATAGAATAGAATAGAATAGAATAGAATAGAATAGAATAGAAAATATGGAGTGGAGTGGAGTGGAGTGGAAGAGAAGAGAAGAGAAGAGAAGAGAAGAGAAGAGAAGAGAAGAGAAGAGAAGAGAAGAGAAGAGAAGAGAAGAGAAGAGAGAAGGAGTAGAATAGGGAAGAGAAGAGAAGAGAAGAGAAGAGAATGCTTTATTTGGCCAAGTGTGATTAGATACACAAGGAATTTGTCTTGGGTGCAGAAGCTCTCGGTGTACATGCAAAACAATAGAATAATAATCATAATAATGATACCAATAAGAGGGGGTCATAGAGAAGATGAGAATAATAATACTGCAGCCAGAAAACATGGATAAATATACAGTCCTTAGACATAAGACAGAACTCTGCGTTCTTTACTCAGACTGAAAAGAAGGGAATGAAAGAACGTCTTCAAACAATTGTCCCATAAGGAGTATTTCAATAGCAAATTGCACAGAAAACCACATGATTCATTTGGGGTGAAAGGAATTTTGTGTCTCTTGCTATCAATAGCTTCTGTATTTGAGCCATTTCAAAACCCACTAGTTGAGGCACCCGTCAAGCTGCTTAACCTTCCCCCAAGCGTTGCAAACATTGGGGTGTCCTTGTCTGTTTCCCATTTTCCCAGCTGATGGTCACTGTTCAGCAGAGCCACATGGTCCTGGACCAAAAAATGAAGGGAAAAAAAAGGGTAGCTCCATGAAATATATCGCTCGACAGCCAGTCAGGGACAAGGCTGTGGCAACGTCAACAATATTCTGTACATGCGTCAGTTTCTCTCTGGAAGACGCCCAGGAAAATTGCTGGGATGCTCAAGCCTTGTGCCAGCTTGACTGGGGTGACACTGAACCCAACCATCTCCTTCGGCTCACCCTGTGTCCTATACATTCCAGGAAATCAGTCTCCTTGGTCTTTAAACAAATAAACCAGCCTTATCTCTTGACCTCCTGTTGAAGACTCAGGCAAGGTCGAGATTGGAGAAGGTCACCAGCTTGGTCCAGGAAGAGGTCTCCGTGGCCTCACAGCTGTTCTTCTTGAAGGCTATAGCATCAGCCCAAAAGTCACAAACTCGAAGGATGTGGGTTGACTTTATGTTCGGCTCAAGGCAATTTTGAGAGGCTTTTGTTCAGCCACTGCCGTAAACTGAACTTTCGCAGTGTTCTTTTCATGTGCTGCCTCCGTCCCCAAAAAACCCCGCCAGAAAAACTCCATTGCAGAATAATTTTGGGCAACAGGGAATTTCCAGTGAGACATGAATCTGCGCTCAGAAGCAGAGTTTGCACGTTTATGCTCTTAGCATGGAGGGAACACTGTGCTATCTACTCTGGATTTAAACACAAGTTTAAGGATTAAATTAATTTCATATTGCTATCAATAATTAATTAGATGGCACTTTCCCCCCCCTTTTGTTCATGCTGTTAATTTGTCCCTTCCTTCTTTATTTTCTTCCTTCCTCCCTTTCTCCATCTTCCTTCCTTCCTTCTTCTCTCTCCTTCCGTCCTTCTCTCCTTCTTTCCTTCCTCCCTCCCATTTTTTCTCTCTCTCTCTCTCCTTCCTTCCTTTCTTCCTTTCTTCTTTCCTTCTTTCCTTCCTCTCTCTCCATCTTCCTTCCTTCCTTCTTCTCTTTCCTTCTGTCCTTCTTCCCTTCCTCCCTCCCATTTTTTTTTCTCTCTCTCTCTCTCCTTACTTCCTTCCTTTCTTCCTTTCCTTTTCTTCTTTCCTTCCTCTCTCCATTTTCCTTCCTTCCTTCTTTTCTCTCTTTCCTTCTGTCCTCCCTCCCTCCCATTTTTCTCTCTCTCCTTCTTTCCTTCCTCCCTCATCTTTCCTTCCTTCCTTCCTTCCTTCCTTCCTTCCTTCCTTCCTTCCTTCCTTCCTTCCTTCCTTCCTTCCTTCCTTCCTTCCTTAGGAAATGGACAATTACCGCGTAGCCATGAAAAAAATGGCGGATGACATTGTGTCTTTGCGCCAACGTATTTCCACACTGGAGAGGGAAAACAGTGCGTTGAGACGCAACCTTGCCTTGCATGAAGACATTGGCCGCGCTCTTCTCCAGGACATTGATCTGGATGTTATGACCAAGGCAGAAATAGTCGACAGAATATGTAAGAGAATTGTCTCCTCCTTTTCTGCCCATTCAGAAAATGGGGGTGGGAGGGTCTACTTAAAAGGAAAGGAACGAGAGCAACCCAGAAGTCTTCATTTTCTTTGAAAATGTGTCTCACATCCATCCAGGCCATGGAGGCCTCCCTGCAAAAGTTAATGTTCGATAGCTAAATGGCAAGATTGCCACATGTCATCCCATCACTTCCATCACTGGGTTGGGAGAAGAATTCTGACTACCTTCATTGGAGTTTTTGCCTTTTGTTGTTATTGTTGTTGTTCTCAGTGGTCCTCAAGCAAAAATTATCTTCTGGGGCTCGGGAGATGGCCCGGATGAAGGATCGGATACAAAGACTACAAAACGAATTGATTCGGGTAAAGTGTTCCTGGAATTCCCTTTTGCTGCATCTGTTATTGGTCTGGCCTTCTTGACTACTTGACAGGACAACAAAGTCTTCATTTATTGATAATTTTTGTCCCCAATCTAGGCTGCTGAATTAGTTCTGGCCCTCCCAGACTGAAGAATTTCTCTCCTCTCGCTTTATTTTTTCTTCCCGCAGAAAAATGACCGAGAAAAAGACCTGGTGATGTTGCAGAAAGCTCACCAACAACAGCAGATGGTGCTTCGAAAATATCAAGCCAAGATCGCCAGGATGCAAACTCTTGAGGATGCCGTCAAACAGCAGGAAAAGGTGTAGGGCTACTCTCTGGTACCTTCAAAGGGGGGGGGGTCCTTAAGGGGCCTTTCCCTGGACAGTCATGCTCATCTGTTTCCACAAAAGGTAATCGAGAAGATGGAGAGGATGCTGGAAGGGAAGGTGAAGGAACGGATCAAAGAAGCCTCATTTGGGGAGTTATCCAAAACGGCTGGTAAGTAAGCCACAAGTACAGCAGATCTTCTGTTATTCCTTCCCAGGAGATTTGGCTGCCATCCTGAACGAGATGGTTGAGTCACCCATTTCTGCTCCCAAGTAGAGAAGAGATTCTTGGTACTTATGAAGCTCTCTCCTTCTCTCTCTCTCTCTCTTTTTTTTTCATTGTTGTTGTTGATCATCCCATACCTGACCTGTTCTCAGGTGACAATTGGACCAAAGATGTCTACTCCACCCTATTGATGGAGAACATGAGGCTACGGGATGAATTGGGAAAATCTTCTTTTCGTTCACCCATCATATTGCAACAGCAAGCATTACCAGTAAGACTCAATAACCATTTCTCACTTTCCTCTCCTTTCCTCTCTTCCCTTTACTTACCTATTTATACGTATATCCATCACTCCATCCTTCCATCCATCCATCCTTCCTTCCATTAATCCATCCCTTCCTTCCTTCCTTCCTTCCTTCCTTCCTTCCTTCCTTCCTTCTTTCCTTCCTTCCTTCCCTTTATCTGCTGTGTCATCTCTATGTATCACTCGACAAGTATCTTCTATTTCTTCCCTCTCCCACTTCTGTCTGTCTACATGTAGGTCTGTCTAACCTTCTAATTATCTATGTCCCTAACTGTCCCATGTGTCAACTGCCTGTCTTCATTTGATGGTGCCCCTGATGGGTCTGAGCCAAAAGGCAGTCATACAGAATAACAGAACAAGCCTGGAAGGGACCTTGAGGTCTTCTAAGCCAACTTCTTCCCTCATGCAGAAGACCCTCTACCATTCCAGACAAAGTGTTGTCCAATCTTTTCTTAAAACCCTCCAGTGTTGGAGCACCCACAACTTCTGGTCTCCAGTGGAGACTTTCCCCACCAGCTGATTCCTTTAACCGAATAGATGGGCCCTTTGTAACCCCAAACCACACGAGTCTTTATTTGTATTTCTTGACTTTATCCTCCCTCTGTCAACAACAAACCCTTATTGATGTTTCCCCCAGGACACATTTTCATCCAGCTCAGAAAAGCTCTCATTGATTTCAAAGCTGGAGAAGGCTGAGGCACGCATCCTTGCCTTAGAACACCAGGTAATTGTCATCTCGCTGGCACGAAGTTTTGGGATGATCCCTCCCCAGATGTTCCTTGGAATCCAGAATGAAATCCAACCCCTCTTCACCTGTGTTCAGACAGAGCCGCGTTTCTCAACATCAGCAACTTTAGGATTGCGGGAACTTCAATTCCTATAAGCCTTTGCTGACTAGGGAATTCTGGGAGTTGAAGTCCACCCATGTTAAAATTGCTGACATGGAGAAGTACTGAAACAGAGCATTGATGTACAACTGGTACTAACTCTTAGTGTCTTCATTTTATGGTTCATAGCTAAATTCTGCCTGGCAAAGCTCAGAGGTAAATTCAAAAAGTGTGGTTTTTAAAACAAAAATGAGTTCTTCTAAGTTTGGGCACTTGGCCAATGCTGATGGTAGCTTATTTGTTAATTAGATTTATATCCTGCCTTTGGACAGCTTGCCAGCAATGTTCATAATTCTATTCCTCCTATTTCCCCTACCCCCAATAACAATTTTGTGAGATGGGTTGTGCTGTGAAGAGATGAGGGAAGGTCAGATCTCACCCTCTCTCAATTCCTTGTCCAGCTCCTTAACCTAGTTCTGGTGGTCAACCATCAAAGGCTAAAGCATCTGCTGTATGTCATGACTGAGGCTCTAAGCCTGTAAGCATTTCTCTTCTTTGGTACAGCTGGTGGACTCTGCCAAGAGCTGGGGGCGAGACAAGCAGAATTACAACACTCGTCAGCTTGAAAACGACCTTGGGTTTGACCGATCGCCGTCCTCGTTCATAGTTCATGATATTTTTCCGGTGAGCAATGGACACAAACAGCAGAAACAGACCAGGAGGGAAGGCCAGATAAAACTTCTAGGTGTCTTCAGTGGTGGTACCCATGTGTAGAACCATCCAAGATGGTTTGCTTCTTTAGGTGAAGCATCGTTTCACATTGAAGTCAACCAAACAGGGAGCTGAACTTTCCTCCAGCATTAGGGATGGGACAATGTCCATCACTGCAGCAGAATAACAGAATAATAGAATTGGAAGGGACCTTGGAGGTCTTCTAGTTCAACCCCTGCTCAAGCAGGAGACCCTCTACCAATCCAGACAAGTGGCTGTTCAGTCTCTTCTTAAAAACCTCCAGTGATGGAGCACCCACAACTTTTGAAGGCAAGCCATTCCACTGGTTAACTGTTCCGACTGTCAGGAAATTTCTCCTTAGTTCTAAGTTGCTTCTCTCCTTGACTAGTTTCCATCCATTGTTTCTCGTCTTGCCTTCTGGTGCTTTGGAGAATCGGTTGACCTTCCTCTTCTTTGTGGCAGCCCCTCAAATATTGGACCACTGCTATCATGTTACCCCTAGTCCTTCTTTTCACTAGAGCAGACATACCCAGTTCCTGCAACTGTTCGCCATATGTTGCATATGTTGCACAACCTCCAAACGTCTATTCTTCAGGGTTAGGACAGAATTTCTAAGAATTTGGAAATGGAGACCAGCTTTTGATCTGAAGGAGAACCGTTGTTCTTTACCCTTTCACAAGTCTCCCCTTCATTCACAGGATGAGAAGGAAAGGAGAGCGGATGAAGAGGAGAAGTACAAAAAATCAGGGAACGTCATACAAAAGTAGCTAGTCAAAGGGCTGAATCTCCTTAGAGGTCAGTGTTAATCCTTAGCCACAGTTGTAAGCCAAGATTGCACAGCTTTGGGTAGGGGTGGGGGAGGGCTGTAGGCCACATTGGTCCTTCCAGGAATGCCTTGTAGACCGAACTTCCAAAGATGGAAGAATCAGGACAAAACTTGAGTAAAGAATGTTGTCGTGTATTCTTTTTTTTAAAAAAAACCATCAGTGGAGATAGATGACGTGATTAATCTCTGTGTTGATAAAGGTTGTTTGTGGAAACGAATATCCCAAAATATCCTTTTTTTGTGTCTGAGGTTTCTCTGAATCACATTGCTCTTTCTTTGCGGGGGGGGGGTTGTTTTAAAACAATTAACCTTATTGAACCCTACCATCTTGTTCTACTAAGGGGAAGTATTTTTTAACAGTCCCTCTCTTTTCAATTTCTCCAAATAAAACCATATCTAGTTTCAAACGGGGGCTCCCAATTTTCCCACAACTGATGTTTGCTCTTTTCTCTTACATTGATTATGGAAAATTACCGTCCTTGTCAAATACAATCAGTCTGAGGGGCTACCCTGCAGAGAGGTGTATGCTGGCTGAAGAATTCTGGGAGTTGAAGTCCACAAGTCATAAAAAGGCCAAGTTTGAAGACCCCTACTCCACAGCCTTTCTGGGGGGAAAAGTTGTAGGCCATGCTGGAGTAGTTGCAATATTGCTATTCCTGACAAGGAGAAAGAGGCTGGCATTTTCCTACCATCAGAACTGGTGTGTTGAGATACAGCCAATCCTAGGTGTGTCTTGAACCTCAGCCAATGAGTGGGAGTCACCTCAGTGGGGGGAAAAACCTCCCTGCAACAATTTTTTTGGGTGGTTGAATAGAGTCAGCATGTCTTCAGCTCAGCCTGCTTTCACTACATTGCCATGAAGTTAGACCTGGGTCAAAGGTTGTCCACACCCAATGATGGGGGTCTTCAAACTTGGCCCTTTGATGACTTGTGGATCTCAACTCCCAGAAGCCCACAAGTCATAAAAGGGCCAAGTTTAAAGACCCCTGCCCAATGACATAGGATGTTTGGGTTGGGTCAACTGGTCCCCAGAGGGGAAGGATGAGGCAACAGTAAATTGTGTTCTGACGCCGCTTCTTCCATCGTTCCTAGAAACCGCATTAAATTAACACAACTCAAGAGCCATTGGAATCCACCACCTTTGACTTAAGTCTGGGAAGAAACTCTGGAATTCTACCTGCTGCTGCAGAACAAAATCTCTATCATGAAATACATACCGTTATATACCTCTTTCCTGGAGAGATGAGCTGAATACAGACTTCTCTGTAAAACTACCTTTTAGTCTTGGTGCCTGTTATGTAAATTTTGTACGGTACCTAAGGTGTCTCAGCCTTTTAGTTTGTAATGGTAGGTGAGGATGTGCCTTGGGAGAGAGGACGAAGAGCGGCTGACCAGGCAGCAGATCAGCTGATTCTACTGCAGGAAAGTGACTGTGTTTAACCTCTCAGAAGGGACCCTCCCTCTAATATCTTGGACTATAAAGGGGTGAGGGGGAGAGATATAATTTCAGACTTCCAAGATTCTATTCATGTAGCCTTACCACAAAGGTAGAGATTCTGGGTGTCATGTGAGCTGATTTTTTTCCTTAGTTCTGTTCTCATTTATCTGCATTCTTAGCCAACGGTTAAGTCAATGGTTCTGTTTTGAAAAGTGAGTCCGTAGCAGTCATCTTTCGCTGACTATTATTATGGCCTTAGTTTTTTTGACTTGGCTGTAGAACGCTCAATTTCAAATTTTAGCTGAGCATAAGAAAAATCCTGCTTGGAAACAAATTGCAGAGAAGGTCTGGCCATCTAACTGTGGTTACTTTAAAACTAGGACTCCTCCATTATTTCCTACGTTGGCCTAAGTTTTCAGGGTGGTCTGTCTTTCAGGAAAATCTGCTAGAGGCACCCAATGTGGTGGTTCGTCAGAAGACTCAGAAGAAGGAAAAGAACTTTATTTCATCCAGCACACATAATTCATATAATCACTCAGAAAGTTGTAATGGCCGTGACAGAGATATCATTAATAAAGGACTAGAGAAATGGACAGAGAAGAGGTCAACCAAAAGATGTAGCCTTTGTCTTCAGAAGTAGCCTTCTACCATTAGCCAAGAGAAATCAAGAGTTGAGAAATCAAGAGAACCTATAAATGTTATATCTTCTTTAAAAACTTCCCAGAGGGAAGTGGAAAACATAAAGATGGAAGAAATGCAACATTGGTCCAGCTAGAAGTTACTCCCATCCAATGAGAAGGAATCTTCTTAAACCTAATAATATTAAGCCTAGTAGAGTGCTCTGTGTACAGGAAGATCTGGGCAGGAGAGCCTTTTTTTTTCTTATCTAAATTGTATTATATGAGATAAAAAACAAGACCGAAAGCCATCCTGCTGCACCCCAACTTTGGACTGATTTCTATGTTTAGTAAACATCGGACATTGAGAACATCATTGGACTGTGGTCCTAAGAGCTGGCAACACCATCCCTTCTCCAAGTGTTTTGAAAGAGGCACCAGGTGCCTGTGGAGAATTTCACCCAGTTCATTAATGGGAATGATGAGGCCGTAGTGTCAGATGGATTGGTTTGTCTGGAATCAGGATAAGGCCAAAAGTGGTACCAACCTCCACGCCTCTCTTTATTTCGATCTTGAATTTTTCCAGCATCTGAGGGAGAAGAAGGGGAAAGAACAAGAGGAAGTTACACATCCCTACGTAGCAAGGGATTGGCCAGAGTGTCACCTGAACTTTTGAGCTTGGTTGTTTTCTTGTAGGGGAGGAGGAGGAGGAGGAAGAGGAGGAGGAGGAATGTTGTAGGGTCCTTGGTGCTCTCTGATCTTGGTTGTTTTCTTCAAGACATTTCATGACCCAATTAGATAACAACATCAATGCTGATGTTACCTAGAAGATGTTACCTAGTTGGGTAATAAAACATCTGCAAGAAAACAACCAAGCTCGGAGAGCACCAGGGACCCTACAGTTCCATCCTGAGCTAAAGAAAGATTCTCTTCTATCGTCAAGTCACCAGATTTGGTCCTGATCTGCCAAGTCATGATTCTTATTTAATCTTCTAAAGTGGTAGCTGAGGACTTTCCCAGACATATATGTGTGTAAGACAAAGGACCAGCCCACCCTCTCCGTATTTCTCCAACCTGTCTTCCATTAGGAGTCAGTGGCAGAACTGGACTCACGTGGATCAAAAACAGCTGCATCTCCAATTCGGCAATTCTGCGGCCAAGACACTGACGTGGCCCAAAGCCGAAACTTAATCCTCTGAAATATTTGGAGTCCTCAGTCTTAATCCACCTTTCTGGGTTAAACTGCAGAGGTTTGGTGAAAAATCTGGAATCCCGAAACATGGCATAAAGTCCCACCTGGACTAATGTCTGTGAACAAAAGATGGGAAGGAAAAGGCAATAAATCAGAGTTGATGACTTGATTAGACTAGATTAAAAACAATATCAGCAAGAATGACTTCCAGCAACTTCTAGATGTCTTCAACCATCCTTGGACCAGCGTGCTATTAATAAGGACAAGCTTTGTCTCATATATATATTCATGTAAGTATGTGCTGCACTGATTCAGAGTGTGGAATGCTCCTTGTGCAATCTCAAGTGAATGACTATCTTCACCAACTTCAGAACTTTGGAGACAAGGGAGAATTTGAACATTGTTAAAAACCACCACCATCATCATTATCAGGAGTGCTGATTACTCACATTGGCAGGGATATAGTAATTTTGAAGGACAATCTCTTGTGTGGTATATCTCTGTAACGTCACTGCAACTGGATGGAGCCTGGGTTGAAATGAGAGGAAGAAGAGAGACCTCTTATAATCTAAAAAAATATTTTTCCATCCTAATCTAACCTAGCATTAAACAACAATTATAAACTACTAGACAAGCTGTGGCCCTTTGGGATATGGTTTCCAAGACATTGCCTGACCAAATTCCTCAACCTCTTCAATGATTCCTTCTAATGTACTGGAAAAATGTTTAAAAATTCAGGAACGTATTCCGAGATGAATATGTCTTGAAAGTAGCCCATGTTGAGCTGTGTAGACATCAGGAGTTGACCACGGGAAATATTATTTTTGACATTTTGTACCTTAGTGTTTCTTTGATGACCGCTTTGATCAACGGGATCAACTTCATCATCTTCACAACATCTCCCTGGGAAGATGCTCTGGCTGTGGAGATTTCGGATCTCAGTTGCTCCTGAAGGTGTGGTGCCCGAGCGAGTTCATACAGAGCCCACTGGAGGGTGATGGAAGTCTGAATGAAAACAGATCACATCGGCCCATGAGTGCCTTCTTAAGTGGGTCTTCTCAGCCACCCCTGCAAAAAGGTGTGTGCTTCCCTTATTGTAGGGCTGTCCAAACTTGTGGACTGGCTGGGGAATTCGGAGAGCTGAAGTCCACAAGTCTTAAAGTTGTCCAGTTTGGAGAGCCCTGTACAAGACTCAAGGTTTCTAACTGGACTAGAGTATCTCTGGACCTTTTTAATGTTTTAGGTCCACCAATTTATCAAAGTAGAGCGGCTACCTCTTTAATTTCGCTCAGACAGAGGAAGAGAGGTTTGAAGTGGCTGGAGATATGGAATTAAAGAAACCATCAGTGAGCAGACGAATGGTCTGAATGGTTTTAATGACCAGAAGAATGCAAAGATAACTTATTCCTCAAAGAGTCTTGTAAAAAAATTGAATAAAATCAAAGAAACCATTTGAAGGGGACATCATGAACCTGTCAAGGTCTCGCCTTACCGTGTCCACCCCTCCTGCCATCATCTCAGTTATGCTGGCTTTGATGTCTTCTATTGGCATCTTGTTCTGCATCAAAAGACTACAGAGAATGCCTCGGTACTCTTTGGCACACTTCTGGTTGAAACAGAGGTCTTGGTAGATGTTCTGTATACATTTGTCAGCTGGTGAGATAGAGACATCATGATAGACATACAAATAAATACAATACAATTTTATTGAAATAATAACATCACCATGGAAGCTTCCTCCCCAAGTTCTCACCAGACTAGTGACTTTCTATCCTGTCACTGGGTGAAGGTTGGAAGTGCGCAGATTCACACAACCACCACAAGTCCACTCACCATGCATGAAGATGACATCCCAAGCGTTGACATGATCCTGCCAAAACTTGGAATTGATCCTGCGTAGAAATTCTGGCGATATGTACAACATGGGTGCAGTGGAATTAAACATCAAGGTGATGGCATCAATGAATTTCTGTGCCTCGGGGTCAATGAAATCCTGAAGAAGTCCCAACCGGATGCCGTAAAGGACATTGCATACAGCTGTGGGAAGAGAGAGACGGAGAAGATAGATGAAGATGAGGGTGAAGATGGATGAAGATATCAAAGCCGTGTCTCCCACAGGGGCAAAGATGACCTTCTAATGAATTTGCTGCACATCACATCTGTTCCTGTGGGGTCCTTGATGCTCTCTGAGCTTGGTTGTTTTCTAGCAGATGGTTCATTACCCAACCTCATCACATCATCACCAGTGACACTGTTACCTAGTTAGATAATGAAACATCTGCAAGAAAACATCCCAGCTCAGAGGGGGCCAAGCACCCAACAGTTCAACCCTGAGCTACAAATTCCCTTCTATCAATTCTTCTGCTCCTCAAGAAGTGGGTGGTTCTGTTCCTTCTGACCCAGATTACTGAATTAGTGCATTTTCTGAGTTTGCACATTCTTTATGGACTTGCACACTCCACTAAACCTTAAAGAAAGTCAATGGGCTATTTTGCAGATCCAGCAAAGCACCCTCCCCAAGGCCTACCAACAGAGCTAAGCTACAATTAAAATGACCCAAACTGTAGTCTGTTGAGGAGAAAAAAGTACATGGTTGCCTAGTTCTTGAGCCCCCCCCTCCACCCATCCCAATCCAACTCCTTCCCTTCCACTCACATTCCAAGGCAAACCGGAAAAGCTCGTGGGTGAGGTCAGTTGTCCATTTATCTTGCGGACTGCTTCCAACCTTTATCTCCATCCGCTTGACAAAATCCTCCCCCACTTCGTTCAGGAGAGGTATGAAGTTATCCGTGACTTTGAGAGACATGGCTTCCTTGTTCAGGACTAGGCGGTCCTGGCGCCAGCTGTCTCCTTTCCTAGAAAGTACAAAAAGCAAGTAATTCCAAGGTTCTTTCGCTCATCATTTCTCCAATTTGTCAGCTCTTTTTTGACCTTTGGGGGGGCAGTCCCCCCATTTGCATTAAATCACAAGGGGGGAACTCTTTACGACTCCTTCCCTGGCATACCTTTCAGACAGGAGCAGCTGAGCAGCCAAGGGAAGCATAGCAAGAGACAACTGATCAAAACCCTCAACTACAATCAAGTCAGCTCATCGGTGGCCAAAGAGCTTCTAAAGCAGGGGTCTTCAAACGTGGCCTTTTTATGACTTGTGGACTTCAACTCCCAGAATTCCCATGTGCCTGACTGAGGAATTCTGGGAGTTGAAGTCCACAAGTCATAAAAGGGCCACATTTGAAGACCTCTGTTCTAAAGCAAGAAGAAATGGAGAAATAAAACACTCCCCTCCCCTCCCCATGACAAAATAACCCTCACGTTCAAGTGAGCTTCAGATTTCTCTTTTTCTGAAGGATCTCCAATCCCAACCCCTTGGTTCTGGTGTGGGGTTCAGGCTTGGCGGCCATTGTCTCATCACAAAACCTCTGGGCCCCTCCTATCACATCTTGGGGGCTTCTTACTTGAGGAGAACCCCGCAAGGCTTGTTACGGAAGTCCCGATAGGCGATCCAAGGGGGCACAGTAAATCTCTCCGGGTACAGCCCTTCAGATTTGAAGAGGATAGCAGCGTCCTTGGGATCAATGATGTTGATGCTCTCATAGCTGCCCAGTTTCTCCCTGTGAAGACATATCGGCATCTCATTTGGGGCATTAAAGGCTGGATGGTGTCACAGGTGTTAAGTTATTTAAACTGAAATCTTGAGGCAGTCATGGATGCCCGGTTTCCCCCAGCAATAGTAGCAGTATTGGGTTAAAGAATGGGAAAGAAATGACCTCCTCTCTGAGCTTGCAGACATTTCATTACCTAACTAGGTAACATCATCTGTGCTAGAAGGGGGTGGTGTCCATTTAGTGTAGGAAAAGCAAAGGGAAGAGGAGGAGTAAGACAGCAGGAGGAGGAGGAGGAAGAGTGGGATGGGGTCCTTGGTGCTCTCTGAGCTTGGCTGTTTTCTTGCAGACTTTTCATTACCTAACTAGGTAACATCATCAATGCTAGAAGGGAATGGCATTCATTGAATGTAGGAGAAGCAAAGGGAGGAGGAGGAGGAGGAGGAGGAGGAGGAGGAGGAGGAGGAGATGTTCAAAAGAAAACTTCAGTGAGATGTTTAAAAGAAATTGTCGGAACGGATCACTTTTAAAAGCACTTGAGTGGAAGGACAATCCCCTGATTTTCTGAATCATAATGTTAGTTTTCAAATACTGTATTTCCCATTGCAAAATCCTCTAATGAAGACTAACAGGGTAATCAACAGAAGAGAATATGTGTGGCTCCAGATTGAACTGTGAGATCCTCGGTGCTCTTTAAGCTTGATAGTTTTCTTGCAAACATTTCATTACCAAACTAGGGAGCATCAGATGAAGTTACCTGGTTTGGGTAACGAAACATCTGCCAGAAAATCACCAAATTCAGAGAGCACCAAGAACCCCACAGTAACAGAGGAGTGTTTGAAGCAAACGAGAGGCAGATAGACACAAAGAGGTGAACAACTGCACACTTTCAAGGGAGAAACTAGCCAGTAATTTAGTTCCAGAAAAAAAAACCCAGCGTCCATTAAACCTACAAACCATTTTGATCAAAGTGGGAGAGAGTATTTTACTTTGAGGAAGAAGAATGGAAAAAGTTTGGGAAAGGAAGCAGAATTCCACCAGATTTAAGTGACCCCCCCATCACCATCTTACCTATAAATAGGACCAAACGTCTTAAACTTGTCCACCATGATGTTGTGAAGATTGTGGAAACCATCGTCCTTCCAGAATTGATAGAGGTTAAACCATCCAGTTTTCCAATTTCCTGGCAAATTGCTGAATGGCTTCAGTGCGTTTTCCTGGGCTGGAGCTGAAGGCATCTCTCTGGAAGCTGTGTGGAGTTGGAGAATGCCGGGGCTGGAGGCATCTTCAGGGCAGAAAAGGGCCCGTAAAGGATTGGAGATGCCCATAGCAGGAATTAAAGGATGGGGCCTGAGCAGCATTGCCACACCAAAGGAGGAGGGGGGGAAAATGGGAAAAAAAGAGGGAGGGGAGTCAGTAATTAGTCCTGGAGGCAAAAAAAAAATCCTTGAAAATGATAGGAGACCTCCAAAACTCAAAGTTTTATAGTTGAGGAATGGCTTGTTCAAGGATGAAGATTGTCCAATCAGATCCACTCTGAAATCCTAGCCTATCTGCTCATTGCGTTTTTCAAAACATAAACACAGCTTCATGCACACACAAACCCAAGCCTACATCACAAGGAGACTTGTTACCTTTAGGGCTTTTGTTAAGGTTAATGTTTTGTTTTTGTTTTTTTTTTCTCCAGTGCAAAAACTTTCTATTTTCAATCATCCAAATAAATAAGTAAGGCAGGCTTAAACCACTAAAAGCCTTGATCAAATGTCTGTTCCTTTCTAAAAGAGCTCTGGGATAAAAGATGAAATCTCTCAGGTTAGATCTAGAGCCGGCCTTTATTGCAGAATATTAGCTCCAGGGTTGCCCAGCTAGACCAAATTTGGTGTAAAATCAAGCAACGTTGATTGCCTCTGTCCAATCTCCACTTTAATGCCTCCATTGGAAAAGTTGTTCTGAGTCAATCGACAATGCCCCCTTTCCTCAATTTCCACACCTCTCTGTCAGACCTGAACTTTTGATCAGGCGAGGTCAACTTGTTTAGCATAGCAGCTGCTCAGACTCCTTAAGACTACAGTTACAATTCCCCTTTGAGGCCACTGGTCTGTCCTTTGACAAATCTTTTCTTCTGGTTGGGATTATTATTATTATTATTATTATTATTATTATTATTATTACTACTACTACTACTACTACTACTACTACTACTACTACTACTACTATTATTATTATTTGCAGAGTTGACGGTTGTGTATATCAGTACATCTGGTTGGTTTATGTCAGGGTCTCATGCAACCCCCTCAAATGGATTAAATCAGTGCCACTTCGTGTGGGAGGCGGAATCATTCTAAGACTGGCCTATCCTTCCATATTTCTATTATATCCTAGAGTTTCTGAGATGGGCGGCCATAAAAACTAGATGATAGATAGATAGATAGATAGATAGATAGATAGATAGATAGATAGATAGATAGATAGATAGATAGATAGATAGATAGATAGATAGATAGATAGATAGATAGGTAGGTAGGTAGATATGATAAAGAGAGATGATAAAGAGAGATGATATAGAGATAGAGATAGACAAATAGACACAGATAGATAGACAAATAGATAAATGATAAATATGATAGATGAGAGAGATAGAGATGAGATATGATAGAGATAGATAGATAGATAGATGATAGATAGATAGATAGATAGATAGATACAGAAGATCAAGATAGATAGAGATAGATAGATACAGAAGATCAAGATAGATAGATAGATAGATAGATAGATAGATAGATAGATAGATAGATAGATAGATAGATAGATAGATAGATAGATAGATAAGAACATAAGAACATAAGAACATAAGAAGAGCCATGCTGAATCAGGCCAAAGCCCATCGAGTCCAGCATTCTGTGTCACACAGTGGCCCACCAATTGTACATGGGGATCTTGAGATAGAGATACATGAGAGAGAGACAGGCAGACAGAGATGAGAGCTTGCGATGCACCAATAACACAATGTTCAACTGAAAAATATTGTGGATGATCTTAGGCCAGCTTCTCCGTCCTATCTTGCAAGGAAAGAGTTGCATACAGACAATATCCCTACCACTTTATGAACTTTTGCGCAATATGAGTTTCAAAGAAAGGTAGGAACATCCTTAAAAACTCATAATTTTCTTATGGGTCAGATTGGTACTCACGTCAGTAGGGATTAAGTGATTCTGAAGGACAATGTCTCGGCTGGGTATGCGGTAGTGTCGTGATATTCGCCCAGGTTTGCTTGGTGCGTCAGTTGCGGCCCTATTTGGACCAGGAGTCACTCCTCACAGTCACCCATGCCCTTGTCACCTCCAGATTCAACTACTGTAATGCTCTCTACATGGGGCAACCTTTGAAGAATGTCCGGAGACTGCAGGTGGTTCAGAATGCGGCCGCGCGAGCCGTCTTGGGTCTCCCAAGACATGCTCATATCACTCCAGCCCTCCGTGAGCTGCACTGGCTGCCAATCGGTCTCCGAACACAATTCAAAGTGTTGGTTATGACCTATAAAGCCCTATATGGCAATGGGCCAGGATACTTGCGGGACCGTCTTCTGCCTCATGAATCCCAGCGACCAGTTAGGGCACATAGGGTTGGCCTCCTACGGGTCCCGTCTGTTAGACAGTGCCGTCTGGCGGGACCTAGGACTAGGGCCTTCTCTGTTGCTGCCCCAGCCCTCTGGAATCAACTTCCCTCAGAGGTTTGTACTGCTCCTTCCCTCCTAGCTTTCCAAAAACTTTTAAAAACACATCTTTGCAGACAGGCTTGGGGCGTGTGAGCTGCGCTCTGCCCCTGGGCCTTTGATTGGGAGTGTATGTGGTATGAGTGAGTATAGTTTTATAGTTTTATATTGTACTATTATTTTAAATGACCTATATATTTTTGTATTTATATTTCTGTTGTTTGTGAGCCGCCCTGAGTCTGGGGAGAAGGGCGGCATATAAGTCAAAATAAAGATAAAGATAAAGATAAAGATAACGAGGTGCTCTCTAAAGTTGGTTGTTTTCTTGCAAACGTCTCATGACCCAACTAGGTAACATCATTATGGCTTTTGGGTGAATCAGCTCATAAGCTCATACAACTTTTGGTCAAAAGCTTCAAACTTTCCCCCAGGTTGAAAGACAACAATTTGGAAAAAGCATTGCCTTTTCTTCTTCAGAAGAGCAATACGTTCACAAACCAAAGTCATGCGCAAGAAAATATCGGCCTGACGAAGTTGCCAGTCCTTGAGTCCATGGTTCATGGAGCTTGGAATATCTAGCCTGTCTCTGCCATGTTCTACTTAAGAAAAACAAAGAAAACCTCATTTCACTGTGGCATCTCAAAGAAATCAAAACTGGTGCCAAAGGTCAAGTTTACCAACAGACAAACTTGCTTGAAGAGTTTGCAGTTTGCAGGAGGTGAAGAAAGAACTCACAGTTCCAAAAGAGTCAGGAGACCATGGTCCTTAAACTTACCAAATATCTGGATAGCGAGCAGAACATTCTGACTTGCAATAACCACATTTGAAGATAATTTGTTCCTTGGTAATCAGTAGTTATCATGTTTTTATGTCATGTAGATATCACAGCTGACTCATACTTACTTTTGACATAAAGTGACCTTTGCTGATTTATTAGAAAAAATAAATAAATTTCACATACTAGTGTCCAATAGCCCAAGCTAATTACAGTATGTAACCTGACCATCCTCTCTACAAAATCCCCTGTAGTTTTTATATTCTCATTTTATCCCCCCCCCCAGTTAGCAATGAAGTCTCCAGAGAAGTTGCTTGGTTTGAATCCTAGTTAATCATATTCTCCAGCCTTTGGAGAATAGGTGGACCCCCTCTTCTCTCTGGCAGCCTCTCGAAGTTTGGAAGAGTGCTATCATGTGATTACGAGTGACATGATAGCAGTGTTCTAGTATTTGAGGGGTTGACATAGAGAAGAGGGGGTCCACCTATTCTCCAAAGCACTTGAAGGCGGGACAAGAAACAATGGATGGAAACTCATCAAGGAGAGAAGCAACCTAGAACTGAGGTGAAATTTCCTAACACTGAAAACAATCATTGGTACAGCTTGCCTTCATAAGTTGTGGGTGCTTCATCACTGAAGTTTTTTAAGAATATGTTGGACAACCATTTGTCCTGAATATTATAGGGTCTACTGCTTGAGCAAGGGGTTCGACTGGAAGACCGCCAAGGCCCCGTTCAACTCTGTTATTCTGTATGAGTGATAAGGTACAAGAGTTGGCCAATTGTGTCTAGACCAGGGGTAGGCAACCTCGGCTCTTTTATGACTCATGGACTTCAACTCCCAGAATTCCTGAGTCAGCTATGTTCAGGAATTCTGGGAGTTGAAGTCCATGAGTCATAAAAGAGCCAAGGTTGCCTACCCCTGGTCTAGACCATGAAGCTCAGTTGAGTTTGGCTTTGTTGATCTTTAGATAGAAATTCAGGGAGAAATCCCAGAGTAGGATGCTAGGTTGGAAATTGAAAAAAATCCCCCCCAAAAGACCACTTCTGTCTTTAGAACAACATAAAAGTACCTATAATAAGCAAATAAATTAATTTTGTATTGCCATCAATCAATCAATCAATCAAACAAACAAACAAACATTCTTTCCAGCTCTGTTATTCTCTCCTTCTGTAGCTTAGTCTGATGCTTTCTTTTTTCACCACACGATGGCAGTAAACATCTGCAAACATCTGCAAACATCCAGAATCTTTACTTCTATATGGTGCCTTTGTAACTGTCCGCTATTCAGATAGGCAAGAACAGACGTGACAGGGATTACAATTCCAGTGGTCAGCAGGATTTGAAGGCAAAAAAAAAAAGCCACAGTCCTATAAATTGTCACTGCAACAGCCATGGGAGCATTTTTGACAGACTGTAGAGAACATCTTCAAGTCAAAAGAATCAACAACGGCAGGGAAATCTACAGGATTTGGTGAAAAGAGTCAGGAGAGGGCCCATCTTGGCTGTTTTGGTTTATTATGGCAGAAAATGGTTTTTAAAAAAACAACCAGTCAGAGACCAGAGAGGAGAATACAATTCATACAAGTATTTGGTGAGAAAGTACAAATGTTCAGAAAGGAGATCTAAATAATAAGGAGGAATTTCCTGACAGTTGGAATAATTAATCAGTGGAACACTTTGCCTCCAGAAGTTGTGGGTGCTGCAACACTGGAGGTTTTTGTTTTGTTTTGTTTTGTTTTGTTTTGTTTTGTTTTGTTTTGTTTTGTTTTCAAGGTGAAAACTAACCAAGCTTACTTTATTTTTTGGAATTTTTTTTTTAAATTCTTTTATTAAAACAATCAGCATTGAACATAAAATCTTGGTATGCATCAGTCATCATAGCACCTGGTATACAACACTAAATATTAATCTTTGTAAACGTCTGGTTTGGTAGACATTTTTCACTCCTCACATCAAGCCTCAACTATACGCCTGTTACACTTCATTTGATTGGTGTTTCTCTTTTCTATAGTTTATCCACAGTTTCTAGTCTATCACATATTATTCATCTCAGTATTAGTACAATCTTTTATGATCCCTAACCAAAAATCCTGAGGTAAAAGTTTAATGACCTGAGGTAAATCTTATACATGGACTATCTACTATATCTAGTCTATCACATATTATTCATTCGCAACACTGGAGGTTTTTAAGAGGAGATTGGATAACTATTTGTCTGGAATGATATAGGGCAGGAATATCTGGCTGGGGAATTCTGGGAGCTGAAGTCCACAAGTCTTAAAGTTTCAAAGTTGGATACCCCTGGTATAGGGTCCCCTGCCTGAGTGGGGGATTGGACTAGAACAGAGGTTCCCAATCTTTTGGGCACCAGGGACCAGTTCCGTGGAAAAAGGTTTTTCCGCAGACCGGAGGGGTTGTGGTTTTGTGTGCTGTCTACATCCCTCGGATGGGGCTTTGCTTGTTTGTGCGGACCGCTTGCTGGCATGCCATGTACCAGTCCATGGACCGGGGGTTGGGGACCCCTAGACTAGAAGATCTCTAAGATCCCTTCCAACCCCATGATTCTATGTTCTACTTTTCCTGCAGGGCACAAGTACCTCAGTTCCCTGAGATACAGAGAGCATCAGATTAGAAACAAAAAGTAAAGACCAGACACATGCAGCAATCAGCAAATTTTCTAGACTTTATTTCAGTTTCAATGGCAGTCATTACAGAAAGTCACTCAACTGGATTTCACTGGTAATTGAAAGTCAGAAATTTTATTTCGGGGAAATTTTGTGATGGAAGTTCAGCAAGTCAAACGCTGAAACATAAAGGTGCCATAAAATATGCACGAAAAATACTGAATAGTTCTGGAGATTCTTAAACAATGATGTTCTTGCTTCCAGGTCATGGACTTCACGAAACTATTTGGGGTGTTTTCCACTTCAAAGGTGTGTTCCTATTTTTAGCCCTCTCCACATGACTTCCTTAATTATTTGCAGGAGGTTTATTGTAAGTACCACTCTTCCTTTTGTTGAAAGGTCAACAAAGAGCCACTCCCAAGAAGAAGGAGAAGCATCACAATCAAATCACATAACTGAAACAGCGTAAACTTCCCCTCCTTACCTTTTTCAACAAAGAAGTAAAATTAAATTAAAATGATATAAAAACTCAACTCCTGAGGATTGCCTGGGTACAACCACAGAGTTTGATTGATTGATTGAGGACTGAATGTTGGCAATACCAAATGATTTATTTGTTTAATTACAGGGTTTTTTTCAACTCCCCAGCCTAGCCTTCTGCTTTGGGACTTCTCTGTGAATTCCTGTCTAAGATCAATGAAGCCAAACTCATCTGAGCTTCCTAGCATAGACACAATTGTCCAGGTCTTGTACATGATCACTTACACAGAATACGAGAGTTGGGAGGGACCTTGACGGTCTTCTAGTTCAATTGCCTGCCCAAGCAAGAGATCATAAACCATTCCAGACAAATGGCTGTCCAATCTCTTCTTTGAAAAACTCCAGTGATGGAGCATCAACAACTTCTGGAGGAAGCCGTTCCACTGATTAATTGTTTTCACCATCAAGAAATTTCTCCTTAGTTCTAAGTTCCATCTCTCCTTGATAAGTTTCTATTCATTGCTTCTTCTCCTGTCCTTTGGAGAATAGGTTGACTCCCTCTTCTCTGTGATAACCTCTCAGATATTGGAACGTTGGTTGCTATCATGTCACCCCTGGTCCTTCTCTTCATTAAATTAGAATCCCAGTTTCAGCTTTAATTTTTTCCCATACTGATAATAAAGCATTTCTTACAACATGATTTTGAAAGTATTTATGAATTCTATTTTTCCCATACCATAAAAAACCATGCCACCCCAATTGTAAATCATGTCCTTCTAAGTACAATAACCTTTTATTTCTAAGTGTTATCCACTCTTTTACCCAAGTTAACATTGAGGCTTGATAATACAATGACCATTCTGGCAATCCAAAACCTCCATTCTCCTTAGCATCTGGTAGCGTTTTCATCTTAATTCTAGCTTTTTTCCCCTGCCAAATAAAGTTCGAAACCAATGAATTTAAATTTTGAAAAAAAAAATTCTTAAGTTTTATCGGAATTGTTTGAAATAAAAATAAAACCTTTGGTAACACATTCATCTTTACTGTAGCTATTCTTCCTAATATTGATAATTGGAGATTTTAGAATCCCAGTTTCAACAATCATTCTTAAAGCTTAGAGTCCATCTATTCTTTTTATCCCACTACATGGAATTTTAAACAGAGTGAATCCCTTCCAACTTTGTTCTGGGCTAATTAGACTCAAGCAAATTCCAAGAGACTGAACTTTAAGGATGGATGGGGGGGGGGGGGAAAACTGCCACTATTCTTTGTGGACTTAGTCATGTTGACCAAAGTGTTTTATCACAGGGCAGAGTCTATTTCAAGATTTTTGACATACTTGAAAAGATTGACACAGCACTGGGAAAAATATCTCAGTGTGTTTGTGCAAAACACCTCTGGTTTCACCAGGCAATTAACTAGCTTTATGGGTTTTGGGTGATATTCCTAACCCACTGGTTCTATCAATCTTTTTGCTCTTACAAATGTTGACTCAGTTTTCCAGCCAAGACACACATTCATGTCAGCCAGTCCAATCCAAAGTATTGGTAATAATTTATGAGTGTTTTAGTTTGCAAAGTCAACCATTTTTTTTGTTATTATTATATGGATACAGTAGATTTACAGTCAAAGACTGGGGGAAACTGAACAATTCAAGTCTTGGCAAGGACCTAAGAATGATTAAGGTATGACTAGGGATATAGGCAGTTCAAACAAGAGAGCATTTTTTGTAAAATTAGGGTGTCCAAGTGCGATAAATTCCATATTTCCAGATCTCAAGCGAGTTACTAAATACCTCTTAAATACAGGTAGTCTTTGCTAAGTGTCTGAGTTTTGATCATGTGACTACGGAGGGATGCTGCAATGATTGTGTGAAAAACGGCCATCACACACTTTTTTCAGTGCCGTTGTAACTTCAAATGGTCACTAAGCAAACTGTTGAAAGTTGAGGACTATCTGTATTACAAAGGCAAAACCATCAACTTGATCATTTCTCCATCAGATCCTAAAAGTGATTCAAAGCATGAAGCTTCCCACCAGCTCGGGGTGGGGGGGAAATTGACGCCAGTTTGAAGGTTTAAGAAATATTTGTGCCTTTTTTTCCCTTCTGGATCAAGCCAGAGGTCCATCAGATCATTGATTCAGAAGTACAGGTGGATTCATGTTTTAAAACCAACATTGGGAAATTGAATGGGCCAAAGACGCAACCCACACATGCTTGCACCATCACTGGCTGTGGCCCTGGAGCCGAAGGAGTGCCTAGACGCCAATAGGAAATGATATTTTCTTCATGAAGTAACTTCAGGAAATAGCCTTTGCCCAAATAACAGGAAAAGAAACAATAGTTATTCTACAAGACTCCTTCGGAGTCAAATTAACTGTGCAAACTAGCTGTTGGGAGACAGAGGTCACTCAGAAGAGAGACATTGGCACCAGCCAGGAAGAGTATGCAATTCTGAGTTGGCATGATTAAAGATCAACCTCTCCTTTTATTGTCTGGGCTGGTTTCGAAAAAAATTCTATTGAAGTGATGAGGTGTTCGTTTGCTTCTTTCTTTTTCACTGAGAGTGGGCTGTTTCTGTGATGCAATCTCATTTTATGCAACCGAAAGAGAAGTCTCAGTTTTGTTCCCCTGTGTCCCAGAAAGACACTGAGTATTTTCTGAAAATCTAGGAAGAGGTAGACTAGGAAGAGGTAGACAGATGGTCTTCCATTCCTTTGGTGACGGTTCAAAATTACAATATCACCGGAAAAAAAGTGACTAACAACCAGTTCTTATACAGATAAATCGCATGTGACGACTGTAATTGAGCCCTAAATTTATGTTGCTAAGTGAAACGTTTGTTAAGTGAGTTTTGCCCCATTTTACAATGTTTCTTGCCCCGGTGGTTACGTGAATTATTGCCGTTGTTAAGTTGGCAATACGGTTGTTAAGTGAATCTGGCTTCCCCATTGACTTGGCTTGTCAGAAAGTCACAAAAGGGGATCACATGGCCCCAGGTCACTGCAACCATCCAGTCAGTTGCCAGGTTACCAATTTTGATCACATGATCACATGACCATGGGGATGCTGTGAAAGACAGTCACAAATCACTTTTTTCCAGTGCTATTGGAACTTTGAACTTTGAACTTTAGTTGTCACTAAATGAACTAGTGCAGGGGTAGGCAACCTCGGCTCTTTTATGACTCATGGACTTCAACTCCCAGAATTCCTGAGTCAACATAGCTGGGAGTTGAAGTCCAAGAGTCATAAAAGAGCCGAGGTTGCCTACCCCTGCACTAGTGTAAGTTGAGGACTCATGACCACTTTAGCATTCCTACAATGACCTGACCAAAATTTGGGCGCATGTATTTATAACGGTTGCTGTATCCCAGGATCGCACGATCCGCGTGTGATCCCCATTCCCAAAAGTCCAGCCGGCTTTTGACAAGCAAAGTCAGTAGTTGGATTTGCTTAATGACTGCTTGATTCACTTAAGATTCATTTAACAACCCTGACAAAAATATTGTAAAATCAGGGATTTTACACTAACTACTGCCTTGCTTAATCATAGAAACTCTGGTCTCTCCATTGTGCTCATTAAGTCAAGGACTACCTCTATTCTTTTTTCTTTCTTTTATTCCATTTTTTCATTCTTTGATTACCCAAGGTTAGGCATTCAGGTTGAACTCTACCTGTCTAGCATCTCACCTGGTTTGATGTTCTTATTCTGAGTCAGAGAAAGGATATGATTGTTAAAAAAACAACATATGTGTATATTCGAGAGGCATGCACGCTTATATAATCTGAGGCTTTGTGTGGATTTCATTAGTAATCTAGAAATAGGGTTAAAAAAGGAATGGGGGGGGTGGCATCCCTTCCAAACTTAGAAGATGGGAAAAGTAGAGAAAGAGGCTCAGAAGGGTCTTTCCACTCCAAAGTTCTCAGACTGTAAAGGAGACAGTGGGAGATCTGTACTTTCACAGTCACAAGTTTCTGTTAATATTGTCTTACAGTGAAGTAGTAATTACTTCATCATGTCGTGTTTCCTGTCTGACCTACCTGAGAAGTCTGATCTCATTACAGTCGGATGCCAGCTTGTTTCTTTAGAATTAGGTGCACCAGATGACCCTGTAAGGTCTAGAGTCTCCATCCTTGGCAACTTTAAGACTTCTCCATTCCCAGAATTCCCCAGCCAGCATGGTGTGGTATATGTGTGTGTGGGTCCCTTCTGAGCCTCTTTCTCTGCATCTCTTCCCATCTCCTAAGGTCGTTCCCATTTCAAATGACTAGACCTCTCTCAACTAAGTCACTCCAGTTCCAGAGCTTCTAAGAATGAAAGAACTATGCAGAGTCCTTGAATTGTGATCATTCATTTTAAGACTGGTTGAAATAAGGATGGACACAAAATGGGTGCTTTACTGTCATCCTAAATGGTTGTGCCACTCTCCATCTGTGAGCTCATGACTGTAGGTTGGGGGTGGGGTCTGCTTTACAATGTGTTGTGGCATCCTGCGATAGCTGGCTGGGGAATTCTGGGAGTTGAAGTCCACAAGTCTTAAAGTTGCCAAGTTTGGAGAAAACCCTCCCCCCCTGGCCTAATGCCCTGCTAGGAACCACGTAGAATGGCTGTCTCCTTAGAGGTGAGCCTGCTTCATGACTTCTTCTCTCAAGATTCTTACCTAGAACCAAGACACCGACCGGGAACACCACCAGCAGAATATGATTTGCCTAGAACCCACTCAACCAAAGAGCCAGTGGACCAAGAGGGTTAGATTTATTAATTAACCCAATGTCCTTGCGGAAAAGTTCCCCTTTCTCTAAAATAAGAAAGTAAAAGAGGAAGTTTCGAGACCGCTAAGAAAGAGACACCTCAGTAGTACTTCTTATCAAGGAGGTAGCTTGATTTCCCCCTGAATTTCAGAACAGGAATGATTTAACTTTCTGAAGATCCCAGAACACTTAATAAAAAAGACAAGATTATCTGACCAAAAAAAAAAAAGGAAAAAAGTGATAAAGTACAGGTAGTCCTCGACTTACAACAGTTCGCTTAGTGACTCTTAGAAGTCACAATGGCACTGAAAAAAGTGCCCCCCAAGCCACAGCCGAGCAAGACACCTGCCTGCCCACCCAGCAGCACTCTTCTTCCTGTCCGAGGTTTTCATTGTTGTGAGCATTTCTGTTGAGGATTGGCAGCGGGGGTGGAGTGGGGGATGTTTGGTTTTTATTCCCCCCAGTCTGCTGGGTGGTTGCAGCAGGTTTTGGTCACTTCATATGACCCTGGGACACTGTGACCGTCATAAATAAATATGAATCAGTTGCCAAACATCTGAATGTAAATCACAAGACCCTGGAGATGCTGCAACATTCCAGCTGATCGGCGCTTCTTCTGAGCTCAGCGGAAGCGTCAGGATTAGTGCTGCTTTCCAGCTGATTGGTGCTTCTTCAGGGCTCAGCAGAAGCACCAGGATCAGCGCCAAGCTCCAGCTGGAGCCTGATGCTGATCCTGGTGTTTCCACTGAGCCTTGACAGCCCTGCAGCTCCAGTCATCTCTCGCTCACTTTTCTAGGATGGTCATGTACCACCTGCCAGGTGCCAATGTACCACAGGTGGTAGCCGTACCACTGGTTGAAAAACCCTACCCTATACTATACCTGTACATTTAGTTTTTCTTGCCTAAATGTAGAACCTTACGTTTTTCACCATTGAATTTCATTTTGTTGGATAGTGTCTAGTGTTCAAGTCTGTCCAGATCCTCCTGTATCTTAAGCCTGTCTTCTGGAGTGTTGGCTATTCCTGACATCTGTGAGTAAATCCTTTTCCAATAGAAGTTATCCAATGATGTGATCAGTTCCTGAATGATGATAAATTTGTAATCAAGGCAAAGTTTTCTGATAAAGTTTCAATCATGTATGTGGGCCTGGAGAAGGAAGAATGACTGGACGGGACTTTTCGTAATGTTAATACTTAAGAGTCATTCAGCGAAACTGTCTGGCAAGAATACACAAAGAACCAAAGAAAATTGAATTGTTCACAAGACTGAATGGAATTTCCTGTCTCAAGATACACTGAAGGGTAGGTGGCAGAATTTCAAAAAAAATCAGGAGATATTTGGAAGATTAGCAAATTTGATTAAATGGCATCAACTTTACTGATGATGAATCATGCATGGGATAGAAAAGGTGGATAGAGAAAAATTCTTTTCTCTATCACACAATACAAAGGGGCACTCCCTAAAGCTCATAGGTAAGAAAGTGAGGACAAATAAAGGGAAATATTTCTTCACCCAGAGGGTCGTTGATTTATGGAATTCACTTCCTGAAGGGGTCGTGACAGCTGTCAGCCTTGAATAGCTTCAAGACAGGGTCAGACAGATTCATGGATGCCAAGTGTATCGGTGGTTATTAAAACGGATGTCCATGTGCCGCCTCTATGTTGGTTGAGGCAGGCAGGATTCCCTTGAGTACCATTTGTTGGGGGTCAAGGGAAAGGGAGGGTTTTGCCTTCTCTTTCTGCTCAAGATCCCCATGTACAATTGGTGGGCCACTGTGTGACACAGAATGCTGGACTCGATGGGCTTTGGCCTGATTCAGTATGGCTCTTCTTATGTTCTTATGAATGTTATTAAAAAACTTAAAACTATTTTTCTCCTTTCTCTTTCATTTTTCCCATTTTCCCCTCACCCCTTTTCTTTCCCTTTCCTTTATGTTTCTCCTTCTTTTAAATGTTTTTATTCTGTAAAAATTTCTTCAATAAAAAATTCATTTGAAAAAAATGTCCCTGGGAATGGAGTATGATTTCATATCCAGGAGAGAAAAAAAATCCTATCCAGGTGAAAGGTAAAATTTACAGATCATGAACTATAAACTTTGAGCAGGATATTAATTATACTAAGATAGGGAAGAACACCTGGCTGGCCTTATCAGAGTTTGTTTAAATGGGAGAGATGTCAGGATTTAGCCAAGACTGAGAAATTGAAAACATATTCCAGAACAAGGGAGAGATAAATCACGTCTATGGTGTAAAAATAAATAATTTCAGGATTTGTGTGTTTTCTAGGAACTGAGTTGCAAAAAAAAGGCCATTTTTACTGTTTTAATGGAAGTTATTATTAAAAATATTTTACCAAAGTTATAGTACATTTAAAAGAGATTGTAGATGCCTGAATTTAACAGGTGCTCTAAGGCTCTGCTTAAAACGACTGGTTTCTTTTAAAGTCATCTTATTAATACAAACCAGAAATGCAAATTCTCTCTTTCTATCTGAATAGTCATCCCAAAGATGGTTTTTTTTCACGAGGCAACTATGACCTGGATGATTGAGAATCTCCGTAGACATTTACCTGAATATTCATTTGCAGAGTGTTAAAAGTTGGAGGGGGATCCCTGCGACATTCAAGGGTTTACAAATGGGAAGAAAGTAATTTAGGCAGACAAGATTTGACTAAAAAGAAGAACTGAAATTTGGGGCTTAGCTCTGAAAGTTACCACTGAGAATGTTTAGCAACACCTGGTAGGCTCGACTGCTTTTTTTTTTTAAAGTGAGCATCAGTACTGTTATTTATTAGAAGTATGTCAGGATCACTACTCTGTGAAAAAAGAAGAAGTCAAAATTGGTTTTCCAATCAAATTAAACCAGAATAACAATCGCCAAGAGTTTCATTGGCTGGATAGATGATAGATTAGGAGAGGGGGGCGGAGGGAGGGAAGGAGAGAGAGAGAGAGAGAGAGAGAGACCAACAGAGATGTGACACACAATAAAAATGAAGAGGAGGAGGAAGAGACGGAGGAAGAGGAAGAGGAGGTGGGATATATAATGGAGAGAGAGACAGACCGACAACAAAGATGAAAAGATAGATGTAGATGATGCAGGTGAGATATTATATATATATATATATATATATATATATATATATATATATATATATATATATATATATATATATATATATATATATATATATATATATATATATATATATATATATATATGTTTTCTGAGGTTTTCGCGGGTGTTTGTATGTAGGTCTTTGGTTCTTCGGGTTTTCTCCCATGTAGAATTTGAAGTGTCTTGCCGATGTTTCGACGAAGTCTCATTCGTCATCTTCAGGCTGGTGCTTTCGGCTTCTGCTTCTAGGAGAAATGTGAGATTTTAGCTGTTTCTTCCTTTTAACTGCCAGTGGGGGTTTGAACTGATTGGCTGGGAGCTCGGCTGTGTTCTGATTGGGTGGAGGTGTGTTCTGATTGGTTAGGGGCTTGGCTGTGCTCTGATTGGCTGGGGGAGTGTTCTGTTTGGGTAGGGGCTTTGTTGTGCTCAGGTTAGTCTGATTTACAAGGAGATTAGAGATGGTGAACTGCATAGCTGTTTGGCTTCGCGTTCGTGGTCGTGCCTCATCTTCATGGTGGGTGTCAGTTTGTTTCGTGTATGGATTGGAGGGGTTTAAGGTGGCTAATGATGCAGCTGTGGTCTGGCTTCTGGTTTGTGGTCGTGCCTCCTCATCAGTGTGGGTTTGGGTTTGCTTTTTGCCTGGATGTGTGGTGGTGACATCTTGTGTGGTTTTTGTGAGTGTAGGTCTGGTGTCATTCCCCGTACTATGGACTCGTCTGTCAATAAGGGCAGGTTTCCAAATGGCTGGTAGGCGGGAGGCATCATCTCGTTTGTTCATGCTGTGAGGGCGTTTTTCTATCTCGATGGCTTCTCTGATTATTCTGTTATTAACAGAATATTATTCTGTTATTCTGCACAAACAGAAAAATACCCACCATCCTAAGAAACCCTAAAGACAAAATTGAGTTAGAAAATCAAGGAGTATATGAAATCCCATGTACTGCTTGCTCCACCACATACATTGGACAAACCAACAGAAGAATAAGTGCACGCATTGAAGAACACAAAAACTCAGTCAAAAAAGAAGAACCAACTTCTTCCCTGGTCCAACACCTTAAAACCACAGGACATAAAATTGATTTCAAAAAGACCAGAACTATTGCCAAAACTGAACACTTTAATAACAGAATAATCAGAGAAGCCATCGAGATAGAAAAGCGCCCTCACAGCATGAACAAACGAGATGATACCTCCCGCCTGCCAGCCATTTGGAAACCTGCCCTTATTGACAGACGAGTCCATAGCATGGGGAATGACACCAGACCTACACTCACAAAAACCACACAGGATGTCACCATCACACATCCAGGCAAAAAGCAAACCGAAACCCACACTGATGAGGAGGCACGACCACAAACCAGAAGCCAGACCACAGCTGCATCATTAGCCACCTTAAACCCCTCCAATCCATACACGAAGCAAACTGACACCCACCATGAAGATGAGGCACGACCACGAATGCAAAGCCAAACAGCTATACAGTCCACCATCTCTAATCCCCTTGTAACACTGACTAACCTGAGCACAACAAAGCCCCCACCCAAACAGAACACTCCCCCAGCCAATCAGAGCACAGCCAACCCCCCATCCAATCAGAGCACAGCCAAGCCCCTAACCAATCAGAACACACCTCCACCCAATCAGAACACAGCCGAGCTCCCAGCCAATCAGTTCAAACCCCCACTGGCAGTTAAAAGGAAGAAACAGTTGCAATCACACATTGCTGCTAGAAGCACGAAGCCGAAAGCAGCAGCCTGAAGATGACGAATGTGACTTCGTCGAAACGTTGCCAAGACACTTCAAATTCTACGTGGGAGAAAACCCGAAGAACCAAAGACAAACACAATTACAAACACCCGCGAAAACCTCAGAAAACACACACACACACACACACACACACACACATATATATATAGAGAGAGAGAGAGACAGAGAGAGACAGAGACAGAGACAGAGACAGAGACAGAGAGACAGAGAGACAGAGAGACAGAGAGATAGGCAGGCAGGCAGGCAGACAGACAGACAGATTAGAGGGAGAAAGAGAGAGATGGTAAGAGGGACAGAGAGCGATAAGAGAGAAAAAAAAGAACAATCCTTGGCAATTAGACTGGAGTGTGAGCTGGATACCAAGTCACCGTGATGTCTCTTTGCAAGTATGCTGCCACCCACTGTGCACGAGAGTAGACGCCTTTGGCAAAGCACCTCTGATGACTCCTGCTGAGGTCAGGGGCTTCTGTCAACAGCTCTGCCCAGATGGGAAGCCCTTCCTTTTCCTCTTCCTGCTCTGACCCAGCTGTTGTCAGACTTCTGCCCATCTGCTCTCCAGCCAGAGATGAGTCTCTTTGCTCCCTGGGCAATTTGAATTTGGTAAAAGGCCCTCCATTTTCAGAAAACCATCCAATTTTGCAAGAACTAGCTAAGTAATCATTTTTTTCAGGCTGTGGGGTGCCCAAGGTCCCCTTTTTCTAATGCCTTCTAAACCAGCGATGGTGCTCAAATAAAAGATATTCAAATCAGTGTTCTATCTTACAGTGCTAGGAAATATGTAAATAGCCAGCCTAGATGGGAAACCCCGTTTCAAAAATTGGAGGCTTAGCATCTTCAATCCAGGAAGATCTGACGGAGTAGAAACACCCATGTAGTTAGAGCAAATGCACTTTACAGTCCTCCTTATGACCACAACTGTTGTTGTTAGTTGCGAAGTCGTGTCCGACCCATCGCAACCCCATGGACAACGTTCCTCCAGGCCTTCCTGTCCTCTACCATCTTTTGGAGTCCCTTTAAGCTCACGCCTGCTGCTTCAGTGACTCCATCCAGCCCCCTCCTTCTCTGTCCTCCCCTTCTTCTCTTGCCCTCCATCTTTCCCACCATCAGGCTCTTCTCCAGGAAGGCCTTCCTTCTCATTAGGTGGCCAAAGTATTTGAGTTTCAACTTCAGGATCTGACCTTCTAAAGAGCAGTCAGGGTTGATCTCCTCTAGGACTGACCGGTTGGATCGCCTTGCAGTCCAAGGGACTCGCAGGAGTCTTCTCCAGCATCATAGTTCAAAGACCTCCATTCTTGGTCGCTCAGCCTTTCTTATGGTCCAACTTTCACATCCATACATTGCAACTGGGAAAACCATGGCCTTGACTATATGTACGTGCCAATGACCACAACTGAGTGGTCACTAAATGAACTGTTGTAAAATGAGGACTACCTATATATCCAAACAGATCCCAAGAACAATTAAAATAGGAGTTCAACCCACAATCGGTTTCTTTGTATAGGAAGAAGAAGAGGCAGAGCTGGAGGGCGGGATTAAACAGGTCATCAGTTTGGAATCCGTGCGTTGCCGCAAGAGACCCAAGTCCAGCCCTCTCTTGAATTCTGTTGACCCTCATCTAATGCCAATTTAGTGCTGACCGTTGACTTGACTAGATTCTTGTGTATAGGCTGTACAGGCGGTCCTTGGCTTACAATCGTTCATTTAGTGAACGTTCAAAGTTACAACTGAACTTGATGATCAGGTTGTCCAACATGGAGAGGTATAATTGGCGTCCTTCTGTTATCAGTATTCACACCTGCACTGGGCAAGTTGTAGGTTACCTCAATGTTTCTTAACCTTAAGAGGTGTGGACTTGAATTTCCCGTGCTGGCTGGCTGGCTGGCTGGCTGGCTGGCTGGGGAATTCTGGGAATTGAAGTCCACAAGCCTTAAAGTTGCCCAGTTTGAGAAACACTAAGGTAAATGGTTGCTAAGATCTTTCACAACCCTTCCATTCTATAATTCTAGCAGATTCAGCAAGGGAGGTATTTCCATCAAGGACAAGAGGCTAAGGAGAACTCCTAGACGTTCTGACTCATCTCCAGTATTTTCTGTTGATGCTTTTATTTTTAGTTCTTTTTATTTTATTGAGGAACTGAAAAATGGAAGGCTTATAACAACCGCTGAAACCATCAGCATAAATAGAGCTGTGTGTGTGCATTATATTAGGAGCGGAACCAAGAAACAAAAAAAAAAAAAAAAGGGAGGAAGCAGGATAAAAACAAGACAAATTTGGAGTTCTCTATATAGATCCAAAATAGCATCACAATAGAATAGGGAAAAGAGAAGGAACTATTCCCCGGAGAGCCTGTGGGCAGATTTCAAAAGAAATGTGTACAAGGGTGCAACCAAAAATAACTGACAATCCGGGTCCCATCCTAGGCACCCAGTCAGGGTCAAACCTCTATAAGATTTTTGGCTAAGCTCTCGTCTCATTGCCCAATTCTTTTACAAGGAAATTCTAAGATTCAGGAGAAAAAGTGGCTTAGCTAAAGTTGCAAAGAAAAAAAAAGAAAAGGAAAGAGGAAGCTCTTGGTGCAGGCTAATTGCATCGGTTAACTAAGGCCAGTCGGGTGACAGCAGATGTTTGTTGAGGTAGCCCCGGAGTTACGACTGTAGCTGAGCCCAGAATTATGGTCATAAGGCGTAGTGGTGCTTAAGCGGGTCACCCTGTGACCGTGTGATGACCCAGGGTCCCGAATGGAGGCAAAGCAATTAGCTGGTCAGAACAAGTGTCTTTGTAAGCACTGCCAACGTTCACCCAACAGCCCCCAAACATGCTGGCACAAGTTCAATAAAACAGTCAATGGAATTAAACAGTTCTTTAAAGTAAAACAGATAACAAGCAAACGTACAATCCTTTCAACTCCCAGCTTGCCTGTGAACTGCAAACTGCAAAACTGCAGACAGCAAGGAGAAATCAGCAGGAAATAAACTTGGTCCAAAATACAAAGTGTCCAGGTACAAGAGCACACTATCACAAGTGTTCACGTTTCTTCCTGGCAAATGCCCCACCCCACAGCGTCTCCTTAAATACCTACTCCCCAGGTGTGCCTTGTGGAGTGGGGCGTGACACTCTCCTCCCGAGCAAGTGAGCCTGCCTCCGTTGTTCCCTCCTCCTCTCTGCTCTCCTTGCTCTGGGATCTGGTGGGGAGGGGCCTTGCTCCTCGCCTGAGCTCTGCCTTCCCTGTTCCAAACCTGAAGGGCCCTGGCCTGCCTCAGCCTGCTCCTCCCCACAGTCCTCCGAAGCCACAGACACCCCTTCCTGGGCCTCATCAGGGAACTCCATGTCATCCTCAGAGTCCTCAGAGTCAGGCTCCTACGGAGGCATGACAGACCGCATCAGATTTTACAATGTTTGTGTGGTGGTGCTTGTTAACTAAGGCTGCAGTTGTTAAGCAAATACGACAGTCGTTAAACAAAGCCATTTCACCCAATGGCTGGTTTTTTTGCTGGAAAACGGAAGTAAAAGCCGGTTTCCAGTAAAAAAAAAAAAAAGCCCAAAATCGCAGTCACATGATTACGGGTTGTGGAAAATGGCCGTAACTGTGGATTGTTACCAAGTGCTCAAAAAGCGATCACGTGATCCGGGGGAAGCAGCCATCAGAACTTCCAAATCCAAGTCATAAATAACCCCTGGGGAGATCTGTCATAACTTTGACTGGTCATTAAGTGCCCGATCCTAAGTCAAAGACTACTTGTATATATTTTTTAACATCCATATTACCCCAGTAAAAAGAGCATGTAAAACATCTGAGGTGTCTACAGGCAGTTATGATTTGGATGGACTGAAGCATCCACAATGAGAATTCACAGACTGGTAAGTCCCAAAAGAATTAAGAAATGTAGACTTTACTCCAGTGGATTCTGAAAACATTTTATTCGTTTATTTTTAAAGCTCTCTATTTAAAAAATACATTCAGGTACAAAGAAATGGGAAGCAAAACTATAAAAAAAAAGGAATAAGTCTTTGATTCAGAGGTATCCATGAGAAATGTGCGTCAAACTCCCCCCTTCAAAATGGCAGCCACCCCCTTCTATCAGGCAGCCGCCATCTTAACTTGTTTGATTGCCCTTCCCCACAAAACACACTTGCTTTGGGTTCCTTCTGTTCATAATCAAGGGTTACAGCAGCTCAAAGTGTATTGAACGACCACAAAATAACAATATCAACAACAAAGAAATGTACTGAAGCGAAATAAGGAATGGCTCTTTTTTAAAAAAAACAACAACAATGTAGTGTAGCACAGAATTGCCTTTTGGGCTTGAAAGACCAAGAGGTACTCAATGGAAAGAGGACTGATTCATTTCACAGTTGATTCTCCAAACAATGGTCCCATAACAATGGTTGGATCACAAGGGAGCCTTGGGAAGTGGCTTAAGGATGAGGCTTGGTCTGCCATAAGGTGAGCAATTTTGCACCAGATTGGACAACTTCATTGCAAAGATTTACCCAAAAAAGTCTCTGCTCCTCTTTAATGTCTGTTCTCCAGGAATCAGAACTTCCTCACCTCAGATGTTCAACCATTGCTTCTTCTTTCACCTACCATCTTGAAATCTGGGCATTTGCAACTAGTTCTCCTAGTCCATCTTTAGTTGATTGAAAACCTTCATCGACCAAGGAACATGAAACCACGACTTCCAAAGGAAGCAATTGGGTGGATTATTTTTAAAACAACAACAACAGACAGACAGACCACAATTGTTTAAAGAAACAGGATGCAACTGAATTGGGGAAAACACACAATATAGGTCAGGGACAAATGTTTACAAAGCAAAGAATTGGAAGCTTTTTCTTTCACAAAGAGAAAATACAATAAATAAATATTCTGCAATTATTCGGAAATACAAAAAGGTATTTTTCCAAAAGTTTATGGCCTATAGACCTGGGCAGCTTTAGCTGGCACTCGCTATTTTCTTTAATAAGCAGCAGTAACACCAACGAAGGTGGTAGAGAATTGAAAATGCCATTTTCTCAAAGTGGATCCCTGCACAAACATGGAATCAAGCTTGTTCTACAAATGGACGGATGGGAAGGAGTTGAAAAGCCACCGGCCAGTCTTCTGGCAGAGATCCTGTGCAAATAGACCTTGTAAATCCTAATCTGCTTCTAGGCAACTCATCTTCATTTTTGAGGTTAGATTAGTCAAGGCCACCACAGGGTTTCCATGTTCTTCTTGCCTGATACATTTACTTATGATGTTAATTGTCCAATTTACAGAACCACCCATCTGAACAAGTGACTCTGAGGATTTCAATCATTTTCCTTCTCTTTCAGGAAAAGAATCTCTTCTCCTTTGCCTCCATCCAGATGTCAAGAAGATCAAGAAGATGTTGCTTTGAAGACCATCTGCACTGACCTTCGATCCTCAGCTCTACAACCATCTGAATGATGAGATGTCTTCAGTAGAAATGCTCCTGAATATCCAGCCAAGTAGGGACATGGTGTGAAGGTCCACAGAAGATCAGGCTTTACTGGATGATCAAGACTACGCCTATCATGTGCAGTAAGGCCAGCCAGAACGATAAAGATGGCGTGGAGGCAAGTGCCACTGATCTTGCAAGCTTGTACTCTGTGTCCTTAGGGGGATTCTCCAGGTATTCAGTTAGGACTGTCTGATAGAACCAGTCTTCTCTAGATACGCAGGAATACTTGCCATAGAGCTGGTCGGTCATATTGTCAATGAAATGAAGGCAGTGACGGTGTCCAGAACTACAGTGTGCAACTGGCCGGTCATTATGGAACCAGGTGTAATTAGCATAATGAGATTCTTGAGAGCAAGTCAAGAAATAACGGGAATGTAGAGTCACATTGACCTTCTTTGAGGATGGGCTGCTGCTGTTTCCTGGGGAGAAGGAAGGAAAGAGAAAAAAAGGAAAGCTTAGTGGTGAAATGGACTGGGTATCTCTGTCTCCTTTTGTGACTATTTCTCATCTCCTTTTAAACAACCAGGAAAACAGAGCTGGAAGTGACCTTGGAGGTCTTCTAGTCCAGCCCCGTACTCAAGCAGGAGACCCTGTACCATTCCAGACAAGTGGCTGTCCAGTCTCTTCTTAAAAACCTCCACTGATGGAGCACCCACAACTGGCAGCAAACTGTTCCACTGGTTAATTGTCCTCACTGTTAGGAAGTTTCTCCTCAGTTCTAGGTTGCTTCTCTCCTTGATTAGTTTCCATCCGTTGCTTCTTGTCCTGCCTTCAGATGCTTTAGCTTGACTGCCTCTTCTTTGGGCAGCCCCTGAGATATTGGAGCACTGCTATCATGTCCCCCCTCATCCTTCTCTTCATTAAACTAGACATACCCAATTCCTGCAACCGTTCCTCACATGTTTTAGCCTCCAGCCCCCTATTCATCTTTGTTGCTCTTCTCTGCACTCTTTCTAGCGCACGGGTATCAAACTCAATCGTGTCACTGAATGTGGTGATTTTTATAAGCCTCCATCAACTTTCAGAATAGCTGCTGAGTTAATTATTATTTCTGTTCATTCTAAAATCACAAACTTCTTTTTTTTCCCTTGCAATCCACTGCTACTTCAACACTTTGTCCGGGGGCCATTCTTTCTAACAAAACCTCATTCTCCCCCCCGCCGCCCCCAAACCTCTTCCTTTTCCTAATTTCTTGTGGGCTCTTTAAAATGTATTTTCACAGATTTTGCAGGAAACATCTGCTGCCGCCTTCTTCTTAAGTACACTCCAGGTTTTTTTGTGAATATTACCTTGGGAGGTCAAGTTGTTTGAAGTAGGACAAATGTTTCGAGGGACATCATGGCTTAGAGACTGCAATAAGGTTCTAAAAAAAAAACGAAAAATCAAGTTAAACATCATATTCCTTCATAAATTAGGCCATCAAAGGGTCAGCCTGCTGCATCTCCATAAAAGATATGCGGTAGTTACGTGATTGTTTACATTTGTTTAGATGGTCAAAAAAAATAGCTGAAGATTCATAATCAATGAAGAAAATTTCATTGCCTTATTCGGAGGCCCCATTTTTATACGTTTTTACTGGGTTGCTAAATTAACCACTTTTCTAGGTTTGTACAATAAACTAGTTCAGTAGCAATCAACTTGGTTGGGTTCATGCAAGAGAGAAGCCATTCAAAAAAGGTCAACACTAACCAAGCTTAGCATGTGGGAATATAGCCCATAAGATCTTTATCTGACTTAATGGACCACAGTTGCATGTATACACCCAACTGAGAAAGTGACATTGCACTTATGTTTTAGAAACACTTGTCTGGTTTAAGACGTGCCATGTCGCCATCAAACCAATTATATAAATTATGTAACCTACCCATTTTCCTGCTCATAAATAGAAGTACATTCCTCATTGATCCATCCACAGTAGGGGTCTCTGGACAGCACACAGCTCTCACAGTTGTTCTGATATGCCCCACAAGAGGCCATGGGGAGCTGCACCACCTCGTTGGCCGAAGCCACAATTAATTCATTCTGCAAAATAAAACAAAGGAGCCATTGAAATGAGCTTTCTTGACCCATCAAGAGATAGTCAACCAGCTGTGGAAAATGGGCAGCCATCCCGAGGTCATGAAACCAAAACTTGGCATCTTGGCTAGAAGGACCAATGATAAAGAAGCTGGAAACCAGAATCCAACAACAGCTGGACACTCATGTGCTGACTACTCATTCTGATTAAGTCTCTATGCTGTGAAGTCTTTCTTACCCTTGAATGGTCTAAAATCATGGCAAGGATGACTGCCTGGGATTGGAAAGGCTGGATTTCCAGAATATTCATGGATCCTTTTGGCAAGACGACCACCTTATGAATGCTTCCTTTGTCTGTATGTGAGATGAGGAGAAAGAAGGATTAGCAAGAAGAAAACAGGGACATGGATGGTGAGGGGAAAAAACCCCACAAAATCATATTCCCTTAATACGAATTAGGACAAAGGTTCATGAGACAATAAAGGTGTATATTATTCCCCACAGTAAAGAGAAGCAGAGATGGTCAAACTGAGTCTTTTGCCCAAAGAAGAGAATATATCTAATCCTGTTTCTGTTTTGAAACTGCTTCTGGATTTTGTGCTTGCAATGAAAAAGAAAAAGGAAATTTTGCTTTTGCTTTTGCTAATTAGACAGGTTTATTGTTGTAGAGAGGATTTGCACACATTGTTCTGTAAAAGTAAAAAGTTGCGACTGTCATGTGGTTATCTTCTCCTGTGCTAAAGAGAGTTGGAAGTTGGTGCCTTTTTTCCCCCTTTCCTTTCTTCTAGTTTTCTATTACTTGCTAGAATTTTCTCTTTGTATTTTATAGTTTGAGAAAACAACAAAATTAACGTTTTGTCAATCCAAAAGAATGGATGACATGACTCAAGTGGACCAGAGAGGCAAGATGACGTTCTCCACTTTGATGTACTTGAGTACATTTGACTTTATAACCCAGGCATGTCCAACTCGCAACATCACATGATGTCGCTCGACATATCGGAGCTTTTCCTCCATTGCCGGCAATGGGGTGGGCGCGGTTTTGGGATGAAGCATCTGGCCTGTGGGCCGGCAGTTTGACACCCTGGATATAACCCTTTAGAAAGGACCTTTTCTCCTGCTCTTCCATCCTTGACCAATTCCCATATTATGGCCTTATCCCAGCAATCAAACATTTGGGTTCTAAGAATTCTCCATAAGAGTTCTCATTCGAGAAATAGCCAGAAACTTCCAAAAAAAAAGATGAAAGTGGAGCAGATGGCCACAATCTCTCATTTGATTACACAATTCTTAACCAACCTCCCCCAGATAAGCAAGAGAGAGCACCTCATCACGGTGACACAAACCTGATATAGGCAGGCCAGTCACACAGAAAGCAACAACACTCAACAGTGTAGCCCAGGGGTAGGCAACCTTGGCTCTTTTATGACTGGTGGACTTCAACTCCCAGAATTCCTGAGCCAGCCTGGCTTAGCTTGGAAACCTCTCCCTTTCCCCTCAGCATGGCTGGCTCAGGAATTCTGGGAGTTGAAGTCCACGAGTCATAAAAGAGCCAAGGTTGCCTACCCCTGGTGTAGCCTATCACACCCAAAGCTGGCAGGACAGGCGATTGTTCAGTGTGCAACCTGCCATCAAATCTCCCTTTTCCAAGATCACAGCATTGAGAAGGCTGCTGAAGGGAGAATACAAATGAAAATCCAACGTCACAGAATTCCTACTACCCATTTCTCCAACTCTGATTCATGGCTACATCCTCGGCTGTTGCAATCTAACCTTTATCTGAGTCAAAGCAAGAGAGAGGTAATCCAGAGAGAGCTACAGGGCCCAGCACTTGCTAAGTTCAAGAGGGCAGGTTTCAGGAGTCTGGCTACAAAACAAGGGGGAGAGCAGCTGAGCCAAAGTTTTATACTGTTTGTAGAAGAAGACACACACACACAAACACCACAAATGCCTTTATGTTGAGTTGAGAAGATCTCTCATACAGCCACAGAGCCTTCCTACTAAAACTTTCACGCACCACTTCTACAACTAGCAGGCACATTACGGATGGCTTTGTGGCTTACCTGTGGCTAAATACAGAACATTGTAGATCTCATTATTTGCTGCCTCAACCTGGTGGACACCGAGTTGCTGGTAGTGATGTTTGCTGTAGAAGACAATTTTCCCATTCATTTGGGTGGCCAACTCTGGATAGCTGTCAATCACTTTGAAAGTCTCAGGTGGAGTCTTTTCATTTCCTTCTAGACACTGTCAAGAAATTCACAGAGATGATAATAAGGAGATGAATAGAGAAAGAGTTCCATAGAGACCCAACATTACACGCTCTTTGGGCTTTTGATTTACTAAAAGCTTAATCAGTCTGCAGGTTTGCAAGCCGTGAGGACTGGAGTCCTATTTTCAGAATGACTAAAGCAGTGGGGATATTCAACAGCTAATACTGCAGACATGTCCATCCTTTTCACAAACCTGTCACGGATAGGGAGGATGGGAGCACAGTCAAATATGTCAGAAAAGGCACCAAGAATTGGATAGATAGGCAGACGGTATAGATAGGAAAGTAGAAGAGAGACAGAGCAGGAAAGAAATGGGTGATAGGAAGGAAGGAAGGAAGGAAGGAAGGAAGGAAGGAAGGAAGGAAGGAAGGAAGGAAGGAAGGAAGGAAGGAAGGAAGGAAGGAGAGAGAGAAAAATGGGAGGGAGGGAGGACAGAAGGTACAGTGAGGATCCAGATTGTTGGGGACAAGAGGCTGACTCTGTAAACTGCTTAGACAGGGCTGTAAAGCAGCGTGAAGCGATATATAAGTGTAAGTGCTATTGCTATTACTGTTATAGCTCATCCTCTCTGAGTTATCACGTAGTCCAAACTGACTACGTATTGGAAGGATCACTTTTCCACCCAATGTTCATCACTGCTTTTTACCTGTCCTGGCTTCACAGCAGGGCTTTTTCCACTGTAGTTTTTCAGGGGAGATGTTCTGAAGCGTTCGCTGATGTCATTAACGGAATAGACGCAGACCGCCGAGTAACCCCTGTGGAAAGGAGACACAAGGAGCCAGCCTTCCATCAATGGAAACTCTTCTTTTTTATGGCATTTGTCATTGCCAATAAAAGTGAGGCCCTTGCCATAGTCTAATTCCGTGCCACCAGGATAAAATGGGGAAGAAGGAAGAAAAGTTCCTGCAAGGGAAGAAGGTTCTCCACCTCCATGATGAAAGCCAACCCAAAGTCCCTTGGTGGTGATTTATGGCCAAGGAGCAAAAGACTCACCACTCATTGAGGAAAAGCCCGTAGATCTTTGTCTGAAACCATTGGTCCGATTCAACAAAGACGTCTTGAAGCCACTCAAAGTTTCGTTTAGTGGCTGAGTCCACACAGAGCAACGTGGTCTTCAGAAGAGTTGTCCACTTGGCTGCTGAAAAGGACCCATTGCCCCCTTTGTCATTCTGCATAGAGAAGGGAAGAAAGAGTTTACCAGGAGAGCTTTGGGTGGCCCTTCTAATCTTTTTTTGAAAATAGAGAATTAAATGTGATACGGTATTTGCGGAAGCCATTTATAGCTCAAGGTCAAAAAGCAATCAGAGATAGTTTGGATGGACAGCATCTCATTTCACCAGCATTCCCATTCCTTTTGTACAAATCTAAATTCAGATATAAAATCTTCCAGGGGAATGAGAAGACCCAAATTGGTTCATGCATTCTGCTAAATCATCATTTGTAAGAGAAGAGCAGGCAAAGCTAGAAGGGAGGAGTTAAGCATGTCATCAGCTTAGGATCATTGCGTAATAAATATTTTATATTGCAACCTTATGAATGGTCCTAATTCTTTGCTTCTGATATCACTGATTGAAGAAGCCACCATGACTGGATTCAACCCTGGCTCTAAGCCATAGACCTCACTGGCTGCTTCAGAGCCCATAGCAAGCCACCAGGAGGTCACAATGCCCGGTGCAGCCTAGCATTAGTGCACCATTGACGCAGTGGTATACCACACTGAATGACTTCTACATATTGTGATGTCTGATGCAAGTAGAAGAGCCAAATTGTTTGCATCATAATATGCTTGTTATCGTTCACCCAGGATTGTTGACAGTCATGGAGGGACTGGTTCCCACCAAAACTAAGCTACCAAAATAGCAAAGTATCCCAAAAGTCTTCTCAAAACCCATTCTTGACCTTGCACACTTGAGCCACCCTGGAGATCTTCCTTGGGGCCAAAGGATTATTTGGCCAGTTAGGGTTGTCCTCTCGGAAGAAGAAGTAGATCTTGTCGTTGTAGGCCTCTTCTTGCTTGATTGGTGCAATCTTCACAAACTGTGGATCTGGCAGGAGGGAAAAGGGGGAGCCGGTGAGATTAAAAAGAAAGCAGTGAGCCTGAGCAGATCTTTCAACTCTGAACCTTCACAAAACACCCCATGCCTGGTTACTCTCAACCGTTTTAATGGTCATGCAACACATTTAACCAGATTAAGGGAAAAAACATTCAGGTGTATTTCAGGAGTCCCCAACCCCTGGTCCGTAGACCGGTACTGGGCCGCAGCATGCCAACAACTGGTCCGCACAAACAAGCAAAGCCCCATCCATGGGATGCAGGCAGCACACAAAACCATACACCCTCCGGTCCATGGAAAAACCTCCCTCCACGGAACTGGTCCCTGGTGCTCAAAAGGTTGGGGACCTCTGGTGTATTGGATTCACACAGCAAGCTCAGTTAGGGTTAACCTTGGTAGCTTTGGGGCTTACTAAGCTGTGCAAACAAAGAATACGAGTTAATTTAATCATCAGATCCAACAACACCAACACATCAAACAAGCTAGGTTTTCACCATCTGCTAAGCCTTCCCTGAATCTCCCAATTACATCCTAGGTCCAACCATACTTGAAGGTTTAGGCAAGAGATAAGTGTTTTTTCACCTGTGAAAACAGTTTAGCACTTCTGAAATCCAAGGCCTTCTCCAAGCTTGGCCACCCCTCCCTTCTGTGCATGGAAGGATGGTTATTGGTGGATGATCTCTGGCGGGCCCGGGACAGGGGTTGCTCCTCTATCCTGGTGCTATTGGACCTCTCAGCAGCTTTTGATACCATCGACCATGGTATCATGCTGCGCCGGCTGGCGGGGCTGGGTATAGGGGGCACCGTGCTTCGGTGGTTCTCTTCCTTCCTCTCTGGCCGGACGCAGTTTGTGTTGACAGGGGGTCAGAGGTCGACCCCAAGGCCCCTTGATTGTGGGGTACCTCAGGGGTCGGTCCTCTCACCCTTGTTGTTCAACATTTATGTGAAGCCGCTGGGTGAGATCATCCGAGGTTTTGGGGTGGAATTCCATCAGTACGCTGATGATACTCAGCTGTACATTTCCACCCCGAACCACCCAAATGAAGCTCTTGACGTGCTGACCCAGTGCCTGGAGGCCGTGCGGATCTGGATGGGGAAGAACGGTTTTCAAGCTCAACCCCTCCAAGACCGAGTGGCTGTGGTTACCGTCGTCCCGGTACAACCATCTGACTCCATCGCTGTCTATTGGGGGCGAGTTAGTGGCCCCCACGGGAAGGGCTCGCAACTTGGGAGTCCTCCTAGATTCACGGCTGTCCCTTGAGGACCATCTGACGGCCGTGGCCGGGAGGATGTTTTACCAGATTCGTCTGGTACGCCAGTTGCGCCCCTTCCTAGATAAGGACGCGCTACGCATGGTCACCCATGCCTTCGTCACTTCCAGACTGGGCTATTGTAATGCTCTCTACATGGGGCTCCCCTTGAAGTGCACGCGGAGGTTTCAACTGGCGCAGAATGCGGCCGCGCGGGTGGTAGTGGGGGCACCCTGGCGGGCATGAATGGCCCCTATCCTGCGCGAGCTGCACTGGTTGCCGGTGGCTTTCCGGGTGCGCTTCAAGGTACTGGTTATCACTTTTAAAGCGCTCCATGGCATAGGACCCAGTTATTTACAAGACCGCCTTCTGCCAGTAAATACCTCCCATCGACCAGTTCACTCCCACAGAGAGGGCCTCCTCAGGGTGCCATCGGCTAAGCAGTGTCAGCTGGTGGCGCCCAGGGGGAGAACCTTTTCTGTGGGGGCACCGACGATGTGGAACGAGCTCCCCCCAGAACTCCGGACATGTCATGATCTCCGCACCTTCAGAAGAGAACTGAAGACTCATCTCTTCAATCAAGCCGGCCTGACCTAGATCTCCTCGGGTTTTAAAATTTTTAAACAAGGCTGTTTGGGTTTTAGAATTGGGTTTTTAACAGGTTTTTAGCAACAGCCTTGTATTAATATTAATTTAATTTATTTTTAAATATTTATTGTTTTTATGTTTTTATTCCGTTGTGAACCACCCCGAGTCCTACAGGAGAGGGGCGGTATAAAAATTTAATAAATAAATAAAATAAATAAATAAATAAGGTGTCCTTTGGGCTCTGTTACATCAAGGCTTAAAGGCCAAGTTTGTAACTAGAGGAACATCAACTCCCTGCAGTGAGGGAAGCCCAGCCAGTCACTTTTGTGCTGTTTGGAAAGGCCCCTGAGCAGGGAATGGAAAAGTCCACCAGAGGGACCGAGGGAAGGAACCTTGAATCATCTGAGGCTCATCCCCAGAGATTTCCAACTTTCAAGAACTCATCCTCCATGACGTTAATTACACAGCAGACATCTGGATGGCTCTTTCTTGTTCCCTCTAACTCCTCAGGGCAAGAGTTGTGTTTGTTTTAAGTCTTCCTCCATAATCCCAAAGCTCAATTTCTACTTGGTGGGGGCTGGAGAACCCCTGGTCTCTCTGCCCTTGAGAGAACCGAGTCTTGCGAACGGGGGAATCCAATTTCCCACAGAGAAGAGAAGATAAATCCCTTTCGAGGTTGGAGGCATCCTTGGCAAAGCCACTCTCTGAAGAGTTATGGTAGCAGCAACATTGATCTGCACCAGTTCTGGGTAGTTGGAGACACCTATTTTAAGAAGGCCCCCACAATGCCCCATAATCTTCCAATGCAGGGCATCATGGGAAAATTGAAATGGTGGTCTTCAACCTCCTTGAAAAGGAGCTTCTGAGGACTTGATCAACCGGCTGAGCCAACTGGGTTTTTTTGACTAGCCATTCTGCCTTACAGTCAGCCCTCAATGCAAGCCATGTTCTCACAGCATGTCTTGAAGGCAAAGCAGGAACTAACTGCACACGTTGCCTTAATCCTCCTTGCCAGGCACTAGTCACATTTTTTTGCCAGGGTTAGAAAGCACAACACCATGGCTCAATTTTCTCTTCCAGAACTGCAACACTTACTCTTCAGGACTGTGTCACTGGTGTAAAGTTCGGCGGCTCCTCGGACCCGCCGGAAGCGAGGAATCCGTCCATTGGATTGGTGTTTCCGGATAGTCGAATAGATGTCATTGCCTGTAAGGCAAGAAAGAAGATGAGGAAGAAACTAAAAGAATTTCTCACCCAACCGATTCCCAAAAGAGTTCTCACAAGGAAGATATGTAATTTCCCCTGGGGATTCCATCATGGGGATTGTGCAACAAGAAATGTCTACAACGAGCCTTCCCAACAGAAGGACGCACCCTTCAAGAGGGAACTTGGATTCCAGAAATAAGGAAGATATAGATCAGGGCTTTTCAACCTTTTCACCCATTGTACCACTTTTAGGATATGGCAACATCCGAGGACCACCAGTCACCTAGCAAGGGGTCAAAAATTTGATGACCAAAAAAAAAAAAGGAAAAAAGTGATAAAGTACAGGTAGTCCTCGATTTACAACAGTTCACTTAATGACTGTTCAAAGTTACAATGGCACTGAAAAAGTGCCCCGCAAACCACAGCCAAGCAAGACACCTGCCGGGCCGCCCAGCGGCGCTCTTCTTCCTATCCGAGGTTTTCATTGTTGTGAGCATTTCTGTTGCAGACTGGCAGCAGGGGTGGGGTGGGGGGTGTTTGGTTTTATTCCCCCCCCATCTGCTGGGTGGTTGCAGGAGGTTTTGGTCACTTCACATGACCCTGGGACACTGTGACCATCATAAATATGAATTAGTTGCCAAGCATCTGAATGTAAATCACAAGACCCTGGAGAGGCTGCAACTTTCCGGCTGATTGGTGCTTCTTCTGGGCTCAGCGGAAGCGCCAGGATCAGCGCTGAGCTCCAGCTGGAGCCTGGCACTGATCCTGGTGCTTCCGCTGAGCCCTGACAGCCCTGCAATAATTAAATACTTACAAAAATTAAAAGGGGGTCCCAAAGTCACCCCAAGATCTTTTATAACATCATGGGGATTGTAAAACTAACTCTACAGTGCATTTGGAAGAAAGGTGGCTTCAGAACAAACGATCTGGAGAAGTTCACTGGTGGATTCCTAACGATGAGCTTTGATTTCATCAGACTTACCATCGATGAGGACGAGGGAATTCTTATCAAGGCCAAAAGGAGCTAAGCTCTGGGCGCTGATCCCTGGCTCTTTCTTCCCATCGACCTGCAGAGGACAGGAAAGAAGGTCAAGGATGACATCTTCAAGTCTCATTTTGCAACTTTCCACAAAGGCCACACAAAAGGGAAGAAGAGGCGACTATGGGCCCTACCCAATTCCAGCAGGTTGGCCTGCAGGCGTTGGTGCCACAAATCAACACCTTGTCCTGGTACTTCCGGATGAAGGTGAGATAATTGGTGGCCTCCTCCTGGAAAAGAAATGAAGAAAAGATGAAGGTGAAGAAAAGGAAGGAGGAGGATAAAGAGGAGGAACGGAGGGAAGGAAAGAAGGAAAGAAAGGAGGGAGGGAGGAAAGAAGGAAAGAAGGAAAGAAGGAAAGAAGGAAAGAAAGGAGGGAGGGAGGGAGGGAGGGAGGAAGGAAGGAAAAAAGGAAAAAAGGAAAGAAAGGAGGGAGGGATGGAGGTAGGAAGGAAGGAAGGAAGGAAAGAAGGAAGGAAGGAAGGAAGGAAGGAAGGAAGGAAGGAAGGAAGGAAGGAAGGAAGGAAGGAAGGAAGGAAGGAAGGAAGGAAGGAAGGAACTATTAATCCAAACTTACGGGATTTTCACACCTGGATATATCTACATCAAAATGTTCCTGTACAAAAGAGAAATGGGGAAGAAATAAGACAAGAAACAATGAAATGGAAAGTAATCAAGTGAGGACAATGAATCAGAGGAACAGCTTTCCTCCAGAAGTTGTGGGTGTTCCAACACTGGAGGTTTTTAAGAAGAGATTGGACAACCATTTGTCTGGAATGGTAGAGGGTTTCCTGCTTGGATTAGAACAGGGGCCCCCAACCCCCGGTCCATGGACCGGTACTGGTCTGTGGCATGCCAGCAACAGGTCCGCACAAACAAGCAAAGCCCCATCCGTGAGATGCAGGCAGCACACAAAACCACGCACTCTGCAGTCCGTGGAAAAACCTTTCTCCACAGAACCGGTCCCCGGTGCCCAAAAGGTTGGAGAACTCTGCATTAGAAGACCTTGTAGGTCTCTTCCCACTCTGTCATTCTGTTCTGTTCTGGCTAGCAGGCCTACTGAAGGGGTGCCCTCCATTCTGCAACAGCTTTCTGCAGATACTAAAACTTTCCACCCCGGTTGAAAACATAACAACTCATCTCTTGTTGCTGCAGCAGTGCAATTAGCTACCAACACCTTGCCATTTTCTAAATCAATCCCAGGGGAAGAGATGATTCAGAGATGGGGAAGAAAGGAAGTCACTCATAATTGTCAAGGGATAAGAAGTGTTTTCCAGAATCCAGCACCTCTTGGGCAAGCTGGATCAGAGAACTTTGCAAGTCTAAAGCTAACACTTGGATGGTCAACTTCGCCATCCCTTTCCCAGCCTCCTTACCACGTGGCTGGTGGAGTCCTCCAAATTGTAAACGTAAAGCTTGTTTTCTGCTCCCACGAACACGGAAGAAGAGCCCTTTTCGTGGTAGAGGGTGATGTGTTTCTCTGTGGTATTAAACTGGAACTTTTTCCCACCTATGAAAGGGGGGGGAAGGGAAAATTCAGGACTGAGCCCAGATTGAGGAAAATATAGAAGCATTTCATTCAAAGAAAACACAAAGGTGATGATAGACTCACTCAGACTGATCTGTGACTCATGAACGTCTGGTTTTTCTAGGAGGTTTAAATCAACAGTCTCTTTCTTGACCAATTCACACTGTACTGTATAAATAATATATACATTCAGCAGACTATGGGAACCCCCCCCTTCTGTTTTTCCATTGTGAGGGGGTTGATTTCACAGGACTGCTTCTATATTTCAAACATCCCTGTTCTGGATATTTCTTTGTTTTATTCATTGGATTTTTATCTCACTTTTATTACCTTATAAGCAATTCAAAGAGGCAAACATACCTAATGCTTCCTACTACTACTACTTTCCCCATAACAACAACCTTGTGAGGTGGGTTCAGGTGAGAGAGAGGGATTGGCCCAAAGTCCCCCAGCTAGCTTCCATTCCTAAGGTGGAACTAGAACATACAGATTCCTAGAACTCACAGATTGGGCCAAAGCCAGCCAGCTGGCTTTCATGCCTAAGGCAAGACTAGAATTCACCGTTTCCTAGTGATTGATCCAAAGTCACCCAGCTGGCTTTTATGTCAAAGGCAGGACTAGAACTCACCATCTCCTGGTTGTTAGACCAGCACCTTAACCACTAAGCTGGTGGTGTAGTATTGAAGGCATCAGGACAGAAACCAGAAGACTGTGAGTTCTAGACACCAAGTTAGCTAGGTAATCTTGGGCCAGTCACACTCTCTCAGCCCTAAGCAGGAGGCAACAGCAAACTGAAATCTGGCCAAGAAAACTGCTGGGACTTCTCCAGCCAGTTGTTGAGAGTGAACCCTGATTTGAAGGCATCTCCTCAAAAAAAAATATAGATACAATCAGCACACATGAATCAATGATAACCCACGCCTTCCTTTGGTCCCTCTGCCATGTGAGGCATTTCCAAACTCTTGACAGGAGAACATGACCCAGGAAAGCGTCCCGCATCAAATTAGCAAGCCGTCCGCCTCTCTCTTTCTCACATCCTCTAATGCTACCCCAAGCTGCTTCATCTTCTGATCTTAGATTGCGAATTGCTCCCCCACACTGCAGAGAGCAGGTTCCATCTGCAGAATCCACCTTAATTTACTACCTCAGGACCTATTGGTAGGGACCATACAGGTTTTAAAAAACATAACAGGAGCATAGTAGAAGCTTGAAGTGAAAAGTGAAGAATGTATACCTATTGTTGTATGTTATGTTCTACGATGATCGCTTCTTATTATGATTGCTTATTAATATGATCTTATGCTTAAGGTTAAACACTTTAATATTGAAAAAGCAGACTGAATTCCTACCCCAGGTTACTGAATCCCTACCTCAGGATCTTTTGCTAGGGATCATAAAAGATAAAATACAACGGACATATAGTTGAGGCTGGAAGTGAGGAGTAAAGAATATTTACCAAGTCAGAAGTCTACAAAGATCAATACCTAGTGTTATATGTTGTGTTCTATGATGATTGATTATTAATGGTCAACTACTACCTCAGGACCTATTGCTAGGGATCGTAGAGAATAAAAAATGTAACAAGTGTATAATAGAGGATTGAAGTGAGGAGTGAAAAATGTTTATCAAACCAGACGTTTACAAAGAATAATACGTAATGTTGTATATCAGATGCTATGATGCTTGATGCATACAAAGATTTTATGTACAATGTTGATGGTTTTAATAAAGGAATTTTTATATATAAAAAAATTGTTCAGGTTGACTCTTTCTCCGTTGCTCCGCTAGCTCTCCCCTCCACACGATACTCAGGAATTGTCCAGATTGTGAGGACACCCACACATGCACGCACACACAGAAAGAGAACTGGGTTTAAAACCAACAACCACACCTAACCACACCACTTGCAGAGGGAACTAACAAGGCGTTAGATAATAATACAGGATCTGCTGACCTTCCATTGCCCAGATTGTCATCTGGTTTCTACAGATGACCCCCAAATCACATCTGTGGGAGGGAAGAAAACAAGCGTTTTTTTGTTCCTGCTTCTCAGCCCCGCTGCCTGAGTTTAGATATCTCCCTTTGCCCTGTTTGATTTTGGCTATGGTTGCTCTCCTTCATTCAGCCCAAATTGAGCCCAGGGGGAGGAGAGCAGCGAGGCTGTGTGGCCCACCTGCAGCCAACAGGTGGGCAGGTGGACTTCCACCAAAGCCTTCTCACAAGGAGGCGCACAGATGAAACAATAGATAATCAGGCTGGGATAGCCTCTCCTACTCTCCCTTTGTCCATCCAGTTTGGCAACAGGATGAGATAAGAAGTCAGGCATCTAAAATGTAGGTTGCTGATTGACTGGGGAATCAGAGATGCAGTGGAGGCATCACAACATCTCATTTGGCTTTTGACTTTCTCTCTCTCTCTCTCTCTCTCTCTCTCTCTCTCTCTCTCTCTCTCTCTCTCTCTCTCTCTCTCTCTCTCTCTCTCTCTCTGGAGGTATTGTGTCATGATCTCAAGGGACAAAAACAAAGTCTTCTCTTGGGCCTTCTGAGTCAGCCGTGATGACTAAAGCAGGGAATCCTCTGTGTAACCATCCAAGGTGGAAGGTAATCTCTCAACCTGGGTCCCTCAAGGCCTCTGAGATCTTCTACTTAAAGCAGATCAACAAACAACCTTAGGGCAGCTGGCATCGGACAGATGCTTTGTTGACAGGAGGATAGAAATGCCAGCAGCAAGGAGGGGTGGGTCTCTTTTTCAAAGCAGGTGCTGCCTTCTCTTACCCCCAGCCCCCAGCCGGGGGGGGGGGAAAAGATGGTTTCCTTCAAACCTTGGGGTTGAAGGAAGCTGAACTGCAACACAAAAGAGCATCTTCAGGAGACCAGGAGATATAATCCTTGGATGCTCTCCTTGGGAGTGTGGCAAAGATCTAAAAGAAGAACACAATATGTTTGCAAGACTTGGTCGCAGTCTGCCATAGGTGGATCAGCTGCAGTTCTACCTGGCTGATGCTCAAGAACGAAATACGCTGAAATTTACTCCTAAAATTGACGTCTGTCCTTGTAGGGCATATTTTGCCCCCTGACCCAAATTCCTCAACCTTCTTGGGGTTTGAAGTTGACTTAGGGTGAGCTACCGAAATTAGTGTTTTGACCTGAGGCTCATTTTCAACCTCCATAATCCAAAAATCCCCGGGTGCTTTGAGTGACAGGTACTTAAGTATATAATTTTCATGCTACTAAATTCTATCTTAATTAGTCAGTGGAACGGGCTTGCCTTCAGAAGTTGTGGGTGCTTCATCATTGGAGGCTTTTAAGAAGAGACTGGACAGACACTTGTCTCAATTTGTGTAGGGCAGTGATGGTGAACCTTTTAGAGACCGAGTGCCCAAACTGCAACCCCAAACCCACTTATGCATCATCGGGTGCCTGGTAGGTGTGGCCCATTGGGTAGGAGTGGCTCATTGGGTGGGCGTGGCTGCGATGGTAACGGCAGACTGGGTGGGACTAAAAAGTTCAATCAATCAATTCCAACTTTGCAAGATCTTTTTTTTTTCGCAAGAAGTTGAAATTGACTGATTGATTGAACCTTTTTTTTTTTTTTGCACATGGCGGCGGAGGCCTCAAGCGAAAAGGCTTTATAAAACCCAGCTGAAGGCCTAGGACTGGGGCGATGGTGCGCATGCCCACAGAGAGGGCTCTGAGTGCCGCCTCTGGCACCCGGGCCATAGGTTCGCCACCACTGGGTTAGGGTCTCAAGCAGACTAGAAGACCTCCAAGATCCCTTCCAGCTCTATTCTGATTGATTGAAATGGTTATAAGTTGAGGACAACCAGTTATGTCTCCACTGCTGTGGCTGTCTCTAGCTCGTACAGACGAAGGTGCAATGTTTGCAAAGCACAGCTTTCTGCTTTGCTCTGCAGTTCGGGCTGATGTCCAGCTGCTGAAGGAGGGATGTCATGAAACACACCCACACCTGACACATGAAGTGTTTGCCAGGTGCCAGAGGCACGTTTCCCAGCATCCTGATCTACACAAAAGCCAAAGGCTAAAGAACACACAGCTTCAGCTAGTCAAAACCTCCCTATTCAGCCAAGCAGAAAGCCAGGGCTTGTTGCAGAAAGAATGCTTACAAAGCTTTTATTAATTCTTGCCTTCTCGGGTGCGTTCCAGACATCGTTTTTTTTTCCTAAAACAGCCAGCTCTGCCCAGTTCCCCATAATCACGTTCAGTCACTGCTTTTTAAAAAAATAAAAAATAAATAAATCTGAGTGTCACCCAGACTTCTCCGAGTCTGCCAACTGTGCTCTAAGACAGCCAGTCAAGAATCCTGACCTTTGACCTGAACAAGTTTAGCAAAAGCCATCATATTTTAATCAAGCCCAGCACATTCCTCCAATTCAGCATGTTTACACCACAGCCCTTCCATGCGCCTTTCAAAACATTTTCCCTCAACAGAGCATCAATTCATGCCCAGGGATAGGTCTGGCTTGGAGCCCACATATGCCAGTTATCAACAAAACCACAAGTGGAGTGGACCAGGATTATCTTCAGCTTCTGAGCTGAGAAAGGCAAGAAACTGCAAGAAATGATTTCTCGTTTTCCTGTGTGTTCAATTTTGCAGATGGTCTACGAGACGCCCTTTGTGAGTTGTTTGGCACCTCCGGAGATATTTGCTACCTGATGCCCACTTGCAGCTGCCCGTGAGAGCATTGTTCAGTCGAATGGGGAGGCCTTCAACAAAGGAGAAGAGGACGGGGAAGGGGGAGAGGAGGAGGGGAGGGAAGGGGAGGAGGAGAAGGAAAAGGAGAAGGGAGAAAGTGAAGGAGAATGGAGAAGGAGGAGAAGGGAGAGAAGGGAGAAGGAGAAGGGAGAAGGGAGAAAAAAGAGAAGGAACCAGAACAGCCAAGGACTGTTTATTTGACTGGGAGGTCTTAAAAAAAAGATATTTGAAGAACACAAGATCAACCACATCTGCATTGTTCCTTAAAAAAATCCCTGATTAGATGTGTCCAGGAAGCCATGAGGCAATGTCACAGTTTCCGGAGGGACACAATAACTTTATTTTAAAAGCATGCACACACAGAGAAACACAAAATTCAAATCACTGCCAAATTCAGCTCTGCATTTGCTGGTGCTCTCCACCACCTGCTCAGACCTTCCGTTAGTGATCTTTAAAAATTTAAAGCTGGGAACCATTGTGGTTGCCTCCCTAATGCACCTGCTCGAAAAGACCAGGGAGAAGAAGAGCTTTATGCTACACAAAGCCAGAGGGACGAGAAAGAACTGCATCTGCACTGAGTAAAAGAAAACCACGATGAGTAGAGAACAAGCCACGCTTGAAGGAAAATACAAGGAAAAAAGTACTTCAGGGACTAAAACAGGGAGAGAGAGAGAGACAGCGGAAAGGTTAACTTAGACCTCTGTCTCAATGTCCTTATGCAGATTCATACACTTCTGTAAGCCACATTTTGCTTAACGATGTTTTGTTGGGGAAAAACCACAATTAGCACTCATCTGAGCCAAGAACTAGGTATCTCAACATGATCAAATTTTAAAAAGGTAAAGGGTAAACATTTCCCCTGTCTGATCATGCCTGGCTCCAGGGGGAGTGCATATCTCCATTTCTTGGCCGAGAGAGCCAGCATTGTCTGAAGACATTTTCCGGGGTTGTGTGACCGGCATGGCTATACACCAAAGGTGCATGGAACATTGTTACCTTCCCAAAGGAGTGGTACCTATTTATCTACTTGCATTTGCATGTTTTCAAGCTGCTAGATGAGCAGGAGCTGGAGCAAGGAACGGGAGCTCACCCCATTGCATGGCGCTCAGGTCTTGAACTGCCAACCATCCAGCTGATAAGCCCCATGTCTTAGCTGCTAGGCCACCCCATCCCCTTTTTGTAGAATGTATGCTACACAAAGCCAGAACTTTCTCTGTAGAACACAAATAAACTTCTGGACGCTTTTAGCCTTGGCTTTATTACTACGGTTGCCCCCACGCCTTGTGACCACCCATGCTTTCTTGGGTGAATGTGAAGAAGTTGGGTGGTTTCCCTTGGTGGGCACCATTATTCATTCGGAAAATGGAAAATCAACAATGCCCTTGAAGGGAGAATGTAGGCTTTTTCCTTCCAACCTGACAGTCAGCCAAAAGTTAGTCAGAGCTGGAATGGATGAGCTTACAAGGCTCTTTCTGAAGAATTGTGGTCAAGATTTGCTGGCTGCCAGGAGTCTAAGAGTCACTGATGGCTGGCGCAACCAAGCCCAGAAAGAGATAAAGAAAACATTGACCTGTTGTGGAAAAGTGAAGTATTTTCATTCCTGGAAAGGTTCTTTGGGAGAATTTTCCTTTCCTCTGAAGAAGGGCAGAGTATTTCCACCCCTCTTTCAAAATCAGAAAATTAAAATTTCTTTTTGAAGCAAAATTGTAGGCCTTGTCTCCAGTCACTGAGGTCAAGGTTTCTTAACTTCAGCAACTTAAACAGGTTTGATGGACTGGAATGACGTAGGGAGCTGAAGCCCATACTTTTTAAAGTTGTTGAGGTTGAGAAATGCTGATTTAGAGAATGGCACGAACAACCTTTGATGGCTTAATCCAGAGGTCCATCTAATTCAGCATCCTGTCTCCTACAGTGGTCTTCTGGAAGCCCACAAGATAGCCCAAGAAGGACCTGTCAAGCATTAGACATTTCAACAAACAAGCATTATTTGGATACCCTCCAAGTGGGGTTTCCAGGTTATTTTATTAGCCATAAGGCAGGACAAAAAGCAATGGATGGAAACTCATCAAGGAGAGAAGGAACCTGGAACTAAGGAGAAACTTCCTGACAGTGAGAACAATTAACCAGTGGAACAACCTGCCTCCAGAAGCGGTGAATGCTCCAACACTGGAAGTTTTTAAGAAGAGACTGGACAGCCATTTCTCCGAAATGGTATAGGGTTTCCTGCCTGAGCAGGGGGTTGGACTAGATGACCTCCAAGATCCCTTCCAACTTTATCATCATCATCATCATCATCATTTATATCTTCACTTTCCTGTCAAAACTCAGGGCTGCATTATTAAGGAAAAAAACACAGTTATTTATGTTTCTACTTGGAAACCGCTTCTGGACTTTGTGCTTGAGGAAGGAAAAAAAAATGAAACTTTGATTGTGGGTTTTACCGATTAGATAGGTTTCTGGTTTTAAAAGTGGCTAGTTGATACTAATACATATAAGTAAAAAGTTGAAGTTTGATGCTATTATCTTATTTTGCTGCGCCAAAGGGAATCAGAAGTCAATACCGGTAGCTTTTCTTTCTTTCCCCTCCTTTCTCTACACTTTTCGCTTCCCTTCTCCCTCCCCTATTTTCCTACAATTTTCTTTTGCATTTTTGTATTTTATATTATAAACTAATAAAAAAAAACCTCACGGCAGCATTCATCATCTTCTTTCCTCCAGTTTTTTCTTGGACCTCTGACCCAGGTTCAAGTTTTGTAAGAAAAGGCGAAAAACTTTCTCCATTTCTATTAAGATGTCTGGGGGGTGGGGGGTTCCACCAACAACATAGTGTTGCAAGGCTGACACAGCACACCAATCTAAAATGAAAATATGTGGTCAAGACCACACCGCTGGCTAGACACGTAGACTATCTTTCTGATGAGAACTGTGTTTATTGAGGGAGAAAGTCAACAACCAGCTGGGAGAAGCTGCTAAACAACTTTAGAAATATTTGTTCACGTTCTGGTGCTTCTCAATTCTCAAGGATACTGTGGTGTTGACCGTAAGGCAGCCGCAGTTTTCTATGTAAATAGTATGGTTTACACTATTATAAACGGTCCCATTTGCAAATAGTAGGACTGCTGCCCCTATGCCATTTCTAAAGAAGGGCTGATCAGGAGATTCAACACATATCTTCTCTTGCATTAAAGTGAGATACTGGCTATAGCCCAAGATATATGGTTAGCCCTCAATTTAACAACAGATCATTTAGGGACCATTCAAAATTACAATGGTACTGGAAAAAGTGACTTAGGACCGTTTTTCACACTTACGCACTGCAGCATCCCCAGGGTCACATGATTTACATTTGGACCAGTGGTGGGATCCAGCCAGTTCGCACCACTTTGGCAGAACCGGTAGCTAATTTTCTGTTGCCCAGGCCCAGAATGGACTTGCAGAAGCAGCATCCACACAGAGAACCGGTTGTTCACATATTTTAATCCTACCACAGATTTAGATGCTTGGCAACTGGCTCACATTTATGATGGTTGCAATATCCCTGGGTCACGTGATCCCCTTTTGCAATTCACTTAACAATGGTGGCCTGAAAAAGCATTAAGTGGAGCAAAATTCACTTAACAAATATTTCACTTAGCAACCAATTTTGGGCTCACGTAAGTTGAGGACGACCTGCATTATACAGATGCCAGAATTTCTGTGTAAGACTTTAATTTTCTTTAAAGGTATTTATATCATACTGATGTAGGCTGTGACCTGGGAAAACTCAAGCAATAAAGTGCAATACCTTTCAATGTGCACCAACCTGTGCTTGACTCCACCCAATCTGTTCAATCTAATTATTGACCTTAATTCGGTTTGTGTGTTTGCACAATGTACCAAGCCTTAACCCAACCAAACATTTAGCATCAGGTGTCAATTACACCAATGCCCAGAGGCAGTTACATAAGAGAAACAATTTCTGTTACAATTAGTTCATTCAGGTCAAGGACAAAAGCTTCTTGAGGTTATCTTCAGCCAAACTAAAGACATTTAAAAAAACACACACACATTTAACCACCGCATGACCTGTTTCCCAAGAGACAGGGTAGGGGAAAAAATCTTTCAAACTGAAAGAAGAAACATGTTTTCCAACTTTTAAAATAAGGAACACAACGATCATCATGCGCTGTGCATCAAAGGTTGCTTTGTTATCCATAACTTGGGAAAGTTCTTGTTTCGGTTTGAACCGAATAAAATTATTTCCTTTAAAAGGCAACATTTGGAGCAAGATAAGAACCAGAACAAACAAGGGAACAAAATCTCTCTTATCCTTTGAGAAACAATTATATATAAGACAGGGTGTTAAATGTTGCTGAGGCACGATTTTTCCTTAAAAAAAAGTCTACAGCCAAAATATTACAGCATATTCTGAGTAAACAACATTGTTCATCAATGTTTTAATTGGCAAAATTCACAAATCACACTAAATTAACATCAAATTATATAGTGTCTGGATTCAAATGATTCAGCCATACTAAGGCACGGTTGCTTACCCTCAACGTGCTGAATTGTAACAACCTAAGCCATGAGCCACGGTTTGCAAACTATGATGGCCAGGTTCTTGAAACATTCTAAGATATAAAATGAACAAAACTACTGCTTAATACAATGTGTTAACCTAGTCTGGGCTGTTCAACAAAACAGGTAAGCAAGCCATGGTTAACATGAAGGGTGAAGCAAGCTATTGTACAGAGGACCACAGATGTCATAAAAAATAGAAGAAAGAAAGAAAATTAGTCAGTTGGGACTTTGGGAATGGAGTAAGACTTCAGCATCCCATCTCATCAATAGCAGTGAGCATTATTTATCTCAAAATGGAAAGGGCATATTTTGAGAAAGAACTAGAGGAAATTGACTAATCAAGGAAGAAAGTAAAAAAAAAAGGCTATCTTGAGTCAAACTCTATTTCTGTTCACCAACATGGACATATCTGTGCAATCTTCTTGGTGGGATATAGGAAGTAACAGGGGCAATGCTACAGGCTTAGCATCATAGAAACATTGCTTGTTGCAAGCCAATGTCAAATGCTGGAACAAACAAGCTTTTTAAAAGGACCCTACTACGTCAGCCAGGACTTGACCAGGACCCTACGCTTTTATTATTTATTTTGGGGGTGTTTTAACTGTTCTCCTGTTTTTTTAATGGTTTTTATCATTTTAGAACGGTAAGCCACACAGAGTCACTTGGTTGAGTTGGGCGGCTATAGAAACTGAACAGATCCATAAATAAATTAGGGAGTGGAACAAGTTTGAGGAAGCAAACTTATCAAGCCCAGAAGATTTCCTAGAAAACCAACAGTATCATGGACATATGGAGATGGCCCAAGTTCTCAGCTATCTTGCCAACCACAAGTCAACTATGTTCAGCCAACATTAGTCATGGTGATCAACTGACTCTTTGCTGTTTAGTCATGATTCAGCGCGCGTGTGTGTATCTCTTACACACATTTCTTCTTCTGCACATAGATATTCTGCTCCATACCCTAACTAGAAAGTATGGTAGATCCTAGAACTGGTGAAGAGTTTCTCCATTTCTCCTGCGCCACATGTGACTCGTCGGTCATGTGGGTTTAATTACTTGGAAAACAGCCTTTCATTAGAGATTAAGGCTACTGTGGCGTTAACCACCCACCTCTTTCTAAAAATCCGGTGATCAAATCTAGGTTAGAGAAGAATTTTGGCCAACACCCCACGCTACTGTCTTTGAGTCAGGTCTGAAAGGAGAACGGGCTTTGTCAAAGTCTGCAAACTCTCCTAAGTTGGAATACCTTACCAGGTTGTTGTTGTGGATTTGTTGTTGTGGGTATGTGGGTATAGGGGGGATTCAGTGAAGCTCAGTTCTTGCATACAAATAATTCTCAAATTACAACCTCAATGACACTCAGCAATTTTGCCCCCAAACCGGTTCTTGGGTGATTTAAAACTCTAATAAATACCAAATTAGATCAAATTAGTAATTGACAAACTCACTCAACAAGATTCTCTCGACAAACACAACCCCTTACATTATTATGAATCATTCTCTCTCTCTTTCTCTCTCTCTGTCACACACATACATATACGTATGTATGTAGGGGAAAAGAGACAATGCTATTTATTTCCTGCCACATCAGGAAATAAACACCATTGTTACAGCACAAAAGAAAAATCATGATCATAAAAGGCTTGAACCAAAGTTGCTTCAGCAGGAAAGAGGATATAAACATTATATATATAATGTTTGTGGTTTCTATTTTTTTCCTGCCAAGATGCCAAATATATCTGCATATGTAAATTGATCAAGGTTGTATCTACAGTGCCAATAGGGCATTCTTCTAAATGAGAGTCTGAGCTATACCAAGTTAAAGAAATACAAGTTTTGGAAGACTATTTGCAAGACTTCTCATTTTCAGTTTCAACTTCTTCTAGAACTTCAGAAAGGTGGATTCCAGCCCTTTTATAACTTCTTCTAGGCATCTCTTTTCTTCAGAATCAGATAAGGGAAATAGAATGTATTTTAGCAGAATTTCCTCTGATCTGCTGTTTTTCAGGAGTTGGAACTCTGAGGAGACCCAACTATCATGATCCACCTGAAACAGGATTATAGGAGTGCTTTTCCATAGCATCTAGAGAACTGTTACTCAACCTTGATAACTTCAAGGTGTGTGGACTTCAACTCCCAGAATTCCCTAGCCAGCCATTCTGGGGAGTTGAAGTTCACACATCTTAAGGCATGCCAGCTGGGACTGTCTAGGACAGGGGTCAGCGTGCTTGGCTGAGGCATTCTGGGAATTGAAGTCCACAAGTCATAAAAGGGCCAAGTTTGAAGACCCCTAGTCTAGGCCAATGGCTGTCAACCTTTTCTTCCTCACGGACCCCCTTTGAATATTTTTTGTGGCCACAGATCATGGCCACGGACCACCAAGGCTTAACTCAAGATTTAAATTGTAACATTGTAGCCCCTCACCGGGGTCCATGGACCACAAGTTGAGAACCACCAGTTTAGGATTTGAAGTCCACACAATCTTAAAGTTGCCAAAATTAAGAAACACTAATCTAAACTAGTTACCTCTGTCAGACATGGCTGGATCTGGGATCAGTTTGTTTAACTGCATGAGAAGTAGTGTTCACACACACCCAATGTTCATTTACACTTTTGTCTTAGTTCAGGCCCTCCCCTGGAGATATAGATTGTCAAATAATTCCACTTTGCAAACCATAAGGTGTAAGTGGTTGGACAACCCTTCTAAAGTTACATCAAATAAACGTTTCTACTAAAGATGGGATCGTATCCAACAGTGTTGGATTATGAAAGAACTTTCTTTGAAAAGTCAAGATTAGCACACCTTGACTATGGACTTTTCTTTGTGTATTTTATCACAATGCAGAAGTTTTATCTTTTCTCAAAGAGTGAGCACAGGCTAGCATTGGAGAAGGACTGGGGAAAAAATATAACTTCAGAACCAATCACTAAGAAATACCTTGTGGCATTGTAGCTCTTTTATATATACTCATTCATTATGCATTCTTTCCCTCCAGAAGCTCTTTCAGTAAAGAAAAAGCAGGAGATCAAGGGCTGTGTGCTAAATTACAGGATAAACGTGGGCAGGAAAGGTTTAGAGAAATAGCCATGTTGGCGTCGGGAGAATCACTTTTACCCTTTGAGAAGGAGCTTGGAATAGAACATAGTTTAAACTTTGAGCTATAAAGATAACATGGGATAGCCTCACTCTCATCGGAATTTTCGATAAGGGGAATTCAGAGAAGATAGAAGATCAGGAGGATAACAAAGTAGGAGAAAAGGTAAAAAGAGGGAGGGAGTTCTGGATCCCTGCAAACTGGTCAGGCGGGAGTAGTGCCTGAAAGATGGACACTCCCACAGAGGTGAAGCAATCCCAGTTAGCCTTTGACCCATTCAAGAGCATTGGTTCACTTCGTAACACCCACAGCCTGATGGATGGTTTCATCCTCAGTGTTTCTCAAGCTCATCCACTTGAAGAGGGATGGACTTCAGCGCCCAACATTGGGACTTCAACTCCCAGAATTCCCCCCCACACCAGCAAGCTGGCTGGGGGAATTCTGGGAGTTGAAGTCCACCCATCTTCAAGTGGCTGAGCTTGAGAAACATTGACCTACCGTACATAAATAGATAGATAGATAGATAGATAGATAGATAGATAGATAGATAGATAGATAGATAGATAGATAGATAGATAGATAGATAGATAGATAGACAGATGATAGACTAATGATAGATAGATAGATAGATAGATAGATAGATAGATAGATAGATAGATAGATAGATAGATGGATGGATGGATGGATGGATGGATGGATGGATGGATGGATGGATGGATGGAGGATGGATGGATGGATAGATAGATAGACTAATGATTGATAGAGATAGATAGATAGATAGATAGATAGATAGATAGATAGATAGATAGATGGACGGATGGATGGAAAGACAGACAGACAGACAATAGACTAATGATAGATAGATAGATAGACAGACAGACAGACAGACAGACAGAAAGATAGATGATAGATAGACAGATGATAAACTAATGATAGATAGATAGATAGAGAGATAGAGAGATAGATAGATAAACTGATGATAGATATAGATAAACTGATGATAGATAAAATAGATAGACAGACAGACAAACAAACAAACAAATAAATAAAGTATTTTTACACTCCTTAAGACCACAGAGTCCTTTCCAAATTCTTTGCATATTTATCTCACTAACTGGATTCACACACCCATACACCAACCAATTCAGGCTAAAGGAATGCTTGCATGTGACTCTGGATGATGGCGATTCATGCTTTCTTCCTAAGGCATCATGGATCAGGGCTTGAAATATTTGAGGTTACCCAGCCAAAGGATCGATACTGCATGCAACTCGCAACTGACTCGTATTTATGACGGTTGCAGCATCTCCCAGGATCACGCGATCCCCTTCTGTGCTCTTCTGATGAGCGAAGTCAACGGGGGAAGCCAGATTCACAGAATGGCCGATTGACTAACTTAAAAACTGCAATGACTCACTTAACAACCGTGGCTAGAAAGGTCGTAAAATGGGGCAAAACCCGCTTAACAACATCAATGTTGGGCTCCATCGGGTTTGTAAGCGAAGGACTTTTTCTATAAATCACCTTATTGGTGGTGTGGTGATTATTTTTAAAAAGGGTCATTATAATCACGACAATGTCCGTGTTTTATTCAGGAAATATCTCAGGGGGGCATATAAGGCTGCATTCTTCGTTGACCAGTAAACACACTCGCTTCCTGCGTCTATAAAAGAGTCAGCTCTCAAAATATACTATGGGCCATTTGGCCTCCTGAGATGAATTTATGGCAATTCGGGAGTTGTGAAATGATGTGTTAAATTGTTCAGTCTGAAACTGTAATTTTTCTGCCTCTTGACTAACCTCACCGGAAAACATTTTACTACATTTCTCAGAAATATTTCAGGCAAATCTTAGCCTGTGCCTTACTGTACCACGTATACACTTATCTGTGCATGAAATAAAGGAAGGAAATCAGATCTGGATTGTTCAACTTGCATGCAACAACAACCAAGGCAAGAAAAAAAAAACCCCAACAAGAGCTTTAATACAAAATTACAAAATTTGGGAGAAGGAAGACGGAAGATGTATGTTGAAAGCAGATCAAATATTCTTTACGTACACAAATTTTCCCCACAATGTTTCCCTGCAAAGCAAATTTCTGCTAACCCTAATTTTTTAAGAAAAGAAAGAAAGAAAGAAAGAAAGAAAGAAAGAAAGAAAGAAGATAGGAAATGACGGAGAAAGGGAGTGAGAGAGGGTTGAAGGAAGAAGGAAGGAAGGGAGGGAGGGAGGGAGGGAGGGAGAAAGAAGGAAAGAAAGAAAGAAAGAAAGAAAGAAAGAAAGAAAGAAAGAAAGAAAGAAAGAAGGAAGGAAGGAAGGAAGGAAGGAAGGAAGGAAGGAAAGAAAGAAAGAAGATAGGAAATGACGGAGAAAGGAAGTGAGAGAGGGGTGAAGGAAGGAGGAAGGGAGGGAGGGAGGGAGAAAGAAGGAAAGAAAGAAAGAAAGAAAAAAAGAAGGAAGGAAGGAAGGAAAGAAAGAAAGAAAGAAAGAAGATAGGAAATGACGGAGAAAGGGAGTGAGAGAGGAGTGAAGGAAGAAGAAAGGAAGGGAGGGAGGGAGGGAGAGAGAAAGAAGAAAAGAAAGAAAGAAAGAAGGAAGGAAGGAAGGAAAGAAAGAAAGTAAGTAAGAAAGAAACAAAGAAGATAGGAAATGACAGAGAAAGGGAGTGAGAGAGGGGTGAAGGAAGGAAGGGAGGGAGGGAGGGAGAAAGAAGGAAAGAAAAAAGGAAGGAAGGAAGGAAGGAAAGAAAGAAAGAAAGAAAGAATGAAGATAGGAAATGACGGAGAAAGGGAGTGAGAGAGGGGTGAAGGAAGAAGGAAGAAGGAAGGGAGGGAGGGAGAGAGAAAGAAGGAAAGAAAGAAGGAACGAAGGAAGGAAGGAAGGAAGGAAAGAAAGAAAGAAAGTAAGAAAGAAAGAAAAAAAGAAAGAAAGATTCTTTCTGACCCATCATACACTAAATAAAACCAAGAGGTGCTTTTTTTGAGTTTCTTTCTCACACTTGTTTCAATCTCTGGACTGAGTAATCCGATGTTTCTCAATGTTGACACATTTAACAGGGGTGGATTTCAACTCCCATGCTGGCTGGGGAATTCTGGGAGTTGAAGTCCACCCCTTGGAGAAGAGATGACACTGGTGTCATCTCTTCTCCAAGGAAATCAATTCTGGTCAGGGAATCACCTTCCACACAAGACTAAAACGACAACGATGACTGAGGAAGGATCCTTTGCCCAGTTCTTGCCTGTTTCTATCCAAGTCCCAAAGGCGCTTTTTCCCCCCAAGAGGCAACTGAAGACTGTTTCGCTTCTGTTCTCATCCAAGAAGCTTCTTCGGCTCTCCAGCACCCATATCCAGGTCTTTCTCTCCATAATACCTTTCCTATTATATTCCTATAATACCTATCAAAATTCTGCAAATTGCAGATCCCTGGGCAGCGGGATCCCCGAAAATTGGATTTAATCAACAATTCCAAGGCCGCTTATACCCCGTGTGCAGCACTGAGATCAGAAAACAAAAGCTACGGAAGGTTGCCATGCCAAGAAATAAGATCATAATCCTCTCTTCATAAGCAAGGTTGATTCAGCTGGCACGGAAATCCTTTGGAGACCTCGTAATCCCATCTCAGGAATCAGGATGTATCTTTTATTATGTCATTCCCATCTGGACCTGGCAGTTTGATCTGACATAACTCCTCTAACAGAGATTAGACACTACAGTAGGCAATACACAAATACACAACGCTAACTCCCACAGTGTGCAGCTAGATTCGTCTCACAGTTGCAATTCTCATCTGGACTCGGAAGAGTTCTGGATCGGAGACCCCTCTCCCCCAGGATGACAAATGAAAGAAGCCTAGGTTAAATTAAAGGGTTCTGTACAAGTGATCCCGAACCTCCAGCTTCAGGAGCAGTCTACCACTGAATATCAATGCCTTGGTATTCATTCCTTCTCTCTTATGACCCTCTGACCTGATTGGCTGAAGGGGGAAACGGGTCAATTTTCCTCCCGAGAGGAATCCACCTCCAACAAACTCTTGCCAAGTAGAAGTGAAATTGCCTTTATGGGGGTCAAAATATTTGATTATGTAGAATCAAAAATCACATGAAGTATTAGTACCGCTTTATAAAGCCTTAGGAAGGCCACATCTGGAATCCTGCATCCAGCTTTGATCATCACATTACAAAAAAGATGTTGAGATTTTGGGGGAAAGTGCAGAGAAGAGCAACTTATTATAATAACTTATTATATTATAGCAAAATATTATATTATATTATATTATATTATATTATATTATATTATATTATATTATATTATATTATATTATATTATATTATATTATATTATATTATATTATATTATATTATATTATATTATATTATATTATATTATATTATATTATATTATATTATATTATATTATATTATATTATATTATATTATATTATATTATATTATATTATATTATATTATATTATATTATATTATATTATATTATATTATATTATATTATATTGTAATTCTCTGTTATATATATGTTGTTAGCCTCTCCGAGTCCCTGGAGAGGAGCGGCATACAAACCCAAATAAATAATAATAATAATAATAATAAATAAATAAATAATAACTAAGATGATCAAGGGCCTGGAGACTAAAACATATGAAGAACGGCTGCGGGATTTGGGTATGGCCAGTCTAGAGAAAAGAGGGACTGGGGGGGGGGACATAATAACACTATTCCAGTATCTGAGGGGCTGCCCCAAAGAAGAGGGGGGGTCAAGCTATTCTCCAAAGCACCTGAAGGCAGGACAAGAAACAACGGATGGAAATTAATCAAGGAAAGAAGCGACCTGCAATTAAGGAGGAACTTTCTAATAGTAAGAACAATCAACCAGTGGAACAGTTCGCCACCAAAAGTTGTGGGCACTCCAATACTGGAGGCTTTTGAGACTGGACTTGTTTGGAAAGGTATAGAGTCTCCTGCTTGAGCAGGGGGTTGGACTAGATGACCTCCAGCATCCCTCCCAGCTCTATTCTGATTGATTGGTCATCCTTGATTTCTTTGGGCCAAGGTGTGAATTGATAATGTCTATTGGAATTAACGGTGCTACAGATCCCTATTTGTGCCTCCTACTGGAGATACAGATCTTGGAAGCAGATGAGTGAGAGAAAGTTTGCCTCTTTGACACATTGTGGAAATACACACACACACACACACACACAAACACAAACACACACACACACACACACATTTTAGGAAAACATGAAAATATTCTCCCCGACAATTGGACTGCCAGTGGCCAAGTTAATGGAAGTAACCAGGGATGGATAAAATCCGATTTGGCAACCCTTTGCAACCACAGAAATAGAACGGGAGGAGAATGCATCCCAGAAAAATCAATGTCCGGTACATTCACGGATCATTTTGCCCGGCTATAAATCTCACATCACCGGTGAGACTTTGCTGAACCCACAAACGGCACCTTAAAGATGACATTATTTTGACCTCTTAAAAAGTAAAGCTACGGGCAAGTTAAAAGCAGGCTAACAAACACACCCTCTCATCCACACCTGGCGTCCCACACAACCTAGAACACCACCGATGAGGGGAAAAAACTCAGCCAGAATATGAACCAGTCCCTAAAGAAATCTCTGCAGGCACCTCCTCTGGTGAGCTATTCACAGAGAGTGTTGAACAGCAAGCAAATCTCCGTTAGCCAGAAATGAGAGAAGGATCAAGGGTTTTCGTTTCGTTTCCCAGCACGTCCCCTAGAAACCCCTGTAGGTGCCTCCTCACCTTGCCAGCTGCAGGGCTGGAGAGGTAAGTGGTTTGTTTGTTTGTTTGTTTTCCCTGTTCCCACCATCCAATCAAGACTGTTAGGAAAAGAGATGCAGCAGAGAAAGTTTTATTATTGCAATAACAAGGTGAGTCAACGGGGGGGGGTAGGCTACGTTTGTGGCCAAGGCAAGCAGGGCAGTGGGTGCATCCTTCTTACAATGAGGGTAAATCCTACTGGCACTGATGATGTTACCTAGTTGGGTAGTGAAATGTCTGCAAGCAAGGAATCACGCTCAGAGACCACCAAGGAGCCCACCTGTTGCTTTGTTTTTATCTGGTTCCATCTCCCAGTGAGGTTCAGGATTAATGGACAGCCTCTCTCCCTGCCTCCTTCTTTCTTCTCTCTCCCTTCTTCCCTCCCTCATTTTCTTTCTTTCTTTCTTTCTTTTTTTCCCTCTCTCTCTCATTTTTTTCTTTCTTTCCTTCCTTCCTTTTTCTTCTTTCTTTCTCTCTCTCTCTCTCTCTCTCTCATTCTTTTCCTTTCTTTCTCTCAATCTCTCTCTCATTCTCTTTCTTTCTTTCTCTCTCTCTCTCTCTTATTCTTTTCTTTCCTTCCTTCCTTTCTCTTCTTTCTTTTTCTTTCTTTCTCTCAATCTCTCTCTCATTCTTTTCCTTTCTTTCTCTCAATCTCTCTCTCTCTCATTCTTTTCCTTTCTTTCTCTCAATCTCTCTCTCAATCATTCTCTTTCTTTCTTTCTTTCTGTCTTTCTGTCTGTCTGTCTTTCTTTCTTTCTCTCAATCTCTCTCTCATTCTTTTCCTTTCTTTCTCTCAATCTCTCTCTCTCTCATTATTTTCCTTTCTTTCTCTCAATCTCTCTCTCTCTCATTCTTTCTTTCTTTCTTTCTTTCTTTCTTTCTTTCTTTCTTTCTTTCTTTCTTTCTTTCTTTCTTTCTTTCTTTCTTTCTTTCTTTCTTTCTTTCTTTCTTTCTTTCTTCAGCCACTCATCTCGCCCGCGGATTCCTCCCCCTCCCCAAAGTTCCCCTCCCGAACCGAACAGGTGGGGGGGACGGCCTCGCAAGAGGGGGGTCGCCGCCTCCCCAGAAGCCCCGCGACCCTCTCCGCTCTCGCCCCCGCTAGCGCCCCGGAGACGCGCCCGCCCGGCTTACCCAGCGCCCCGGTCAGGATGCGGGGACTGGCTGCGTGAGGGACGGCGGCGCAGCGCAGCGCCGGCAGCACCAGCGCCGGCAGCACCAGCAGCAGCGCCCGCAGTCGGCGGCCGACCGAGGCTGCGGTGCGGCGTCGCTCCGGAGGTGGGGACATGCTGAGCGTCTCTAACTTCGGGGGACCTGTCTCGAACTTCGCTTTGGAAACCGGAGTGAAAGCTGAAAGCGGCTATATGAGCTGGCCAAACCCAGGCGGGGGCGGGGCAGAAGACAGCGGCGTGAGAGGGGGCGGAATGTGGAGTCTCATATAAATGCCTTAATCCGGTCTCTCTCTCTATGTCTATAGAGATTCCCAATCCTCCGGATCCTGGGATTGTCCCCCCCCCCAAGATGCTTTTCCAAAAGGCAACTAGACTTTTTGGGGGTTCCCCCCCCCGGAAACTTTTCACCTCTAGTCCCAGAAGCTTCTTCAGTTCTGCCAGATGTCAGAACTGGGGAGTATCTCTCTCTGGACGCTCCCACCCCTCCACCGCCCAGGCATAGCTACAGACATACAATCTCTCTATATATACCTATCTCACATAGGTATTCTTAAGGTGCTAGCTGTCAATAGGTAGGTTAGGTGGTTAGGCAGGCAGGCAGATGAGAGCCAAAGGGAGAGGAGACAGATGAGAGAATAGAGGAAAGAAAGAAAGAAAGAAAGAAAGAAAGAAAGAAAGAAAGAAAGAAAGAAAGAAAGAAAGAAAGAAAGAAAGAAAGAAAGAAAGAAAGAAAGAAAGAAAGAAAGAAAGAAAGAAAGAAAGAAAGAAAGAAAGAAAGAGACAGATGATAGATAGATAGATAGATAGATAGATAGATAGATAGATAGATAGATAGATAGATAGATAGATAGATAGATAGATAGATGGATGGATGGATGGATGGATGGATGGATGGATGGATGGATGGATGGATGGATGGGGAGAGAGAGCGATAGGCAGGTAGGCAGATTATAAGTAGAAAGATGATAGAAGCACACAAATACATACAGTGTATGTGTATATACAGTCTCTCTCTCTCTCTCTCTCTCTCTCTCTCTCTCTCTCATCTGCCTGCTTGCCTGCCTACCTACCTACTTACCTACCTACTTACCTATCTATCTATCTATCTATCTATCTATCTATCTTCAACTTACAAATATAAATTGGGACTAGAATTTCCATTGCTATGCACTAAGTGAATCCTGCCTGATTTTTTTTACCATGGTTGCTAAGTGAATCAATGCAGTTGTTAAACGATTCATGTGCTCATTCAGCAAATCTGGCTGCCCCCATCGCATGACCCCAGGACAGTGCCACGGTCCTTAGAGAACGCTAGTCGCCACGCACCCAAAATCTGATCTTCGGATGATCAGGATGTTGCGATGGCATTCTCTCCAAGGAGCGGCCCTAAGTCGGTTATGAAGTCAAACGATTTTTTTAGCCCAGCCCTGAGAGTTATCCAATGTCTCATTTTCTATTTAAGCTGTATTATATGAATCATAAAAGGGCATCAATAATTGCACATGGATTAACAGCAAAACCGAGGAAGGCCGAGACTTCTGTAAATGTTTATGGGAAAAGAAGGAATGGAGAGGAAACGAGCAGAAAAAGGATTAAAAGCCTTTGTGCTGGGGGCCAAAAATTGGGGAAATCAAATCATTGATCAATCCTAAAAGTTTAAATTGATCAGACAGATCCTAAAAGCTGAAGCTCAGCGGAGGAAGCAGGGCTCTTCTTTTCAGGAGTTGTGATCTTGCACACCTATACAGCTTTTTAAATTCTTACCACGGATTGGAGTTAGGGGAATAAGATGGCAAGGGGTAGCTTCCAGATCTTTTGTGCCACCATTTGCACAATATGTCGCACCATTATAAAGGTCTGGAAAAAAATTAATATGATGTTTTATTTTGAGAATTTTGGATTATACTATATTGATTGTTTGGTAGTTTTATATCCTGTAAATATGGAAGTAAAATTGTTACTGTTGTTATACATTTTGATTATGTCTGGCCTTACGGCTGTAATAAACAGATGGATTGATTGCTCTTGAAGGACATTTCTCAGCAGTTGCAACTAAGGAAATGGCCACATATTTATTCTATTTATTATTCATTCATTCATTCATTCATTCATTGCATTGTTGCCCATCTCACCATCTCCTTGTCTCGGTGATGCCAGGAAATGTCCTTTTAGCAACCACCAGAAAGGCAGAAATATTTAATAACGCCGGGCGAGAAAGCATTCAAAGGCTTTTTCCACACGGGAAATCTTTCACTGCCGTTACTGGAATAGTTTTGGGTTTTGTAGTCCATAATAGCAGCAGCCACCAGTAAAAGCAGAGGGAAGGAGCAGAGGGAACCTGGTTGAACAATTCAGACAACTGGAGTGTGTTGCTCAGAAGTAGCCGGGATCAAACCTGCCACTGCAGCGAAAATGAAAGCGTTGGGAAGAAGAGAAATGGACAGCAAAGAGTTCCCTCCTTTGGGAAATGATTTGACAGCGGGGGGTGGGTGGCCTAGGGGGGTATCACCCCCAAAATTTCAGGGTTCATTTGCAACCCCCCCTTCAATGCATGGGAAATCATTTGAACAAGAAGGTCGATGGAAAGAAGAGACATCTGGAAGGAAGGGCTGCATTCGATCACACAAATGCATCGGTTCTTGCAAAAGGTGGAGCAAGCCGGTTTGGATAACAGAATAACAGCGTTGGAAGGGACTTTGGAGGTCATCTAATCCAGCCCGATGATCAAGCAGGAGACCCTGTACCATTTCAGACAAATGGGTGTCCAGTCTCCTCTTAAAAGCCTCCAGTGATGGAGCACCCACAACTTCTGGAGACACGTTGGTCTACTGGTTAATTGTTCTCAGTGTCAGGAAGTTTCTCCTTAGTTCCAGGTTGCTTCTCTCCTTGATTAGTTTCCATCCGTTGATTCTTGTCCTGCCTTCAGGGGCTTTGGGGAATGGGCTGACCCCCTTTTCTTTGTGGTAGCCCCTCAATATTGGAAGACACCCCGGTCAAGTCACCCCGGTTCTTCTTTTCACTAGACTAGATATACCCAATTCCTGCAACTGTTCTTCGTATGTTTTATCCTCCACTCCCTTGATCATCTTGGTTGCTCTTTTCTTACCTGATCTTGATCACCTGACCTTGATGGCTAGCTGATCCTCAGATGTTAGTTAGTTAGTTAGTTAGTTGGTTAGTTGGTTAGTTAGTTTGCAAGAAGAAGGCTTGTGAGAGAGGCTAATCCATACCACACTCAGTCTTGTGTTTTCAGGCTGCAACGGGAAACATCAGATTTTCCATCTTTCCAAGCAAAGTCTCCTGACCTTGTGATGAATGACAGATGGCTGTGTGATTATTGTAAGCAGTGTATAAGCTAGTGTGATTACTGAAAACAAGTGATGAGCAGGATATCACGGGTGAATCCAGGGGAAACAGAACAAAGCAGAAGCAGGAGTTAACCAGATTCTCACAATCTAATTATTGGTGCCCCCCTGACACAAACTGATGATGGTTCAGGACTCAGCAGCTTGCTTCTGGTCCTCTTTTCATGAAACTAGGTGGAGTCACGGTTTCCCAGCTGATGGAGCTGGATCAGGTTGGAAAAATAGTTTTAAAAAGAAGAATTGGCCTAGAAAGCAGAAGGGTGCGAATTCCAGATTTTCCTTAATCACAGAAGCCAGCTGGGAGATTTTAGGTCAATCCTGATCCACCTGGTAGGGGTATTGTGGTGGTTAAAAATAGGGAGTGGGGAGGACAGGCGGGAGAAGCAGGGGCGCCGGCGGGAGCGGGCCGGCTTGCGAGACCTCGCCAGCAACGGGGCCACCATGTCTCAGACCCTACAGACAAATGGCACACAACCATTGAGCAAAACATGGAAACTCAGCTTACATGAACTTGAAAGAACACCTCAGGTATTATGCCTGAAAAGATTAATAAGCAGAAATTATATTTAATCTTACACATCACTACAGCAGCAAGAATAATTTTTGCACAATACTAGAAGAATGAAGGACTGCCATCAGAGGAAGAAATAATCAGGAAAATATTGGAATGTGCAGAGATGGACAGATTAACTATGAGGTTGAAAGATAAAGAAGATACAGACTACTATCAAATTTGGAACTTATTTTATTCTTGGCTGGAGAAAAGAATGGAGGATTAGGAATTGAACATGTATTAGCATAGCAAACTCCAGACAACTTGTAGATTGGAAAAATTAACTCACTATTTCTCAGATTCAGAATGTATAAGCGATGTACATCAGATGGGCAGTTATATAAATTTAATAAATATATGCATACAAAAAAAAAGGGAGTGGGAGCATCCCGTACACCACTTTGAGTTGCGCAAAATAAAGGGAGAATCTAAGAATTATTTTTCTTAACTAATGCAAGAACTGTATTCTTGGTTCTGTACAAGGCTGCATTTCTGCAGAAGTCATGGAGGTAATTGCTCCAGCAGATTGTTAGATTTATGGTCATTTAGCCGATGAATAATATCACCATGTTGAAGATTTGCCAGCTGATTATCATAATGATATTTACGACACTTCATCCAGCTGGTGGTGATCATTTATAATCATCTGTAGCTATAGATGTTAATTTATTTCAAATTCAACTGGACACTGAATTCTCACGGAAATTATTTTGTTTGATAAGCAGTTTGCACTTCTGGTTTTTTGAGGAATACATCCTGATTCATGTTTTTTTCCCCCCCTTAAATCTGGCTGCCCTGTCTTCCTGTCCATCCTGGCCAAGTGGCCCGACATCATTTTCTGGGATACAGGAGTGGGTTGATGGTGCCACTGAGGTCAAGGATGAATGGTGTGACTGAAGTCATTTCCCACAGAAACTCAGATGACCATTCATAACTATGCATGTTTACGGCAACGTCCCAAAAATCTTCCAGCCCGTTTATTGAAGGAAAATACACCCAGTTTGGGAATGGAATGGGCAATGGGGATTGAGGGGAAACAACAAGTTCAATAACTCTGGACAGGGAGATTGAAAATCAAACCAGTTCTTTCAGGTAGCAATTCCTGTTCAGCGGACACAGGTTCAAATTCGTTCTCCAAAATTCCAAAAGCTTCTTTATCATTTTCACCCTGTTCAGAAGGGCAAGCAAAAGCTTGCTTCGAAAGCTTCAGGAATATAGAATAACAGAGCTGAAAGGTATCTTGGAGGTCATCTAGTCCAACCCCCTGCTCAGGCAGGAAACCCTACACCATTTCAGGCAAATGGCTGTCCGGTCTCTTCTTAAAAATTTCCAGTGTTGGAGCATTCACCGCTTCTGGAAGCAGGTTGTTCCGCTGGTTAATTGTTCTGTCAGGAAATTTCTCCTTAGTTCTAGCTTGCTTCTCTTCTTGATGAGTTTCCATCCGTTGCTTCTTGCCCTGCCTTCAGGTGCTTTGGAGAATAACTTGACTCCTTCTTCTTTGGGGCAGCCCCTGAGATACTGGAACACTGCTTTCATATCATAGTCCTTCTTTTCACTAGACTAGACATACACAATTCCTGCAACAAGACACTGTTTTCTAATCAGGGTTGATTTCAAGTGTCCTACTTGTCTTCTCACGGAAATGGAAAAGATTCTGTCTTTTCTGAGCAGGAGGCTCACAGGTTTCATATTTCCCAAAGTCTCACGGCTATCTCCCTTTTATCTACCCGGTGGCTCTTTGATCCTTTTGGGGTTGGTTTTTTTTTTTTTTTTGCCCTATGGTGCACTATTTCGCTCAATGGAAGGTTTACAAACAATCAAAGAGACGCAGAAGTGTGCAGATGATAACCCTGTCAAATTTAGTGTGTTACTTTTTAACCTTGGGTTTCTGAACCCTACCAATTTCAACTTTGGCTACTGTTAGATGAGAACTCTGCCTCAATTAAATTACACGAGTCCGGTCTCAAACGGATGGATGGAAATGATTAAATGATGGATTTGGAATTCAAACAAAGAACAAACATTGCATACAGCCAAGGATTGACCTTTACCAGTTGCCGGTGGTGTAGAAAGCAGAGAGATAAGCTAAAAAGCTTGCTCAATTCCTTTTGCTTTGAGTACACACAGAATGTCTTATCGGCCAGAGACAGTTTAAAAACAAAAGTTGGTGAAACCTCCCACAAAGACTGTTCAGAATAATAGCAATAGCACTTAGACTTATAGGCCACTTCACAATGCTTTACAGCCCTCTCTAAGCCGTTTACAGAGTCAGCCTCTTGCCCCACAACAATCTGGGTCCTCATTTTACCGACCTCGGAAGGATGGAAGGCTGAGTCAACCTTGAGCCAGTCCAGGATCAAATTCTTAGCAGTGAGCAGAGTCAGCCTGCAATGTTGCCTTCTAACCACTGCACCACCACTCTTTAATAAAGCTATTAAAGTGATTTCCAGATCTTAAACTGGTGCCATGGGTTAGGGGACAATGGAACCAGACTTTCCTAGATTGAGAGCAGCACAGCAGCAAGATGACTATTGCATATTACCTGCAAATATCTCACCTGGGATTTCCAAAGGAGGTGGTTAAAAAAAAAAAGTCAACTTCCACAGGGTATCCAATCTTAGCAACTTTAAGACTTGTGAACTACACGTAAAAAAGATGTTGAGACTCTAGAAAGAGTGCAGAGAAGAGCAACAAAGATGATCAGGGGACTGGAGGCTAAAACATATCAGGAACAGTTGCTGGAATTGGGAATGTCTAGTTTAATGAAGAGAAAGACGAGGGGGGACATGATAGCAGCCTTCCAGTATCTCAGGGGCTGCCCCAAAGAAGAGGGAGCCAAGCTATTCCCCAAAGCGCCTGAAGGCAGGACAAGAAGCAGCGGATGGAAACTGATCAAGGAGAGAAGCAACCTGGAACTTAGGAGAAACTTCCTGACAGTTAGAACAATTAACCAGTGGAACAACCTGCCTCCAGAAGCGGTGAATGCCCAAACTGCAACCCAAAATCCACTTATGTATCACTGGGTGCCAGGTGGGCATGGCCCATCGGGTGGGTGTGGCCCATTGGGTGGGCGTGGCTGCAGTGGTAATGGCAGACTGGGTGGGATTAAAAAGTTCAATGAATTCCAACTTTGCGAGATGTTTTTGTTTTCCCGCGAGAAGTTGAAATTGATTAATTGAACTTTTTTTTTTTGCACACGGCAGCAGAGGCCTAAAGCGAAAAGATTTTATAAAACCCAGCTGAAGGCCTAGGACTGGGGCGATGGTGCATGTGCCCCCAGAGAGGGCTCTGTTTGCCACCTGTGGCACGCGTGCCATAGGTTCGCCATCACAGGCTTACATGGTTAACCTTATTTGCTTTAGCCCAGGGGTCCCCAAACCCTGGTCCATGGACGGCACCGGTCCACGGAAGGCCAGAAACTAGTCCGTGCAAACAAGCAAAGGCCCATCCGCAGGATGCAGGCAGCACATGAAACTACCTCGCCTCCGGTCTGCGAAAAAAATCTCTCTCCCGGAGAAACACATAGACTATAAACCTGATTTTTTTTCACTAGGTATAATGCCAGAAAAAACTGATAAGCAAAGCGCATATTTTATTCTACATGTGATAACAGTGGCAAGAATTATATTTGCACAATATTGGAAGAACGAAGAAATACCCCCAGAAGAAGAAATAATCAAAAAAAAATATTAGAGTGTGCAGAAATGGACAGAAGGTTACTTGAAGGTTGAAAGAAAAAGAAGAAACAGACTATTTTCAAACTTGGGACCTATTTTATCAATGGTTAGAGAAAAGATTTAGGGATTAGGAATTTAATTTGTATTACCGGTAGTGAATAAGATACTCAGACAACACGTTTTTGTTGAATAATTATGATTGAACTCTGTTTAAAAAACAAAAATAATAATAAAACTTTTTTTTAAAAAAAATCTCTCTCCAAAGAACCAGTCCCTGGTGCCCAAAAGGTTGAGGACCTCTGCTTTAGCCCCAAGCTTGATCTTGCAAATTAAGCAAATCTTAAATTTTTAGAGGAGTGGCAGCATTCTTGTACCGCTGGATAGCGGTTGCTGCTTAACCAAAGTCTTCTCTGCGGCTATTTTAAGCTGCATTGGCTATTTATCCCACTCCAGTGAGATCATGGGGCATTTACAGGAACGAGAGTGCTCAGTGTCCCCCTTGTAAAATAAATGTCATTTGAGGCGGGGGGGCTATTTCCATTTATATGAATTAAATATTGATTTTGGCCTTGCCAGCAGTTGGGAGAAAATATGACTTCATTCTGAATGAACTGCAGGGAAAAATCAAGTATTGGGGCATGAAAATTCAAGTTGAAAAATTAGAAGGACCAAAATGTTGGAAACGGAGATTAGCTTAACCGCCGGAGAGGAAGCTAAAAGTGCATTTTAATGAGGGATGTGGGAATAAAGATATTATTAACTACCCAGTGTTGCTTGGCTAAACCCGCATCTCAATATAATTTCCAGCAGCCTCCTAAGTGCCAGGAGAGATCTAAGAATTCAGGGTGGCAATATAAAATTCACCCAGCCAGAGAAAAGCGAAAAGGATTTCAAACCCATCAACCAACATTCTGGTTTAACGGCGTCTGGGGCAGGTTACTTCCTGCAAGCCCTAAAGGAGTCTCATAAATGTCTTTGGATATGCAGGTATGAAGCTAATGGTTTCTGCAAGGTGCAATTACTTGAATTCCAGTGTGTAATAAATACCACAAGAAGACATAAATGTTAAGATGGGTTTTCAGTTATCTGCTTCAGATAACCACATCAGTGTTTCTCATCCTTGGCAACTTAAAGCTTTGTGGACTTCAATGCCAAGAATTTTGGGCATTGAAGTCCACAAAGCTTCAAACTGCCAACTTTATGGACTTCAACTCCCAGAATCCCCCAGCCTGCAATCCCAGGCTGGCTGGGGAATTATGGGAGTTGAAGTCCATAAAGCTTTAAGTTGCCAACTTTCTTTGTGGACTTCCAGCTCCCAGAATTCCCCAGCCTGCAATCCCAGGCTGGCTGGGGAATTATGGGAGTTGAAGTCCACAAAGCTTCAAGTTGCCAACTTTCTATGTGGACTTCCAACTCCCAGAATCCTCCAGCCTGCAATCCCAGGCTGGCTGGGGAATTATGGGAGTTGAAGTCCACAAAGCTTCAAGTTGCCAACTTTCTATGTGGACTTCCAACTCCCAGAATCCTCCAGCCTGCAATCAAGTTGCCACAGTTGAGAAACACCAGTTTAGATCAAGCCTCTCCCACTAGCTGTCTTCGGTCCCATTTCTCAGGGGACACAAGAATTTTATTAGCGGCTTTTAAGATCTGTTGATCCTCCACTACAGCAGTTTCCCTCCATCTTGGCTGCGTTGAGGTGACTGGAAATGGCAGAAGAAGGTCAGGAACTAGAGAAAGCACATTCAAGGGCAACACAGAGTTAACCAGGAAGAAGAATTTGCAGGCAGGAAGCTTGTGGGTTTTGGTTTTTTGTTTTGTTTTGTTTTTTAAAAAGGTTGAGTTTCCAGTGCACACCTGAAGTGAGGGGAAAAACAGTCAACTGTTCCATGGCATCGGTTTTCCATTTTCTTCTGCAGCTCAGCTCTGGAGGGCAAACGGTTCTCGTGGGCAGAGGTGCGAAGTAAAACAGCATCAACCTCGCCGCTAAATACGGTTAAACATTTGTCACTTCTCCACTTTTCTTATTTTTCCTCCCCTACTGCGGTTTCAATTTTCTTGAGAAATCGTTACCTTCGGAATGGAGGAGAGGAACACTCGGTGTTTTGCGGAACTCATTCTGAAGGCGGCTTTGCATTGATCTGAAATCACCTGTGGAAAACCCACGGGGGGGGGGGAATGAAAATTGTAGGTTCACACCTTTCACCCTCTGAAGGTGGGTGGGCGTCCTGAGCCCTTGTAGGTAAAGGTGAGCCCGCTTGCAAGTCTTCCATCACTTGTGAGGGGTTGAGTAGGGGGTTTCTGGAGGTGGGGAAGGCCCTCAGCCCGAGACTCTAATCCAGTCTGATTAAAAACACAAGTTTCAATAATATTTGTAGTTCGGGGTCAAAATGAAGGCTCCTTGGTGCTCTCTGAGCTGGGTGGTTTTCTTGCAGACATTTCTTGATCTAACTAGGTAATATCATCAGTAATAGAATGGAATGGAGGAAGGAAAGGAGGAGGAGGAGGAGGAGGAGGAGGAGGAGGAGGAGGAGGAGGAGGAGGTGGAAGTGGTGGTGGAGGAGGAGGATTGTGGGGTATGATACTCTCTGAACTTGATTGTTTTCTTGCAGACGTTTCTTGACCCAACTAGATAACATCATCAGTAATAGAATGGAATGGAGGAAGGAAAGGAGGAGGAGAATGACGATGACAACGACAACTGTGGGGTACTTAATGCTGTCTGAACTTGATTGTTTTCTTGCAGACATTTCTTGACCCAACTAGGTAATATCATCAGTAATAGAATGGAATGGAGGAAGGAAAGGAGGAGGAGGAGGAGGAGGAGGAGGAGGAGGAGGAGGAGGAGGATTGTGGGGTATGATACTCTCTGAACTTTGATTGTTTTCTTGCAGACGTTTCTTGACTCAACTAGGTAACATCATCAGTAATAGAATGGAATGGAGGAAGGAAAGGAGGAGGAGGAGGACGACGACTGTGGGGTATGATGCTCTCTGAACTTGATTGTTTTCTTGCAGACGTTTCTTGACCCAGGTAGGTAACATCATCAGTAATAGAACGGAATGGAGGAAGGAAAGGAGGAGGAGGACGATGACGACGACGATAACTGTGGGGTACTTAATGCTGTCTGAACTTGATTGTTTTCCTGAAGACATTTCTTGACCCAACTAGGTAACATCATCAGTGCTGTTACCTAGTTTGGGTAATGAAATGTTTGCAAGAAAACAGCCAAATAAACGACTGCAAGAAAACAATCAAGCTCAGAGAGCCCCAAGTGGCCCCCAAACACAAGTTGGCCTTTAACCCAACTATTGAAAAATGCAAACCAGGCTTTTTAAACATGAGATTCTGGAAAGGTTAGATTCTTTACATTCCATTTAAAAAGAGCGTTTAGTAGAGTTGTGGGTAACCCTCAACTTACAATCAGAATTTCCTTTGTGAAGCCAAAAATGACCACAATCTGACCATGGAACCACAGAATGTTGCAGAACTAATTAAGAAGTATTTTTAGCAGGTAGAGGGTCTGTTGTGAGTTCACTCAGTGACCAGTCCTTAAGAAGGGACTAGCTGTAAAAGCATTCAGTTCTGGTCCATCCTACTCCTGAGAAAGGATGTTTTTGGAGTGTCTGGAAAATCTCTCGCCATTCCTACTTCTCCAACGTGCACAATGCACTTTTCACTTACTGAAAGAATTCTTTCATTCCTGGTGGCCAAAGCAGCGATTCTGGTTCCACCCCAAGGATCTGCTGCCTGAAAAATGCTCTAAAAGGTCACTGAGGCAGGAATCCAGCAGATTTTTAAAAAAAAAAAATTAAGAAGGGGGGAAAAGGAGAATTTCTCTTCCAAAATCTCTTTTCTGAAGAAGTTGGCTTGAAATCTTTAGGTGGAGCTGCATTGGTGATGGAGAAACAGCACCCTCTGCTGTCCACAAAGGTTATTATTATTATTTTTGTTCCTTCTATTCCAGGGCTTTTCAACCTTTTCACCAATTGTACCACTTTTAGGATATGGCAACATCCGAGGACCACCAGTCGCCTAGCCAGGTGTCAAAAACTTGATTACCAAAAAAAAAGGAAAAAAAAGGAAAAAAGTGATAAAGTACAGGTAGTCCTCGACTTACAACAGTTCACTTAATGACTGTTCAAAGTTACAATGGCACTGAAAGTGCCCCCCAAGCCACAGCCAAGCAAGACACCTGCCCACCCGGCAGCACTCTTCCTCCTCTCCGAGGTTTTCATTGTTGTGAGCATTTCTGCTGAAGATTGGCAGCGGGGGGTGGGGGTGTGTGATTTTTATTCCACCCGTCTGCTGGGTCGTTGCAGCCGGTTTTGGTCACTTCACATGACCCTGGGACACTGTGACCGTCATAAATATGAATCAGTTGCCAAGCATCTGAATGTAAATCACAAGACCCTGGAGAGGCTGCAACATTCCAGCTGATCAGCGCTTCTGGGCTCAGCAGAAGCACCAGGATCAGTGCTGCTTTCCAGCTGATAGGTGCTTCTTCAGGGCTCAGCAGAAGTGCCAGGATCAGCGCCAAGCTGCAGCTGGAGCCTGAAGGTGATCCTGGCGCTTCCACTGAGCCCTGACAGCCCTGCAGCTCCATCCGTCTCTCGCTCAGGCTTGTGTGGTGCTGCCACCAGTTCAGCTCATTCCCCTCCCCCGCTACCTTTTCTAGGATGGTCACGTACCACCTGCCAGGTGCCAATGTACCACAGGTGGTGCCCATACCACTGGTTGAAAAGCCCTGTTCTATTCAATGGTTTCTCCAAGACCGTCCCGAAAAATCCTTGCCGTTTTCTTGACAAGGTTTTTCCAAAGTGGTTTGACATTGTCTCCTTCCTGGAGCTCAAAAAAAGGGACTGGTCCAAGGTCAACCAGCTGGCTTTGTGGGACCAGAACTTGCAATCTCCTGGTTTTTAGCCCACTGCCTTAACCACTACACCAAACTGGCTGTCAAATTAATGACACTCCTCTACCTCAAGCCCAGATTTGTAGATGTATCCCCAAAGGGACTAATCTTAAATCACACCGAGCTTCCAGCAGAATTTGGAAACTCCAAAGTCTGCACAAGGACATAAAAATTACAGGAGGAAAGCTAACGGAAGCAAAAAGAATTCCTTTTTACGTCTTAAGATGGCGGGCAGCGTGCGATTGGGTGAGCGCCATCTGCCCTTGACTTCTAACAAGCCGGGATTCTAACAGCCCAAGTGAGAAAACTATAAGCAATCTTGAAGAAAATGCAGTTGTTCGTCATAGGATTCAAAAACCTTTTATGTCCCTGAATCACATCTCGTGCGCCTCAAGTACAGGCTAAGCCAGTGGTGGCGAACCTATGGCACGTGGACACATGCACCATGCCCCAAGGTGCAAGGCAGTTCCAACTTGGAACTAAAAACTAAACAAATGGTGGTTGAGTCAAGGATTAGCTGCCGTGATAACCTAAGCTGCAGCAGCAGCAGCAGCAGCAAGAAGCAAGCAAGAGATTATTTGGAGGAAACCAGATTTAATGAGACAGTTTAAGAGCCCAGCAAGCCACATGGGAAGCCTGGCCAGGGCAGGAAGAAAAACCACGACAAGGAACAGAGGGAAATGAGTGCATTCTTCAAATGATCAAGGAGCCCTTTTATGGATGGGGCAGAGCTGAGTCATTTCTGGAGCAGGCAATAACATCCTGATCCTGGAACGTTCCCGTCTTAAGGCAGCCATTTTGCCAAACTGCAATCCGGTGTTCAGAGCTCCTGTTGAAAGGGTCCTGGTCCGGAGTCAAGGAAAAGGAGATGGGACACAACGTTCTGGGACCCCGCAATGCGAAGGGAGAAGCGCACACCGAGGAATGGGGGTGGGGAGGCCATGCACGTCGAAGGGCCGGCTTGGGGATGCAGAGATCGGATGCGTCGCGTCACCTCCTACGGGATCAGAGGCCTGGCGGAGGTTAAGGGGCTCCTCCTGCAAAGATGAGCTCCAGGGCAGCCTGGATGTCCCCCCCGGTGGCCTGCAGGGCACGGAGACTCAGCTCGTCGTCATGGATGCCCATGTCTCGCAGCTGCTGCAGCTGGGGCTGCCACTGGCTCTGCAAGGGGAAAGCGAACAAAGGAAGGGACACCAGGTCAAGCACCGTCATGGGATACGGAAATAGCCGGGCCCTGGCGCAAGATTCGAGTCTCTCTCGCTCCCATCATTGCTGAGCCTCACCTGTCTCTCTGGGGTGCTGGGAAGAGGCCAGCAGAACTGGGTACTTTAGACAACTGCGGAGTCCTTGCGGCTCTCGGTGGTCTCCTTGCAGATGTTTCATTACCCAGCTAAGTATCACCATCAGTGTGAGGAAGTGTGGGGTCTACTCCGTTTGTGTACAGGAAAGATGCCCTGCTAATGTTGGTGAGGGTGATGGGGGGGGGTTTCTCCTTGATAGTTTCCTGATTAGGGTGGGGTTTTTTTTCTATTTGATAAGTTTGTCTGGTGTTAATCCCTGCTTATCTGAGTGTCAGCTACTGAAGAGGGTGCGTTCTGCTCTTTTTGTTTCCGTCTTAGCTTTTTTTTTTGCCTCTTCTGAATGGGGTGGAAAGGTGGTTTGTCTCTGTGTGTCTGTGGATGGCTGATTTGTCTGAATGCCAAGCTTCCAAGTGTTCCCGGCAGTTTTGAGATTTAGCTTGGTGGTCTAGAATGCCCACAGTTTCCCAGTTTAGACCATTGGAGGGCTGAACCAAAATGCAAGGACATGAATGAATGAATGAATGAATGAATGAATGAATGAATGAATGAATGAATGAATGAATGAATGAATGAACGAACGAACGAACCATCCCAGCTTCTTGAGGTTTACAGACCTGAAGGTTAGGCTGTCCTGATGCCTGGAGGGCGTGCTGCAAGGCCTGGCTGAAGAGGTCATTGGTGATGGGTGTTCCCGACTGCACGCTAGAGGACATGGGAGATGTGCCGGACGAATGTCCCTGAAAAAGCAGAAACTGTCGGTCAGGAGTAGATCACACCTTCCTACGCTCGCCAGGCCCATTCCTGGCTTACCAGCCAGCTTAGCACGAAGGAAGGTGACGTGTAACAACATTCATAACGCAGGAAGGAGATGTTTTTTTACCAAGAAACTACATGAGACTCCTTGAATGCCTCAGTAAGAAAAGGCTTATCCACAGATTAATCCAAGTTTTCTTTTTTCTTCAGGCTTTCCTCACAGCCTAAAGCTGCCGCTGCTTTCAGAGTCACGCTAAAGTCGTGCTGCTTTAATGATTCCGCTCATTAAAGCAGCTGCAGCATACCTTCCTTTTTTATATAAATGTGACCAAGCCTGAAAAGAAGACACTGGCAGAAATCCAAAGCTCTTCTTCCAAGCCGTTTCTGAAATCGGTGCTGGACTAATATCAACAATTCCTCAACCTGGTGCCCTCCAGAGAAATTGGACTGCAGGGCAACCCCAGACTGGCTGGGGAATTCTGGGAGTTGAAGTCCACAATGCTTTAAAGTGGCCAAGTCTGAGAAACATTACTTTAGACCAGGGGTCATCAAAGGGCCAAATTTGAAGATCCCTGGTCTTGATCAATCAATGCACGTTGCAAAAAGGTTCCGATTTGTGGTTGTGCCTGCAGTTTGAGCCTTTTTTTTTTAACTACTCCACTCTTGGTTTCCCCAAATTCACTGAAAAGGATCCAGTTTTCTACAGACGGAGGCAGGTATGAAATAACAGTAAAAATATTTTTCTTTCTGCTTTTTTTATTGAAGATGTCTCCCCATGCAACGGTATACCCTGAATTAACTTAGAGATGAGCCTAGACCAGGGGTCTTCAAACGTGGCCCTTTTATGACTTGTGGACTTCAGCTCCCAGAATTCCTCAGCCAGGCACCTGGCTGAGGAATTCTGGGAGTTGAAGTCCACAAGTCATAAAAGGGCCACGTTTGAAGACCCCTGCTTCAGACCACGTCTTTCCCACTGTCACCTCTCAGGAGAGACTAGACCTCTCCTGGGGACTTTTGAGATCAGCCAAACTCTCTCTGCATCCCGCTGACCTGGGTTCCGGGCGTTGGGGTATGTGAGCTGCTCTCCGGGGTGCTGGCCAGGGCGAGGGCGGTGGCCAACTCGCTCTGAGTGATGGGCCGAGGCCCCGCTGCACCTGTGTAGCCAAGAGATGCTGGCCGGGATCCAGAGGTGCTACTGGATGGGGTGGTCCTTGTGCTCTGTCGGGAGAGAAGAGGCCTCACTCAGAACAAGGCTTGGATTAAAAAAAAAAAATCCTTAATCCCCATTCTGACCCAGGATAAGAAGAAGCTGCTGAGAGTTCCAGAGTTTTTCAAAGCCACATTTTAAACCCTGAAGAATAATCCCATATAGCTCCCAAGAGAAGATCTGAGAAAGGTACAGATCGGTGCCTTTTAAACTCATAGAAGTCCTGTATACTGGAGACCCTACAGAACTACAGACCCTTCACATCCTGGACATAAAGTGTTTCAACTCCTCCCCTCTGGACGGTGCAACAGGGCATTGCGTGCCAAAACAACTGGACACAGGGACAGGTTTTTCCCCTGTGCCTTCACTCTGCTGCACACCTGAGTCTCACAGTGCTGCCTAATGTCTATTAATCCATGCAGCGTGGCTGTAGTATTATTTATACTTATTATATTCTTTGCTCCCCCCTTATTAGTATTATGACTGTGATGATGATGATCATTATTCTGTTGCATTGCATGTATACTGAGATCTGCATCGGAGACAAATTCTGTGTGTCTAATCACACTTGGCCAAATAAACTATTCTACCCTATTCTATTCTACCCTATTCTAATTCTATTCTACTCTAATTCTATTCTACTATAATTCTATTCTATTCTCCTCTAATTCTACTCTAATTCTATTCTCCTCTAATTCTATTCTATTCTATCCTCCTCTAATTCTATTCTATTCTACATTCTATTCCATTTTATATTCTATATTCTATTTTATATTATATTCTATTTTATATTCTATTCTACTCTACCCTATTCTGCTCTACTCTACTCTACTTCTACTCTACTTATTCTATTCTATTCTATTCTATTCTATTCCATTCCATTCCATTCCATTCGATCCTTCTCTTCTCTCCTCTCCTCTAATTCTATTCTATATTCTATATTCTATTCCATTTTATATTCCATTTTATTTTCTATTCCATTTTCTATTCTATTCTATTCTATTCTATTCTATTCTATTCTACATTCTATTCTAGTCTAGTCTCTGTTCTCTATTCTCTTCATGCTTTGGCCTTCCCTTCTCAGAGATGCCCACCCATCTTCTCACATTACCTGATGGAAGTCATCTTCATCATCGGAGAGACCTTCAAACAGGAACCCTCCTGGACAAGAGAGGGAGAGAGAAAGAAGCCACTTGGAACCTCGTCCCAAAGCCAGGCCTCTCCCACCAGACTCCAATGGCCAAGAGCTGTAATTTCAGTGACCAGGCATAAGCCACCATTCATTCAACACCACCGTCCCTTCAGGCGGTGAGAACCACCTGTAGCCCCAAGTGTTAAATCCGGCAATTTCTGTTCCGTGCCGTAGCATGTTCCTTACCCGGCATGTCTCGGTAGGAGCTGGAAGGCATGCTGCTGCGTGAGGTCTCCGTGGTGGGCAACGGGGCACTGCCTGCCACAGAATGAAGGACCAGGACGATGGCGTTCACCAAGGCGGGATGGCTTGGGATGAGTCTAGGAAAAGCAGCGAGAATGAACCGGGGAGGAGGGCTAGAGAGGCGCTGAACCATAGAGTTGGATGGCCTCAAAGCTCGCCTAGTCGGGCCCCTCAGCCTAAAATCTGTTGGATTTCCAGAATACAGGCAAGTCCCCAACTGACACCCATTCGCTGAGTGACCGTTCGAAGTCACAACAGCACTGGGAAAAGCAACTTTGGACCGTTTTTCACACTTAACAACCGTTGCAGCATCCTGTGATCCCCTTTTGCGACCTTCTGATAAGCAAAGTCAATAGGTGGAACAACTGGGTTACTGGCTTACCAACTGCGGTGGTTAGCAGCTGTGGCAAGCAAGGTCATAAAACGGGCCACAAACTCACTTAACAAATGTTTCACTTAGCAACATAAATGTTGGGCTCAGTTGCGGTCGTAACACGAGGACTACCTGTATTTATCTTATTATTAACTTATTAACCTTGTGAACTCTCAGGCTTCCTTCCGTTATGTATTCAAGATGGACAGTGATTAATGTTACTTATATGTAAGGCTGTAGGTCTATACATAAGTTGTATACAGTATGTTTAAATGTGTGTTATGTGTACATTTTGAGAGCAACTAAAATTCATTTTTAATGTATTCCATTGTGCCCACAGTAAAAAATCACAATAAAGGTTATCTGTCTGTCTGTCTGCCCACCTATCTATCTACCTACCTATCATCCCTATCTATCATCTCTCTCTCTCTCTCTCTCTCTCTCTCTCTCTCTCTCTCTCTCTCTCTCTCTCTCTCTCCCCACCTATCTATCTACCCTCTACCCACCTACCTATCATCTATCTCTCTATCAGTCTATCTCTGTATCTATATCTATCTGCCTCTATATCTATCTATCTGTCTGTCTGTTTGTCTGTCTACCCACCTATCTATCTACCTACCTATCATCCCTATCTATTATCTCTCTCTCTCTCTCTCTCTCTCTCTCTCTCTCTCTCTCTCTCTCTCTCTCTCTGTCTACCCACCTATCTATCTACTCACCTACCTATCTATCATCTATCTCTTTATCGGTCTATCTCTGTATCTATATCTATATCTATCTATCCATCTGTCTCTATCTATCTATCAGATAGATAGATAGATAGATAGATAGATAGATAATCTATCTATCTATCTATCTATCTATCTATCTATCTATCTATCTATCTATCTATCTATCTATCTATCTATCTACCTACCTACCTACCTACCTACCTACTATACAGTTTTCTCTTTTAATATTGTAAGCCACCCAGAGTTACCATATGGCAAGATGGGAAGATAATAAATTTTACAAATAAATAAATAAATAAATAAAACAGCATAATGATTTTAAAAAAAAAAGCCTCTGTAGGAAACTTACGTGTCCAGCATGGCTGGGTCAGCAAAAACAGAGAACAGGTCTTTATCTTGCAGGACACCTGTGAGATAAAGAGAGCAAATGGCAGACAATATTATATCTACTGAAAAATAAAGAAGCTGAAAAACCAAACCACCCTTTCTGGAGTTGAAGATAAGACTTGATTAAAAGGCTGATCTTTCCTGCTACTCGTTTTTCTTCCCATCTTTAGAATGCACAGGTGAGGTTTTAATGTTCATCATTTCCAGTTTTATTTTCAGTTGTTTTTTTTTCTTCGTCCCACCTCATACAATTCTTCAAGCCTTTCATAAGGCTCTTTTAGAAATCCAATTTAGGAAAATTATCCAAGCCACTCTCTTGATGGTGTGTACTCATAATTCTCATGGGGAAAGCTTCAGCATTTGGCCGAGGTGTTACAACTCAGCTCTAACACCCCAGACTACAACCTAACCCACTTTTGGGTCTACGACTCACCCAAAGCAATCGGATCACCGCTGAGGCCTGGGGTAGCGACAATGATCTGATCCAGAGACTCCTTATTGCCCAGCATCTTGAAAACCTGCGTGGAAAACCCAGGGAGATTCAGCTAGGCCAGAGGTCGCCAACCTTTTGGGCACCAGGGACCGGTTACGTGGAGTGAGATTTTTCCACACACCAGAGGGTGCGTGGTTTTGTGTGCTGCCTGCATCCTGCAAATGGGGCTTTGCTTGTTTGTGTGGACTGGTTGCTGGCATGCCGTGGCCTGGTACTGGTCCACGGAGCGGGGGTTGGGGACCCCTGAGCTAGGCCACGCTAGGAAACAACAGACTGGACCCCGGACCCTCGGGAAGCCAAATAAAAAGTAGAAAGAAGAGCAGAGTTTTGAGGCTCACCGAATCTCTGAAGACAGGACTGCTGTGCAGTGCGGTATGTAAGACACGGAACTCCCTCACGGCGGCCATTTTATCCACCGGCTCTGTGGAAGAGACAAGCTAGCAGAGACGGCCATGGTAAATCTTGGAAAAGCAACACGGAACGAACCTTCGCAGAACTGAATTGCCAGGGATTCCATCCCAGTGGCTTAGCAACCATCCGAAGTTATGACAGACACCCCCTCCCCCAAAGCATACTTACCCTCCCAGTTCCAGAATTCCAACAGTGGCCACAATCATATTTTGGGCGCCTGGCAACGATTTGCCGCATCCTGCTATCATTGTGTCTGTGATTTTTTTTTTAGCTGTTTCTGGTCTTTGCTTCCAATTTTCCGTCAAAAAAACGTGCATGCATCCCAGCGACCGGTTAGGGCGCATAGGGCTGGCCTCCTACGGGTCCCGTCCATCAGACAGTGTCATCTGACGGGTCCTAGGACAAGGGCCTTCTCCGTTGCTGCCCCAGCCCTCTGGAACCAGCTCCCCTCGGAGGTTCGTACTGCCTCCTCCCTCCTAGCTTTCCGGAAGCTTTTGAAGACCCATTTGTGCTGGCAGACTTGGGGGGGTATGAACTGTGTTCTACCCCCGGGCCGAGGAATGTGCTTCCATCCTTGATTGTGTGTTTGAATGTTGTATGTATGGATCCTTGGTTTGTATGTTGTTATTGTGATTAAAATTTTTTTATGTGTACCCATATTGTTGTTGTGAGCCGCCCCGAGTCTCAGGAGAGGGGCGGCATACAAAATTGATAAATAAATAAATAAACGCCCATGGCGTATAACGGATTTGCTTAACAGTTGCCATGTTCCTCAACCACTGTGGCTGTTCGTTTAATGACCACCTTCCCCCAAAAGTTGTAAAATTGGGTGCGGTTGCATGGGAACCTGCTTGACGACTGACACGTCTTACGACCGTAATTCCAGGCTCAATTATGTTTGTACCTCATGCTGCTAAAACTGACCTGCTGTCCAGAGTCCAGGCGACGTGAGCTTCTCTGTGGTTATAAGCATGCACGTGGCCACCCAGCCTCTCCTAAAAACCTGTTTGGGTTGTGGGTTCCCGATGCAGCAACGAAGTCACTGTTCCTAAGGTTGTCGCCATTTCAACGCTTGGCTACTTTTGCCAATAAAGGAATAACAGAGCAAGCGAGAAGCGGCTTCAGATTCAAAGCGGAGAACTTACCGGGTTTCTGTTCCGGTTCGGGCCAGGATTTTCGGAGAACGTGGATGGTGGAGCCAGACTGAATCCCGTAGAATTCGAGAGTTTGTTCGTCCCGCAGTTTACGCCCGCAATAGATCAGATCTGAAAGGCAGCCAAGACTTATATTGAACCCCCCACCAAATCTGGCTGACCACACACTCGATGGACCTAGTCATAAAACACTCCCCATGTTTAATAAGGCCAGTAAAAAGATTTAGAACGGAGTGAAAGAGCCTTAGAGATAATCCTTGACGTACATTCACTTAGTGACCATTGGAAGTTACAAACAGCCTGAAAAAAGTGACTTATGACCATTTTTCACACTTATGACTGTGGCAGCATCCCGTGGTCCCATGATCAAAATTCGGTTGCTGTGCAGACTGTTGGTGGGACAATATTGGAAGAAACCAGAATTACCATCTATTGAAGAATGGACTTTGAAAGTAATAAACTTGGCAGAAATGGCAAAAATTTATGCATATTTGAAGGATCACTCAAACGAAAAATATATGTTGGACTGGAAAAAATGGATAGAGTATATACAAGGGAAATATCAATCTAAGAAATTGTATTTAGCATATAATTAAATACTTAGATGTTGGATTGAAAAATATAGTTAAATTTTCAATAGGACTTATATAATAATTTGGTGTAGTTTAGTGGGTTTTCTTGTGTTTTTACCCTGTATTCACTTTGAGAAGTCGGGGTGGGTGGTGGTTTTTTTATAATTTCCTCAACTGTAACATGGTATTGTATTATATAAGGTGTGATGGGAAAAAGTTGTAGACGATTCTGTTCAGTTGAGTTGTTTTTATATTGATTTTTTGTTATACTTGTATTTATAAAATTAATAAAAAAAATTCGGTTGCTGTGCAACTGACTCATATTTACAACGGTTGCCTTGTCCCTGGGGGATGTCATGTGATCTCCTTTTGCAACTTTCTGACAAGCCAAGTCTATGGAGAAGCCACTTAACAACTGTGTTACCAACTTAACAACTGAAGTGATTCATTTAACAACGGTGGCAAAAAAAAATAAAACTCACAATTGTCCTGCTTAGCAGCAGAAATGCTGGGTTCAATTGCGGTCGTAAATCAAGGATTACCTATATTTGACATCATTGCATCTCTGGTTTGATCCAAGGCCCAAATTTAAAAAAAATAAAAAATCAAGGAGCTGGCTGGAGGATTCTGGGAGTTGAAGTCTATGCATCTTAATGGCCTATCACTCTTTCCCTGGGCCATCAAGCTCAGCCTGGGGGAGCCACCTGGGTCTCTGATAAAACCACGTTGTACCAGCTTACCAATGAACTCTGGGTCAGGGATGGACTCCTGTAACTTTCCTGTAATGAGCTGTTTCAGGTATGAGATGCTGCAACCCCCCAGCGGGCACTCGCCCAGCTCGCTTTCCGGCAGACGCAAGATGGATTTGGGAGCCAGGGGTTGGTCGGCTAGCTTCACTGCGATGTAACACTCCGAGAGAGACATAGTGGTGCTGGGGTGATCCGATTCTCCGAGGTCCCAATTTGAACTCCAAGCAGAATCTGGAAAAGAAACTGTGTCAGAAACAAGAGCATCCATCTATCCCATCAATCCACCCTTCCTTCCATCCATCCATCTTCCATCTGTCTATCTATCATCTATACACAGCACCCATCCATCTTCTATCTTATCTATCTTATCTACAGCATCCATCCATCTACATTATTCATCTTCTATCATTTATCTATCAATTGATCAATATATAGCATGCATCTATCCATCCATCCATCCATCCCATCAATCCATCCATCTATCCCTTTCCATCCACCCATCTACACCATCCATCTTCCATCTACTTATCTGTCATCTATACACAGCATCCATTTACCCATCCATCCATATTTATCATCTAAATATCAATTGATCAATCCATCTATAGCATCCATCATCTATCTATCATCTGTTTACAGCATCCATTAATCTACAACATCCATCTATCTTATCATGGTAAATTTCTTTCGAACTCTGGCTGTGGGGGTGTGGGTGTATGTAGTGCCATCTCTCTCCCACCTGAAACTAGCTCCAAGGGCACTCATTACTAGTCCTGCTTCTGCCAACGCCAAAGGGAGCTAGTTGGGAGACGCTGGCCTACCTCGCAGGGTTGGTATGAGGATAGAAATTAATGGAGGTGGGGTGGGGGTGGGGGGGTGGAGAGCCCACTGAAGCCTTGGAAGAGGATCAGAGTAAACCATGCAGGAAAATAAAGTTAAACCAAAGACAGGGCTTGGGTCTCCCTTCCCCCCCCCCACAAAATAAGGCCACATTCATCAGCTCTACCCATTGGGCAGTACTGCATCCCTTCTGACAGTGGCCCAGGCCAGTAACGACCCCGCTGAGGTTCACTGCTATGCTTTCTGGGAGAAAAAAAGGGGGGAGGGAAAGGGGAACCCCCCCCCAACAGACCCTCCATACCACCCCAACCCGGCCCCTCCCCCACTAAGACCCTTTATTCCTCCTTACCTGGATGTTTACGACCAGCCGGCGGCTCCAACCGGAAACGCTTGCCCGAGCCCGCGCGAGGCATGCCGGGGATTGTAGGCGGCCGCAACGAGCGCTCACATTCCCTGCTGAGCCAAGCCGCGCCGAGTGGAAAAGAAGAGTCCGCCCGCGAGGCAGCGGCGAACGGCAGCGGAAGCTCCGCCCTCCGCACCAAGAGATGCTGGGAACTGCAGTCCTGAGGGAGGCAGGGCTTGGGCGTCGAGGCGGGCGCATTGTGACGCCCCGGCCTTCCGCGTCCTCGCCAATCGAGAAAGAGAGGGACGGAGGAGGCGGCCAATGGGCGCGCAGGATTCAGGGGCGCGCGGGATTCAAAAGTGCTAGGAGCCGGCAAGGGGCATCCTTTGCTGTAGTGTACGTGTGTTTCACGCAAGAGACTGTGTGAAAGGTTTGCACCCTTCAGAGGCCAGGGGCGTGGAGCCTTTTATTCCCTGTGCAGTAGGACTACACAGCCCATTTGGGATGGGAGAGGCCCTTTCCTTTTACTGTCATTAATTTTTTAAAAAAACAGCCGGTTTTACTGATATTGACAGCCAGTAGAAACAAACCAAGTCGTAAAGAATATATCAAAGTCTGTAGACTCTTCCAGTTATTTATTTTTTTTAATCACACAAGTTTTACACAGATACTTTAAGATTGCTCTCCTGGAGGATCATGAAGCAATTATTCATTTGTTAAAATTTATAGGATTGTCCCAACTCACACGTTGTGGCTCCTGGAGGCTTAAAAATATTAAAAATCCACAGTACAAAAACCCGTATCTGGCACAAACATGCCAAATTTGTAGATGCAAGAAAGGCCCAATTTGTAGTCTCCGGTCAAAAATCTCTTTTCTTTAGCTTTCTTTTCTTTAAAAAAAAAAATAGCATTGGTGACAAATAACCACCAGAAAATAGGGTGAAGAATAACTATAAATATAACAGGGCTATTAAAATCAGAAAAGAATATACAGAGTAGTAATTAAATGAGAAGCGTTTGAGGAAGCAAAAAGATATATCCATAAAACTCAATCCGTTTATTAACAGATAGATTTATTTATTTATTTATACCACCTATCATTCCATTTTCTCCATTTTGGTATGTTTTTTCAATGCAATGTTGATAGCATATAATTAGATTCCTAATAATAGAGTACTACCGTAATAAGTTGCCTTAGAGAACTGAATATAGATAAGAGAGAAAAAGTAGATATTCCAGCAATATCAATTACAGATTCAGATACTGATCTTACGAGTAGGATGATTATTTTTTTTAAAAAAAAAGTTTCCATCCTTTGTGCCTTATGATCAATAGAGTCAATATTCCAAGTAAATTACAAACTGGGACCGCTTAAAACAGGCATGTCAAACTCGCGACATCACGTGACATATCGCAGCTTTCCCTCCCCCCCCCATTGCCGGCAGTGGGGTGTGGGCATGGTTTTGGTGTGATGCATCCAGCCCGCAGGCCGGCAGTTTGACATGCCTGGCTTAAAACAACTGTTCCCTTGCAGGTTGCCAATTCTATAAAAAAAAGGCCAGGCATCATTTCAGAGGCTGCAATGGTATAGGGCAGTGATGGCAAATCTTTTAGAGACAGAGTGCCCAAACTGCAACCCAAAACCCACTTATGTATCATTGTGTGCTGGGTGGGCGTGGCCCATTGGGTGGGTGTGGCTGCTGTGGTAACGGCAGACTGGGTGGGACTAAAAAATTCAATCAATCAATTCCAACTTTGCGAGATCTTTTATTTTCCCGCAGATCTTTTTTTTCCCGTGAGAAGTTGAAATTGATTGATTGAACTTTTTTTTTTTTTTGCATACAGTGGCGGAGGCCTAAAGTGAAAAGGTTTTGTAAAACCTAGCTGAAGGCCTAGGACTGGGGCGACGGCGCACGTGCCCACAGAGAGGGCTCTGCGTGCCACCTGTGGCACGTATGCCATAGGTTCGCCACCACTGGTGTAGGGTTTCCTGCCTGAGCAGGGAATTGGACTAGAAGTTCCCTCCCAACTCTGTTATCCTGCTTCTAATACCACTTCAACATGTGGATAGTGAACAGAAGCAGCAAAAAAAACCCAAAATCCTCAAAAGCACTTCCGGTTTACAATAGCTGGGCCAAATTCCTCATACTCCTGTTTGCTGATGCACATATGCTGAAAGTAAGAAAGAGAAGCTAAGAGGGATCCCCCAACCCATGCTGAGCAGGTGCGATTTGAGGGGGCAAAGATCTTGACCTCTGTATGTAGGGCAGCTAGTGCCACCACCTCCGGCTGCAACCTTTCAGCAAAGCCAGGGAACATGGAGGTGCCACCTGCCAGCACGACATTTTTAAGCATTGTGCCACGGAAGTCCCGGTCACAGTACATGACGGCATTAAAGATATTCTCATGGGCACCACAATACATTTTACCCATGTGTTCGGCTTGGAAGAGGCCTTCGGGGCACCTGAAACGCTCGGTGCCAATGGTGATCACTTGCCCGTCGGGTAGCTCATACTGCTTCTCCAGAGAGGCGGGCGTACCGGCGGCCATTTCTTTCTCAAAATCCAGGGCCACGTAGCAAAACTTCTCCTTGATGTCCTCCACCGTCTCCCTCTCTTCTGGTTGGATGTGGTAGCCTCTTTCCTTCAGCATCTGCAGGAGGAAGTTGGTCAGGTCTTCGCCGCACAGGTCCGCACGGAAGACAGCTTGGTGGAGCGCGTGGCCTTCGTAGACGGGGACAGAATCCATCCGGTTGTTCTTTATATCCAGAACTACTCCAGTGGTGCGGCCGGAAGCAAAGAGAGAGAGAACGGCTTGGATGGCCAGGTAGAAGGCGGACGTATTGAAGCTTTCAAACATAATCTGGGTCATCTTCTCCCGGTCGCTTCTAATGTTCACGGGGCGATCAGACAGCAAGACTGGATGGTCCTCTGGAGCCACCTGCAAGCCGTTGTAGAAAACGTGGTGCCAGATTTTCTCCATGTCATCCCAGTTGGTAATAAAGCCATTTTCAATGGGGTACTTCAAGGTCAGGATGTCTCTCCTGCTCTGAGCATCGCTTCCCACATAATAGGCCTTTCCGGTGGCGTCTTCCACTGCACTCTGCTGCTTGGGCCTCCCTATGACGGGAGGAAGTACTGTATGGGGCAGGTCATCTCCTGCAAACCCTGCTCTGCAGTTCCTAGTGCTGTTGTCCAGCACAAGGGCTGTAATCTCTTGGTTAGCCATTGGTAGGGAAACCTAGGAGAGAACCAGGCAGATACGCTTACTATTTCTATGGGCTCTGTGTCCTGCAAAGTCAGTACAAAAGGGGTCCTTGGTGCTCTCTGAGCTTGGCTGATTTCCTGCAGACATTTCATTAACCCACTAGGTAGTGTCATCAATGCCAGAAGGGAGGGGCGTTTACTTGTATTTCATTTTTATAATTGCTTGATGTTTGTTTATATAATACACAGCACCACACATGATTGGACTGTGGGGTTTTTGTTTTTTTTAAATGAATATATACAGAATTGTTTCTCTTTTGTTTGGAGGTGCGGGTCAGTGACATGCCAGCCGAGGCAAGTTAAGGCATTTTCCAAATTTTTGACACGACAAGCCAAAAAGTTGACCTAAAGTCACCGGTCTCTTTTTGTACCATTCCCTTTTCCATGTTCAAATGAGAGAAAAAAAGATGGAGTTAAGAGCTGAGTAACTTGCACTTTTAGAAGACAAGGGCTGGAAGAAATGGATTTAACTGACTTTGACTTAGTACAGTCGTAGCCAGGTTCCAATTGAACATGCAATTCCTGAATACCTTTTCTGCAGCAGCCCAAAACATATGCTAAAGTTCAGTGACATTGTGTCTGATGATTTTGGTAAGGAATATACAAATTAGGGCTGGAAAACGTCTCATAGAAAAATCTTCTGGAGGACCATTAAAAAGAGCTTCCTAAACAATCTCCTATTTTAGGGGAGCATTAGCTGGACTACGAGATCTTCCCAAGCTTCATTCAGTTCTCATTTTGGTCTGGTCCTGTTTTGGCTCTGCGTCCCTTCTTACTTGCTCTTCATTCCTTCATTCCATAGTCCTCTTTCTAGCCCGTTCTAGATGCTGTTCACAAGAGCAGGGTTCAAACCTAGAACTTTTTGAATGTAGAGGGGATGTTCTACCACCAAGCCAGCAGCTTCTGAGCTAGCTTTGAAGAGAAATTATAATTTCTTAGTCTTTCCATCTAACATCCTGTTACAACTCAGCTTCTCTTAATCTGCAACTGTATTCAAACCAACAGGGGCAGAACATTTAGGGAGAATGATGGTTTAAATCAAGTCTATACTTACCCCAAGACAGGGTGGTTAACTTGGCAATTAATTCCACAATTGTCTCAGCAAGGATCAAATCCTTTCCTTTCCTTTGATTTTTCCCCACTGGTATTTATCAGTTTCCTGCTCATTTTGCCCTTTGATCCCATACTTGACTTATCTGTGAACAAATGTGAATATAGGTTGCTTGTGCAATAAGTAAATATCATTAAAACATAGCTATTCTGTAAGGAGGAAAACTGCAGTATAACCAAATAAGGCTAAACAAGAGCATTTATGAGCAATATATCTTTGGATGTATTCCAAAAATCCTTCTGTGTATATTTCAAGAACATTTCCTGGTGCTTACTCAGTTTCAGAGAGTGCTATAATGTAAACCATGGGATGTCATAGAGATTTAGATGTCATAGAAATATATATATATATTTGGTGGATTGCATAAGATTAATTTCCTTACGAGCATAAATAAAACATTTATTAAAATCAAGGTTTGCAGTTTCTCGAAAACAGGGAGGGAGGGAGGGAAGGAAGGAAGGAAGGAAGGAAGGAAAGAAAGAAAGAAAGAAAGAAAGAAAGAAAGAAAGAAAGAAAGAAAGAAAGAAAGAAAGAAAGATACCGCAGGCAGGAAAATAACTTTTCAACAACATACTAAACCATTGCTTTAAAGTTAAATCACATAATAATCCTGCTCTTCCTTCCTTTGTTCTGATAATCCAATTCCTTCCTAAACCTTTGCCTTTTGCTTTTCTCTGAATTCAACTTTCTCATGGTCTGTTGACCTAATGGATCAACAACATCAGCTAGTATTGCAGGCCCCAACTGGCAAGAGAAAGCTCAGGACCGTATTGATTGGAAACAGGCGGAAGAGGCCTCCATGCTGCAGTGGATGGAACATGGCTACAATGAGGCTGATGTTGATGGTAGTGGTGATGGTTTGCAGCAAGCAACACAGCTAGTGTAAATATACTTTTGAGGCGACAAAGCAAGGCAAGATGGAATGAGTCAAGCCCAAGAGTGACATCTACCAGCTGTTGCGAGAAGTCAACTTTGAAGACTATTCTCCACTGGTACTTGTTTCTCCGTCCTCTTGAGTACAAAATTTAATCAACCAGGCGACGCTATTTTCTATTATTTTCCTTTACAGTATTAAATCTCACCGTTTGCAGTTGGATTGACCCAATTATGCACAATTCAGGTGTTCTCCCCTTATCTGTGCAGGATGAATGGCATTGTTTCCCTAACCTTTTTTCTCCCTCATCCTTTAAATATTTCCAATGTGTGTTTTAGTCTATTTTTACAAGCTGATAAGATTGCAAATCATTTCAGCGGATTTGAAATCCAATTGCCCTGGGAAGCAATGCAACAATACATGAGACTAAACTATAATTTAAGAAATGTTGGACTGAATGTTTTGGCTAAAAATACAACTGAGCATATTGTATTGTGGGAAGAATCCAGAGAAAGAAATATTTTGGGGAGCATTAGAACGGCAGAATATATTTCCCCAAAGAAATAATGGAGATCTTTAAAAAAAGACAGAAACCAGCCCCATTCCCCCCAAGCAGAAACTAGGCAGAGGCCAGCTTTTAGAAATGCAGATGTGATAGTCCAGTGATGGCGAACCTTTTAGAGACCGAGTGCCCAAACTGCAATCCAAAACCCACTTATTTATCGCCAGGTGCCAGGTGGGCATGGCCCACTGGGTGTGATGGTCATGGCAGATTGGGTGGGTGTGGCCAAGGTGGGCATGGTCACCTCAATGTTGCTCGTGGGAAGGGACGCCTGTGGGGGGTGGGCAGCGCTGGGGGAGATCCAGGGGGTCTCTGGTAGGTGGGATGGTAGGCAGGAGGCTCGTCCTGTGGGGTGAGGCACAGCAGGGGGGGTGTCATTGCCATGGGGCGAGGCAAGGGCCAGGGCAGCTGCTGCCTGGCACCATCTGCCCCCGCACACAGAGGCCAGCGAGCGCATGGGGGCCGACGGTGTCTCTCAGCCACCACAGCCTGCCAGCCCTTTGACCAGCACACTCTGGAGCTCCGCAGCCCGCCACCAGAAGTTCAAAGAATCTGCCTCTGAGCTGGATGGCCAGCTGACAGCTGAGGAGGCAATGCAATGGGTCCAGCCAGGGAAAAGGAGAACATGCAAGGCCAGGAGGGACGGGATGTGGGGGGGAGGGAAACCAGCCGTGCCAGTATGCATCCGGCCACTTGTGACCTCGGCTAGTTAGCAGGCAGCTGGTTGAAGAGGGACAGTTGCCATCTCTGGGGTATGGCACGTGTGCCCACAGCACACGCTAAGTTTTTATGTTTTGTTTTCGTGATGGAAAAAGTTGTAAATGATTGTATTCAGTTGAGTTGTTTTAATTTGATTTTTTTTGTTATATTTATAATTATAAAATTAATAAAAAAGATAAATAAAAAAAACAGAAAGGTTGGAGCCAGGAAGTTTGAAGCTGATGAGATTAGGAAGACAAAGACCCCTAAAATCTACATACACACCATCTGAATACACTCAGACTCAGGTCAAAGTACACGACACAGGAAATACAAAGTCTCAAACTGGAACAGGAAGCAACCTCAAAAGCCCCAGAAGGTATAAAAACCCACCACTCCCAGCAACATGTGATCAGCTTTCCCAAAGTCTCCTTTCTGTCTAGCTCTGCACTTCAATAAACCACAACCTTCTTTCTAAAGCAGTCTCCATTTTGTTTATTCCCGGCTTAGACTGGCCCCCGATGAAGCCTTTTTTTCCAACAATATTTTTAAGCGAAGTCAAGGTGCTAAATTAAATTTCCACCAAACTTGGGCACTTGGGCTGCTATGCGCATGCGCCATCGTCATGACTTTCCCCTCCCCTTTTTTTCACGCCTGATGTAATTGCAATATTCTCGCGCCAGGAGGCATTTATATTTCCTGCACGCTCCCATTGGCTGTCCACTGTGAAAGGCCCGCCCTTTTCTGGAACGGAAGAATACGGCGCTGCCTTTGCCCCACCCCTTTCTTTGGCCTGCCGCTTCGGGATTGCTATGGTAACCGTTCAAAGAATGGTTTCCCTAAGCGTTGCCCCTGCTGTTTTTTTTTTGTTCTTTCCCCTCTCCTGGTTTTTTTCCTCCCAGTTCTGTCTCAGTTTAGTTCCTCCTATTCCGCAAACTAGAGATTAAACCGCATCAAAATAACAACTATAAAACCCGACTTCCGGCCTGAACATTTTCCCTCCACATGGAGGCAAACGACAACGTCGCTCTATCTTTGACATCTCTGTGAGAAAAGGGGCATCGAGGCAAGAAGAGATAGAGCGGCACCCCGTTCGCCCGTACAATACAGCCCTATTAAAAAGGCACAAGTAAAAACCACCCTCTCAAAAGACTTTCTGCCCCCCCAAAACAGAACCGGAAGTGGCGAATGGGCCCGGGCCCGCCCGGTGACGCCTCTTCCGGCGCGTGGCCCATAGAGTCCCCTCCTCCGGCCCCTCTTTCCGGCCCGGTGGGGGAGGGGGCTGGGGGCGCGGCTGAGGCGGCTGTGGCTGTGGCGGGCGCCGCGCCTGTCGCGAAGGACACCGCGCCGGAGGACGAGGAGGAGACGGCGGAGGCCGAGGTGAGGGGCGGCGGGGAAGGAGCGGGTCGGGGCCGGGCTTTCCTCTTGAGGAGGGCGCGGAGCTGCCGGGCGGGAAGCCCCAGGGCGCTCGCCTGCCGCCTTCCCCAACCTGGCGCCCGCGCCAGACGCGTTGCAAGCGGCTCCCGCTCTCCCCTCCCCAGCCTCCCCACCTCTCCCTACCCCCACCCGGGCCGAGTCGGTGGGCGGGGTGATGGGAGTTGTAGTACAGAGCTCTAGGTAGCCTTAGGTTTGTGGTGTGTTTGTGTGTGTGTGTGTGTGTGTGTGCTGCAGCTGTCCCCAACCTGGCGCCCACCAGAGGTGTTGCAATGGGTTCCCGTTCTTCCCTTCCCTCCCCCAATACGTCCCCCCCACCCGTGCCATGTCGGTGGGGAAGGTGACGGGAGTTGTAGTCCAGAGCTCTCTAGACAGCTGCAGGTTTGGGGGGGGTCTGCTGCTGCTGTCCCCAACCTGGCGCCCACCAGAGGTGTTGCAGTGCTTCCCGTGCTCCTTGCCAGACCCCTCTCTTTGCTGTGGTGTGGAAAGGATGGGAGTGACATCCCCAGGTTTTGGGGGACGGAGGGTCTGCAGCTCTCCCCAGCCTGGCGCCCACCAGAGGTGTTGCCGTGGGCTCCCCGGCTCTCCTGCCCTCATGTCCCCTCTTTGCTGCAGTGGGAGCTGTAATTCAACCCACCAGATTTTATTCATTTATTTATATCCCACCTTTATTATTTTCACAAATAACTCAAGGCAGCAAACATATCCAACGCCCTTTCCTCCTATTTCCCCCACAACAACAACCCTGTGAGGTTGGTTGGGCGGAAAGAGGGAGACTGGCCCAAAGTTAAGGCGGGACTAGAACTCACCATCTCCTGGTGATTGGCCCAGAGTCACCCAGCCGGCTTTCATGCCTAAGGCGGGACTAGAACTCACTGTCTCCTGGTGATTGGCCCAAAATCACCCAGCCGGCTTTCATGCCTAAGGCGGGACTAGAATTCACCGTCTCCTGGTGATTGGCCCAAAGTCACCCAGCCGGCTTTCATGCCTAAGGCAAAACTAGAACTCGTTGTCTCCCAGTTTCTAACCTGGTGCCTTAACCACTAGACCAAATTGATAGGCCACAATTGTTGAGGGCAGCAAACACTGCCTCCTTTATACAGTACTTTTAGTCATGGCTTATATAGTGAAGAGCATTGCCCTCTGATCCTCCCTAGTCTTTTGGGGAGTAAACCTTGAGCACTACTAGAGTAAGGACTGTATAATTGCCTTTTCAACCTGCTGCTAATTAAGTCCCTTTCAGTTGCCCACTATATAAAAAAGAAGAAATATTCTTTTTTCCGCCTATCCATCATAACTTTATCAACCTGTTATAATGAAAGAGCTGACGGTTACATTCAGACATACTGAAAAGCTGTGGATTGTTGATACAAGGCTGAGACGAGACAAGCCTTCAAGTTCCATGTTCCGCTACCTGTCAAACGTGACTACGAGTTTTTGTATTTGTTTTTCTTTTTTCTTTTAACTAACTGCTGGTTTGAGTTATGTCCATACTTAGAATTGTGGCTAATTCTGGGCCTTTGGGATTTTTCAAAGCCAGCCTGCATCATGTCACTCAGCTGTGGGTTATCATTATGCACAAAGACAGTCTTAGCGCTGGGAGGGGCTATGTTATCGTAATCCTATTAATATGCAAATGTACTTCTTGCACAATTGAGGTTTCCAGGAAGACTGCCTGAGTCGGAATGAGAGGTTTGAAAGTGTTCATAGATTTTCTTTGGAAATTAGTTTATCTCTCGCGAAGTACCTGCATCTGGAGTGCAGGAATGTAGCTATTTTGTAGGTGGTTTTATGTACAGGCAGCCCTCACTGAGTGACTGGTGACTTAGCAATTGTGCAAAGTTGTGACAATGCTCCTCCCCCCAAAAGATAGTTATGACCAGATTTTGAAATTCTGATAGGTGCAATCCCCACCCCCAATTGCAACCATCAGAACTTCAAAATCTGTCATAACTACCATTTGGGAGTGGGGCTGTTTGACTTTGCATGATGCTCACACAATTGCATTTTGAGCACTTGGTAACCGTGGGGATGCTCTAGGTGTGAGGACTAGTTTAAAAGTGATTTTTTTTTTCAGTGCCATCATAAGTTCAAACGGTCACTAAACTAATGGTCATAATTCAGGGACTACTTGAAATTTAAGCATGTTTCAAGTCGTGTTGTAGACCTAAAGAGCTTTATTAGCTGTTACCATTGTGGCCGTTAGATGGACACTTTTTGTTCTCGCATGCATTGAGTTGCCTTTGTAGTTTAAAAAAAAACAAAAACAGTAAATCGGGAACAAGCCTCCGTGTTAACAGGATTGCTTATGACCTTCCAATCTAGTTTCACAGAACATTCAAGAGAGTCACGGGAAATTCTTGATGAATCGGTCTTTCTTAAAATAGCAGAGGGGTTATTTTATTGCCGCCGGAGATGGCATATTTAATTTTAGCAAAACATCCTATTGCTCTTTTGGAGGGTCTGTTTTGCTAAAGCTATGCATCTTATCTCTGTGGAGCTAAAGTGTTTCTGTGCTGGCAGAGGAGCAGCGAAAACAGAAGCAAACAAACAAACAAAAAACACCACACACAGGGAATTAGTCTTCCATCCTGCTTTGCAGCTTGGATTTCTCGTCACATCGGGAAATTCTGCTCCAGTAATGATTCCCACTCCCCCCCACCCACCCCCATGTATTTCCGCCCTTAATGACCGTGTGGCTTGTTGCCTTTCATCCGCTGACCACGAAGCTCATTCATTATTTATTATCCTCTTATGCATTATCTCCTTGCAGATGGCACTTCACTGGGACCTGTGGTGCCCTGCGGTGTTTCTAAATTAAAATTGGGACAGTAGGGAGGAAAAGTAAACTTATTGGGAAGGCAGAAGTCGCAGACAAAGGGAAAGGTGTGCCCTAAAGCACAGCGATGGCAGAGGGTGGGGATATCAGGGGCCTGATGTTTGCTTTTAAATAGTAGGCCTCGCTTTCGTGAACACTTGTCATTACATATGAAACTCCCAATTGCTTTTTTGATGGGGGGGGGAGAGGAGGGGAAGATGGCAGAGAGACACTCGATCTCATAATTGCCAGCTGCGAGAGTTTGCGTGTTCCTTCTTGCCAGCCCCTCGAGATCTGCAAATTCGCTGTCGGTTGTCCTCGATGTACATCCGTTTGTTTGCTGACTGAAAGGACAAACGGCCCTGGGAAAAGGGACCATTGGCGACCATTTTTTCGCCTTGACCGTTGCAGCGTCCCTGTGATCACACGGTCACAATTCAGACGCTTGGCAACCGGCACAATTCAGACGCTTGGCAAACCCGGGGTCACGCGATCCCCTTTTGGGGAATCGTCTGACCGGCAAAGCCAGCTTCACTTAACAACTGTGTTATTAGGTATAACTGCCTACGATTCGCTTAAGAATAAGAAAGGTCACAAAGTGGGCGCAAAGCTCACTGAACTGTCTTGCTTTAGCACTGGACGCTTTGGGCCCCAATTGGACCGCCTGTATTTTGTTCCCCTCTAGGGTTGATTTCTACCTCCCAATGTATGGACAAGAACAGCTTTTGCCGCTGTTAAAAGTAAAAGGTAGTCCTTCATTTGCATTGGTTTCTTCAACTGGACTGCCGAATATTGTGTGTGCATTCAGCCACCCCACCTCCCGTTTTTATTCTAATAATTGCACTTAGACTTCTATACTGCTTCATAGGGCTTTACAGCCCTCTCTAAGCGGTTCTCCCGGAATTACAGCAGCGTATAGAACAGGGGTCTTCAAACTTGGCCCTTCCTTTTATGACTTCAGCTCCCAGAATTCTTCAGCTAGGCACGCTGGCTGAGGAATTCTGGGAGTTGAAGTCCACAAGTCATACCAGGGCCAAGTTTGAAGACCCCCGGTATAGAAGAAAGACATTTCTGAGTAAAGATTTTTCTGCATATCTTTCTTAGAATGTAATGCCAGAACAATTGGTGGACATGGGGGGGGGTTGGTCTTTTTTTTTGTTTTCCCCTTCTCTGGGCTGTAATCCCATTCTGCTCAGACTATACAGGAACCGACTATTTGCATAGCATTAAGAGAAAGTGTCAAAGATGTTTTCAAAGAAAATATGGCAGGGCGAGAGGCAGAAAGCGTCTTCTGTCCACCTCCGATAAAGTCATTTCTGATGCTGATTTGGGCTGGGTTTTATACAAGGAGGTCATTCCCTTTGCAAAGAAATCTTGGAATTCAGCAAAAACGTGAACTCTGCCTGGGCTTCCCCCCCCCCGGTCTGCTTTCATTTTTGCGGCTCCTTGGAGCAGGCTGAGGGGGGCAAAGAAGTAATTCTCCAGGCCAATATTTGTGTTTCAGATTCTGCGAAGGCTTTGTCTGGAGCAGCGTCCATCCAAACTCCTTCCTCCACCCAGCCATGTTAACAACAGGATGAAGCTGGAGGCAGTTGTGGAACAGCTGCAGAAGCAGCAGCAGCAGCAGGTGGCCCCTCTGCCCATGGAGTCCAGAGACCGGCCCCAGAGGCAGGTGAGAGAGAATCAGCTGCAGTTCCCCCAACAGATGACGGTCCAGCAAGCTGGCCTGGCTGCCACATCCGGCAAAGTTTCCGGTGGGCCCATCCTCGGACCTTCAGCTAGAGTGCCCCCTGTCCTGGGGGCTTCTCGGACCTTTGATCAGAGTGCTCTGAACTCCGAGGAAGAGGAGGAGGAAGAGGAGGAGGAGGAGGAGGAAGAAGAAGAAGAAGGTGAGGAAAATTCAGAAGATGGTGATCTGGAGGACAGTGCTCCCAGAACTGGCCAGGATGCGCGATCCGCTCTCAAATACTTTCACGCTTCCAAAGTGGTTTCCCACAACCAAAGAGTGACTCCTTCCTCTAAGCTTCTCCCAGTTCTGGGGGTCCAGCGGAACCTCCAGGGAAAGGACGAAGTGGGGAGAGAAGCCCCCAACTCGCTCTATTCCGGCCCCTCCTCTGGAAGACCAACGTGGAGGCTGGATGAGCAGCTCAAACAGGTCAGTCAAAATTCGCACACACACCGGGATGCAATTGAAGCTTGCAAGTTTGGATTTTGTCGTGTTGTGTTAGATGTGGCTCTTCCTTAGGTTATGCAGGGAAAGCCGTGCACGTATTTGGGCGTTCGTTTCCATTTTTTTTCTTTACAGGCAGTCCTCGACTTACGACAGCAGGGGAAATCCTCCCCCCCATTTTTGTTGCTAAGCGAGATGATGGTTAAGTGAGATTGGCCCCATTTGACAAGCTTCCTTGCCGCCGCAGTTGTTAAATGAGTCACACGGTTGTTGAGTGAATCTGGCTTCCCCATTGATTTTGCCGGTCAGAAGGTCGTCATAAAAGGGGTCACATCACTTTACTTTACTTTATTTTGACTTATATGCCGCCCTTCTCCTCAGACTCAGGGCGTCTCACAGCAAATAATACAAGTACAAAATATAAATTAGTTAAAATAATAATATACAATATAAAAAACAATAAAACTATACCCACTCATACAACATACAGTCCCAATCAAAGGCCCAGGGGCAGAGCGCAGCTCACAAGCCCCAAGCCTGTCTGCATAGATGTGTTTTTAAAAGTTTTCGGAAAGCTAGGAGGGAAGGAGCAGTACGAACCTCTGAGGGAAGTTGGTTCCAGAGGGCTGGGGCAGCAACAGAGAAGGCCCTAGTCCTAGGCCCTGCCAGACGGCACTGTCTAACAGACGGGACCCATAGGAGGCCAACCCTATGTGCCCTAAGCGGTCGCTGGGATTCATGGGGCAGAAGACGGTCCCGCAAGTATCCTGGCCCATTGCCGTATAGGGCTTTATAGGTCATAACCAACACTTTGAATTGTGTTTGGAGACCAATTGGTAGCCAGTGCAGCTCACGGAAGGCTGGAGTGACATGAGCATGTCTTGGGAGACCCAAGACGGCTCACGCGGCCGCATTCTGGACTACCTGCAGTCTCCGGACATTCTTCAAAGGTTGCCCCATGTAGAGAGCATTACAGTAGTCGAATCTCGAGGTGACAAGCACCCCAGGATACTGCAACCCTCATAACTATGAACCAATTGCCCAGCATCCACATTTCGATCACGTGACCATAAGGAGATCACGACGGTTGTTGTGAAAAATTGTCCCTGAGTCACTTTTTTCAGTGCTGTCATTTTGAACGGTCTCTAAATGAACCGTTGTAAGCCAAGGACTAACTGTGTGCCGCTTTTCGCCAAGGAGTTGGTCTCCTTGTTTTATTTTTTTAGGCAGGCCCCTGCAAGGTACAGTAGTGGCCAAAATTGTGGAAACCTTTTGTTTTTTGGAGTAGTACCATAAAATGATATATCAAAGGAAAGATAATTTAATCAAGAACTTAACGCAACAAAGTTTGTTCAGTTATCTGTACTGTATTCTATGAACAGTTATAGCCAAATAACCAGAAAAAGGAAGCACAACTTGCTCAGGTTGATCTCAGCTAGCTCTCCTTCATCCGATAGTAGCCAATGAGCGTGAGTGTTTAGAGAGCCAATCAGGTGTCATCTTGTTTTGGCCATGAGCCAATCAGATCACAGTAGGATCCAGTGATTGATGTCATGTACTGAAGCTGAGAGGAGGACATTTGTCAGGGTGTTATGTGATGGCTTTCAAGTTGGTTGGAGGTTTTTTTTTTTCTTTCATTGAGTGAGCTTGTAAAACGTCATAAAATTAAAGTCATGGTGCAAAGAATTGACTGGTCGCCCAGAAAGCGATGTCAAATAGTATTATTAAGGGAACAGGCTACAGTTATAAAGAAATTGGAAGAACAATGGGTGGAAACCTAACCCAAAGGTGGCATTTCTACTGTACACTTTTTCCAAAAGGTTTCCACAATTTTGGCCACTACTGTAGTTGGGCGAGAAAGACATCCAGTGGAATCCTTTGGTGAAGCAAAAAACAGGGTCAGAAACCTTAATCAGCCTTTGACTGCAGCCCAGCCTTTGATAATGGTGAGCTCTGGGAAGTCAGCCATCTCTTTCCTAAGCCCTCTCCTCTTCCCCCACTTCTTCCCCCCCCCCAGCAGCAGCTCCTTTGCACTTTTTTTTTATGAGCAGAAGCAAAAGTGAGAAACGTTTGGGGGCTCCTGACTGCCATTGTGAATTAGGTAAGGGGAAATGCGCATAGAAGAAAGGAAGAAAGAGAGAGAGAGAAAAGAAAGAAAGAAAGAAAAAAGAGAGAGGAAAGAGAGAAAGGAAGGAAAGAGAAAGAGAAAGAAAGAAAGAAAAAGAAAAGAAAGGGCTTTCTATTTATACAGACCCCAGGAAGCCTCTCCTGTTTTCCCTTACAAGTTCTGTTTGCAGTTCACACCCACAGCTTCAGTATGGCCGGCCTGAGACTGAAAGAGCCTTTGAAGTGTTGCAATTAACAAGCAGGCCGGGTGATGCAACTGGAAAGAGTATTTTGCTACTCCTCCATGCAATTAGGCCTTTTGGTGCACTCAATTCCGGAATCTGTGTGTGCCTTAAGTGAGTGCACCGGTCATATTTACTACCACAGTTTCCAAGTTGCACAAAAGTTGCTGCGTGCAAAAGCCAAGGGATAATTATGTTGGACTCTTAACAGCAAATTTAAAGAAAAACAAAGCCACTTTTTCTGGTGCTTGGGTGCATAATTTGCATCCCCTTTGGTGGGGTGGTGGTTCCTTGCTTCTTGCGGTCTCTGGTGCTGTGGGTGACTTTTTCTTTGTGGCTGTGAGCCTTCCCTTAAGCATCTAAGCAAGCATTTACTGCAGGGGTCCCCAACCCCCGGTCCATGGACCTGTACGGGCCGCAGCATGCCAGCAACCGGTCCGCACAAATAAGTAAAATCCCATCCATGGGATGCAGGCAGCACACAGAACCGGTCCCTGGTGCCCAAAAGGTTGGGGACCTCTGATTTACTGGATGATTGTTAAAAGGCTCTATTGAGAAGGCAACTGAACTGGCTTGATTAATTGATGGCAAGCCGAGGATTCTCTTTTCACAGCTCCTTTTCAGAAAATCAGCTGTTCCTTCTACCAATTTCCCACAGTATTTCAAGGCACCGGTTTTTTTTTGCGCAGTCTCTCAGATGCCGAGCACACGGCGGGACTGGCTTGTGAGAGCGGGCGCTTCAAACGTCTTTTTTAATTTTTCCAGGATACATTTGCCCTCGCTTTGCAGTGAATGTCTTCTCTTTCGCACTCGGACGCCGGAATGCAGCCCCTAAGGAGTTAGGCTAAGCCAGGGGTAGGCAACCTCGGCTCTTTTATGATTCACGGACTTCAGCTCCCAGAATTCCTCCTTCCCTCTCTCCATAGCTGATTCAGGAATTCTGGGAGTTGAAGTCCATAAGTCATAAAAGAGCCGAGGTTGCCTACCCCTGGGCTAAGCCCTCTGCTCTTGCTCCCTTTCAGAAATCTGTAAAAAGCCAGGCCTTTAAAAATTAATTTGATCTGCAAGGTTTTTTTTTTAATTCTGTACCTTTAAAACACACACACATACACACATAAGTTGCCTTAGAAGCAGAGGGGGACAGTGTGCTTTTAGTGACCCTTCAAAGTTATCACGGCTGCTGGAAAAAAGTGACTTACAACTTTTCACACGTTGCAGCACCTCTCATGGTCACGTGATTTACATTTGGATGCTTGACAGCTGACTCACATTTATGATGGTCGCAGTGTCCCGGGGTCACGTGACCTTCTGACAAATCAACGGGAAAGCCAGATTCACTTAACAACCGGGTTATTAATTTAACTACTGCAGCGATTCCCTTAGCAAACATAGCAGGAAAAGTCATAAAATGGGGCCGAACTCACTTAACACATTTCTCACATTGTCTTTGGCTCCGTGGTGGCTGTAAATTGAGGACCCCCTGTACATTTGAAGCAAAATGGTGGCCTGCCACTCAAAGAGACATGAAATGAGCTGGTGTATCGTAAAACATCTGCGGAGGGCATTCAGATCCAGGCAGACAGGGAGATGGGGGGGGAGGTTAGAATGGAGCAGCCAGCAACATTGTGAGCATTGCCTGAATGCTACTTTCATGGAGTTAAAACAGGATAAGTACATAGTATATATAGGGGAAACCGAGTTAAAAAAAACCCCAAACTATCAATTTTACAATACTTTCTCTGCCATGGCAAATGAGCAGGCTTTGCACTGATAGCACCGTGGGGAAAAAAATGGGAATTGTCTAGTTCCTGGCTCAGGAATTCTGGGAGTTGAAGTCCACAAGTCATAAAAGAGCCAAGGTTGCCTACCCCTGGTCTAGTTAGTAACTTTGAATAATTGTTTCAAAGTTCTACTGCAGTTATTTTCAAATCCCTTTAAGTGTGACCACAAGCAATTGGGAGTTGAATAACAGAGTTGGAAGGGACCTTGGAGGTCTTCTAGTCCAGCCCCCTGCTCAGGCAGGAGACCCTATATCATTTCAGACAAATGACTGTCTAATCTCTTCTTAAAAACCTCCAGTGGGGAGGGAGGGGGGAGGGAGGAAGAAAGGAAGGAAGGAAGGATAGAAGACTAATAAGAGTTGGAAGGGACCTTGGAGGTCATCTAGTCCAACCCCCTGCTCAGGCAGGAGAACCTATACCAGTGATGGGCGAACGTTTTAGAGACCAAGTGCCCAAACTGCAACCAAAACCTACTTATGCATCATCAGGTGCTGGGTGGGCGTGGCCCATTGGCTGGGTCTGGCCCATTGGGTGGGCGTGGCTGTAGTGGTAATGGCAGACTGAGTGGGATTAAAAAGTTCAGTCAATCAATTCCAACTTTGCAAGATCTTTTTTTCCCCCGCAAGAAGTTGAAATTGACTGATTGATTGAACCTGAGGGCTCTGCGTGCCGCCTCTGGCACCCGTGCCATAGGTTCGCCACCACTGCCCTTATACCATTTTAGTCTCTTCTTAAAAATTTCCAGTGTTGGAGCACCCACAACCTCTGGAGGCGAGTTGTCCTGCTGATTGAGCATTCCAACTGTCAGGAAATTTCTCCTTGGTTCTAGGTTGCTTCTCTCCTTGGTTAGTGTGGACCACTCTCTCTCTCTAAATTACTTGCCACCTGTTCAGAGCACCACCTCACCTTTCCATGGCCAGGTTTTACAGCCAGACTAAGCCAATACTTCAGGCCCAAAGGCCACCCACCTCTTGTGTACTCTGCTTCAATACGCAGAAGAGAATGCCAGCGGATTGCAAAATATCCTTCTCGTTTTGCATGTTGGTTAGAAGCTTTTGAGGGTTGAAAGCTTATTCATGTTACCGTAATTGATGTTTACGCAAGGGATATTTATACCCCACTTGTATAAATGGTGCGGGGTGGACCATGTCAGAGAAGGGCTGTGCTGAGAACAAACAGCTTCAGTCACCATCGTTGGCTTTCTAAACCCTTTTACCGAAGGGAGCGGGGAAAAAACAAAAAAAAAAAAACAGGCATACAGGTGGTCCTCGACTTAAGAGGCCAAAATTTTATGTTGCTACACGAGACATTAGTTAAGTGAGTTTTGCCCGATTTTTTTTCTGCGGCCTTTCTTTGTCACAGTTGTTAGGGGAATCGCTGCGGTTGTTAACTTAGTAACCTGGTTGTAAAATGAATCTGGCTTCCCAATTGATTTTGCTTGTCAGAAGGTTGGAGAAGCTGATCACGTGACACCGAGGCATTATGACCGTCGTAAATAGGAACCAGCTAACAAGCATCTGAATTTTGATCATGTGACCACAGGGATGCTGGCAATGGTCGTAAGCGTGAAAAATGGCCCTACGTCACTTTTTCGGGGCCAGTCTAACTGTGAGCCGTCACTAAATGAATTGCTGGGAGTCAAGGACTAAATACCTGGAGAAACCTACCTGTCTGAGCCATCAGGTGAAATAATCTCTTTTTCTGTGCTCTGAGAGGTCGGTTTTCTGGAAAATGTTGAAAGAGAAGTGTGACTTTCTGCTGTTCCAGCCGATGCTTCCCTCCTTCTCCCACTCCTGTCCCTTAAAAAAGGTTTCCAGTTGGGATTGTTTGCATCAGTCTCCATCTTACTTCTTCCGTCCAGTCCATGAAGCCACTGGGGGAACTGGGGAGGGGGCGGTGTTCATGGTTTCTAAGAATGTTTCCAGTGTAGCATTTAATGAGGAGCTTTTTCCTCTGTGGGGGTCCCCATGGCTGTTAAAAGCTTTGTGATGGCATGGTGTCAAATTCCACACCTAGGACACGAGAGCAATTCTGGCCTAGAATCCAGATTTCTTAGTGACTTTGTTTCAAGAAGTTAGGTTCTGTATACCCCGGAGGACTTTTGCCATGTTCAAAAAAAAAAAAAAAGTCACAGTCAATACCTCTGATATTCTTTATTATTTCTTCTTCTTCTTCTTCTTCTTCTTCTTCTTCTTCTTCTTCTTCTTCTTCTTCTTCTTCTTCTTCTTCTTCTTCTTCTTCTTCTTCTTCTTCTTCTTCTTCTTCTTCTTCTTCTTCTTCTTCTTCTTCTTCTTCTTCTTCTAAATTAAACAGATGACTGGCAAGTGAAGAAAACAAGCAGCAACCTACAATATTCTGACTGTCTCCATTTTAGTTGGTTAGCTAATTATGAGTCTTGTTCTGTGCTGTCGGCAAAACTATCTTCCACTTCAGGAAAAAAAATACAGATAGTCCACTGTTGTTCCACTGGTTAATTGTTCTAACTGTCAGGTAGTTTCTCCTTAGTTCCAGGTTGCTTCTCTCCTTGATTGGTTTCCATCAGTTGCTTCTTGTCCTGCCTTCAGGTGCTTTGGAGAATAGCTTGACTCCCTCTTCTTTGGGGCTGCCCCTGAGTCTGCTATCATGTCCCCCCTCATCCTTCTCTTCATTAAATTAGACATACCCAATTCCAGCAACCGTTCCTTATATGTTTAGCAGTTCATTTAGTGACTGTTCGAAGTTACAACGGCACTGGAAAAAAGAGACTTAATGATTGTTTGTCACACTGATGGCTGTTGCAGCCTCCCTGTGATCAGGTGATCAAATTTCAGATGCTTGGCCACTGGCTCATTTTATGACGGTTGCAGTGTTCCAGGATCACACGATTCCCTTTTGTGACTTTCTGGCCAGCAAAATCAATGGGGAAGTCGGATTCCTTTAACAACTGTGTTATTAACAACTGCCGTGATTTACTTAACAACTGGGACAACACAGGTCGTAAAATGGGACAAAGCTCCCTTAACAGCTGTCTCACCTTCTTCTTCTTCTTCTTCTTCTTCTTCTTCTTCTTCTTCTTCTTCTTCTTCTTCTTCTTCTTCTTCTTCTTCTTCTTCTTCTTCTTCTTCTTCTTCTTCTTCTTCTTCTTCTTCTTCTTCTTCTTCCTCTTCTTCTTCTTCTTCTTCTTCTTCTTCTCCTTCTCCTTCTCCTTCTCCTTCTCCTTCTCCTCCTTCTTCTTCTTCCTCCTCCTCCTCCTCCTCCTCCTCCTCCTCCTTCTTCTTCTTCTTCTTCTTGTGCCATATCCGTTATCGGACGTTGGCGATCATGTTGGCGATCCTGTTTTTATCAGCAGCCACACGAAAAAGTGCTGCTGAGTTTTGTTCAAACTAAGGGACTGTCTCACCTAGCAAAGGAAATATTGGGCTCACTTGTCATAAGTTGAGGACTATGAGTGCGCATTTTTTTTACATGTCTCTGTTGTGTTGTAAACCAGAGTTTATGATCCTGCTTTATCACTATTACTCGTATGTACACTGAGAGCTTCTGCATCGGAGAGAAATGCCTTGTGTGTCCAACCACACTTGGCCAATAAAGAATTCTTTTGTTGTAAACCAGAGAGCTGAAATCAGTTCTTCTTATTTAATTTAAAGGAGGATCTTTGCTTGCCAGGAATTCTTTTGAGGGACATTGCAAAGGCATCCTCCATCCACAGTTCATTTAACTACCCCAGGATTATGGTGTCTATTAATAGGCAGGGTTGACATTGGGATGGATGTCAGTCACCCATTTTGTAAGACCAGAGAAGCAAAGTACCTATTTTTGTTCCAGGCAAAGCTCTTGTTCCTTAATGTGTGGGAAGAATTAAGTCTTTTGCCTGCCCTTTGTAATGTTCTCCTGTCAAGAGCTACTTAAATTTGCAATTTGCATCCATCCAGAATGGTGGTTTGATCTAAAAATGGCATTTGAAATGGATGCATTCAGAGCTAAGAGGAGTTCTTGGTGTTTTATTTGTTTGGGTTTTTTTAAATTTTCCTCTTCACTTCCCCTTTTTATTTCTTTCTTTTTTTTAAAAAAACACCTTTTCTCAAAAGAAGGAGGCTGTTGATGCGTGTTTGCTTTGAGTTCCATTCAGTGTCCACCACAAAAGTAATTAATTGTCACAACACCCTGGCCAACAAAAGAGCCAGCCCAGCTTCTGACGGAGGGGCGGCGAGAATATTGTCAACGCAGAACAAGGAGGAAGCTTTGGCTGTCTTTCAAGAGACTGGCAAAAAAAACCCTCCAAAGAAACACCAAGGTTAGTTTCTTTTCTCCCTTTCATCACACTTCCCAGATTCATGCAGATTTAAACCACAAATCAAAATATATCAAGAGATCTTGATGGCCGTGGTCCAACAAAGTAGAAATAAAAATGAAAGAAATAAGAAAGAAAAAAGTTTCATTCAGGTTGAGATTTCTTCAGTATTGTTCCCTGCCTGTACAGTAGACCTCGAGTTCTGAGCACCGTTCAGCCCAAAAGTTACGTTGATAAGTGAAACATTGCTTAAGTGAGTTTTGCCTCATTTTACAACGTTTCTTGCTAAGGCAGCGGTTCTCAACCTATGGATCGCGACCCCATTTGGGGTCGAACGACCGTTTCGCGGGGGTTGCCAGACACCGCGGTCCGCCATTTTGTTTTTTATTTATTTTTTTATTATTTTTTTGTTTTGTTTTTTTTTCATCGCGCCGCGCATGCGCGGATCGGCCCGTTGCGGTCCGCCTTTTTTGGGGGGGGTGTTTTGTTGTGCGCCACGCATGCGTGGATCGGCCCGTCGCGGTCCGCCATTTTGTTGGTTGTTTTTTTTCGCCGCGCGCCACGAATGCGCGGATTGGCCCGTCGCGCGCGTGGGCCCAGGTTGGGGTCACAGCGCGCATGGGCGGTGCAAGGGGGGTCTCAACCTGAAAAGGGTTGAGAACCACTGTGCTAAGGGAATCACTGCACTTGTTAAGTCAGTAATGCGGTTGTTAAGTGAATCCGGCTTCCCCATTGATTTTGCTTGTCCGAAGGTCTAAAAGGGGATTGCGGGACCCCAGGACGCTGCAACCGTCATAAGTACCAGTCAGTTGCCAATTCTGATCATGTGACCGTGGGGATGCTGTGTGAAAAAAAAGTCGCTTTTTTCAGTGCTGTTGTGACTTTGAACAATCAGTAAATGAACTGTCGTAAGGCGAGGACTGCCTGTGTGGTGGGGTTCTTTTAGCTTGCTTGTTTGAAAAGTATGAGGGAGAAATTATTTTTAGGGCTGCTAATTTGCAGAGGTGCTTGTCTTTTGGCTTAATGCAAACTCAGCCCCTTCAGAGTAGAGTTGTCGGAATCCAAGGTGAAGTAAGTCACGAGCATCGGAGCAGTGAGGGTCTATGTCCGGCTTCCTCCACATTGCTGGCTAGGGAATTCTGGGAGTTGAAGTCCACATGTCTTGAACATTGCCAGGGTTGAAAAACACTGTCCATTGCAGTAGGAATATAGCCTTAAACAACACGCTTAGAAGCTGGGGAGGAATTTGCAGTCCAGAACATCCATTTTTGAACTATCAAAGTCATCAATACTTACATAAAGGGGCAGGAATTAAATGGACAAGCGTTGTTTCTGTTCTGTAGTTTTGGCAAAGTGTTTTGGGGGTTTTTTTTTTAATCAGGAGGACCTGGCTCGTAGCAAAACCGACTGATATAGTTGCCAAGTAATCTTGATTAAATATATATCCTGAAAGGCCCATCTCTCCCCCCCTAAAAAGTACAACACAATCTACTTCTCAAGCATTTAAAAATCTGCCAGGAGAGGAATCTGTACTGATAAGCTTAGTAGTGTTTTCCCTCTTTTCTCAGACTGTGTTTGTTGTGAGGGGGCTGCCCCTTTCTTTACGGGCAACTTAATCTTAGCAGAGATTTATGCCACCGGAGCTTTTTCACAGCTCCCAGTTCACTTCCAACAGTTCCTCTCCACCCACAAAAGGAATTTTGCTTGTTTCTCTAATAATCCCCAAATTACATCTCCCACCCACTTAATTCTTTTCACACACGGCTCCTCAAAACAGCTGCCCTCTTTAAGAAATAGCCAGGGGTTTTTTGGGGGGGGGGTGAAATTGTGGTATAGAACCACAGCAGTACAGGTAGTCTTTGAATTACGGCCACAACGGAGCCCAAAATTTACGTCGCTAAGTGAGACATGTGTTAAGTGAGTTTTGCCCAATAATAGAAGAAGAAGAAGAAGAAGAAAAAGAAGAAGAAGAAGAAGAAGAGGAAGAGGAAGAAGTTGGAAGGGACCTTGGAGGTCTTCTAGTCCAACCCCCTGCTCAGGCAGGAAACCCTATACCATTTCAGACAAATGGCTGTCCAGTCTCTTCTTAAAAACGTCCAGCATTCACTGCTTCTGGAGGCGGGTTGTTCCACTGGTTAATTGTTAATTGTTTCCGTCCTTTCTTGCCACAGTTGTTAAGGGAATCACGGCAGTTCTTAGGTAGTAACACCCATCATTAAGTGAATCTGACTTCTCCCATTGGCTTGGCTTGTCAAAAGTCACAAAATGACCTGCAGCCGTGTCCTAAATACATGCCCAGTTGCCAAGCGTCTGAATTGCGATCATGTGAAAGGGAGGTGCTGCTGCAACAATGGTAATGTGGAAAACAATCACAACCTGCTTTTTTTCCAGTGCTGTTGTAATTTTGAACCGTCGCTAAACGGACAGTTGTAATTCGAAGACTAGAAATTGAATCAGGAAGCAAGTTCTGAGCTCTCCAAGAAGAACCTTTGTGTAGAAAGTCTGTTGCACACATCAGCCTTGGTTTTTCTGTTTGTTTGTCCCCCCTTCACACACACACAACTTTTGCAATGAGAATAAAGGGTTCCTTCCTTTGGAAAGCTCTGAAAGGCATTTGATGAGATTCCCCCTCTGTCTTAAAACACCCGCTTTTCCAGAAGCAGGTCCCCAAATGATTGACAGGGTTTCTTTTGTAGAATTCCAAAATCGGAGGAGTGAGGGGGGGCTCACGATCACGTTAGGAATTTCTAGTGTTGCCCTCAAGGAAAGGTTTCAACAGGCTTTTTGCAAGCAGGGGCCAGGGGGAGAGAGAGAGAGAGACTGCAATTGTTTTGGCCCTCTGAATTCCACTCTAATAAGATACTCCAGGTGGCTTGGGAGTAATCCTAAAATAGCTGCTGCTCTTAATTGCTTCTGTAAAGTCAAGCTTGCCTGCTCTGGGGAGGGGCTGACATGCTTTGATAGTTAACTGGAAGGTGCCAGCCCTTTGGGTAGAGACAAAGCTTTGGAGATGCCTGGAGGACTTAACCCCCCTCCCTCCCCTGTAGAACAACACCATTTCAGAATGCTTATTTGGAGTTGTCCATCCTTTAAAGCTGACTGCAGACATATCTGCATGCCCTCACATGCCGGTTTATGCCCACGGGTGAATTCTACCCAATCTCGGTGGGAGACTCAATAGAATAAAACGCATTCTGTATTGGAGTATCCAGTCAGAATCCCAGGAAGCCAACACAAATAGCTTGCAACCAGCTTGTAGCCATCTACAGCAAGGGTCCCCAACCTTTTGGGCGCCAGGGACCAGTTCCGTGGAGAGAGGTTTTTTCCATGGACCGGAGGGTGCGTGGTTTTGTGTGCTGCCTGCATCCCGCGGATGGGGCTTTGCTTGTTTGTGCGGCCCGGTTGCTGGCATGGTGCGGCCTGGTACTGGTCCACGGACCGGGGGTTGAGGACCCCTGATTTACAGCAAGGGTCCCCAACCCCCTGGGTTGTGGGTCAGGAGCAGTCCGCAGCACACTAGAAACTGGGTCACACAAACAAGCAAAGCACACACGGGATGCAGGTGGTGCACAAAACACACATACATATCGGTCTGCAGAAAATCCTCTCTCCATGGAACCGGCCCTGAGCACCCAAAAGTTTTGGGGGCTGCTGGTCTACAGGATGAGTTGGGGGACAAAAGATTACCAAGGAACAAGATGGTGGGAGACAGAAAAGGAATTCCTTTAGTTTTAGTTTTTAATTTAGTTTAGTAGTTTAGTTTAGTTTAGTTTAGTTTAGTTTAGTTTAGTTTAGTTTAGTTTAGTTTAGTTTAGGGGAAGAAAAAAGCTAGAATACAAAAAGATGTGTAGGAAAGAATGTCCCTGGGGGGACTAGATGGATGACGTCATTTAGGGATGTTAAGGAGATATAAACTAATTCTTCTGCCAGCTTTGGAGAAGAGGAAATTCATGTAGTTCTTTCCTGCATTGGAATGTCCTACCAACACTAAAACATAGGGTGACTTGGTTTAAATTGGCACTTTTTATTAAAAGTTCCCTCTGGAGGGAATGCATTCCCATTCTAAGACCTCTTTTAAGGAGAGACTGGACAACCGCTTGTCTGAAATGGTATAGGTTCTCCTGCCTGAGGAGGGGATTAGACTAGAGCAGGGCTTTTCAACCTTCTCACCCATTGTACCACTTTTAGGATATGGCAACATCCGAGGACCACCAGTCGCCTAGCAAGGTGTCAAAAATTTGATGACCCCCCCAAAAAAGGAAAAAAGTGATAAAGTACAGGTAGTCCTCGACTTACAACAGTTCACTTAATGACTGTTCAAAGTTACAATAGCACTGAAAAAGTGCCCCCCAAACCACAGCCGAGCAAGACACCTGCCTGCCCACCCAGTGGCGCTCTTCTTCCTGTCCAAGGTTTTCATTGTTGTGAGCATTTCTGTTGAGGATTGGCAGCGGGGGTGGGGTGGGGGTGTTTGGTTTTTATTCCACCCCCCCCCCCGTCTGCTGGGTGGTTGCAGCAGGTTTTGGTCACTTCACATGACCCTGGGTCACTGTGACCGTCATAAATATGAATCAGTTGGCAAGCATCTGAATGTAAATCACAAGACCCTGGAGAGGCTGCAACATTCCAGCTGATCGACGCTTCTTCTGGGCTCAGCAGAAGCGCCAGGATCAGCACCGGGCTCCAGCTGGATCCTGGCGCTGATCCTGGCGCTTCCACTGAGCCCTGACAGCCCTGCAGCTCCAGCCATCTCTCGCTTAGGCTTGTGCGGTGCTGCCACCGGTTCAGCTCATTCCCCTCCCTCACTACCATTTTTCTAGGATGGTCGCATACCCCCTGCCAGGTGCCCATGGACCAGGTGGTGCCTGTACCACTGGTTGAAAAGCCCTGGACTAGAAGACCTCCCGAGGTCCCTTCCAGCTCTGTCATTCAACTGCTTGTGGTCACACTTAAAGTGATTTGAAAATAAATGCATTACAGCAATTAAACAAGTATTCAAAGTTACTGACTAGACCAGTGGTTCTCAACCTATGGGTCGCGACCCCATTTGGGGTCGAACGACCGTTTTGCGGGGGTCGCCGGACACCGCGGTCCGCCATTTTGGTGTTGTTTTTTTTTGAATTTTTTAATTTTTTTATATTTTTTTAATTTTTTTTCCGGCGCTGCGCATGCACGGATCGGCCCATCGCGTGCGTGCGCCGCGCATGCACGGATCCGCCCATCGCGGTCCGCCATTTTTTTTTTTTGAATTTTTTTTGAATTTTTTTATTTTTTTTGGCGTGCGCGTGCCGCGCATGTGCGGATCGGCCCATCGCGTGCGCGTGCCGTGCATGCGCGGATCCATCCGTCGCGGTCCACCATTTTGTTTTGTTTTTTTAATTTTTTTTTATTTTTTTTTAAATTTTTTTTTTGGCGCGTGCCGTGCATGCGCAGATTGGCCCGTCATGCACGGGCCACGCATGGGCGGATCTGCCCATCGCGGTCCGCCATTTTGTTTGGTTTTTTAAAAATTTTTTTAAATTTTTTTAATTTTTTTTTTGGCGCGTGCGCCCCACGCACGCGCGGATTGGCCCGGCGTGCGCACCCGGGTCGGGGTCGCGGCGCGCATGGGCGGGGCAAGTGGAGTCTCAACCTGAAAAAGGTTGAGAACCACTGGACTAGACAATTCCCATTTTTTCCCCCACAGTGCAAATCCTGCTCATTTGCCGTGGCAGAGAAAGCACAGCAAAATTGATAGGTTTTTTTTTTTAGATTAGATTAGATTAGATAACCTTCATTGTCATTTTTTTTACTGTGTTTCCTCTATATATACACAAAATGCTAAGCCTGGTCACTTCCTTGACAATAAAGGCTGAGCTGATTTTCCTCTTAGGAAGGCTGGTCACTGTTTTTGCCCTGTTTTGAGATATAAACAGCAACAGTGTTTATTTCCTATCATAAACATTTGACATTTGCTACTGTGGTAAGGGCAGCACAGAGCCAGTTGCAAGGTACACACAATAAAAAAAAATAAACATTTTCCTGCGTCTTGGGCAAATTTGAAAAAAAATAATAATCCCAGAAATGTAAACGTTAATATTGTGCAGTTTCAATAGGACAGTGTAAATCACGCTTTTGACTTAAACGAGGGATGGAAATGTTGTTTTTCTATCCCAGCTCCAATCGATGCAGCTTGTTCCATTGTCTGTACCTTGTACAAAACCTGTAGTTTTGTACAATCAGGTGGCTTGTGGGACTGGGTCTATACTGGAAGTCCTCAATCTATGATCACAATTTCTGTTGCCGAGCATGACAGTTGTTAAGTGAGCATTGCAACCATTTCACAACTTTTCTTGCCACCGTTGTATAATATTCAAAAGAAAAGTTTCTTAATGCCACCTCTGCAAATAGCACTAAATATCTCCCTTGTTCCATTTTCCCTCCAGTCGTGCGCAATACTCAACTGCCTTGGTTTTGTTGCTGCTGTTCTTCTGTTCCGGGTGATAATTTAAGGTTAATATTTTTAGCCACTAGGCAAATAAGAAGCCACCTCAGACTGTATGTTATTGAATTATTGATCAGCTCAGCCGCCACGTTGCTTTTCAAATATTGAAATGTAAAACTAGAAAATCAATAAAACCCCCCCCCAAAAAATAGATAAACACACGTTTAAACACACCAGTAATTGCAGCTTCTAAAAATGGTACTGTTGTGTCTTATGTGCTGTCGTTTCAGTGGTGCTTCTTTTTCCAACCAACGTGGCTCTTTGCGCTTTTGAATACCTACAGATCCTTGCCAATAATGTTTTTTTTCTTTTATTACTGAAAAAAAAAAACAGTAGGAAGGTACCGTAAGGATTTAAACAGAAAGCTACAATGGGTCTAATAATAAATCATAAATAACGTATTCTTATATTTTGAAGTGCTTATTGTTGTTGCTACAAGGAATCTTTGCAATTTCCATTTAGATTTTTGCAGAAGAAGCAATACAATAATGGAATGGGTGGGGAAACTGAATTTATCAATATTTAAGTCACATCTCTACTAATAAAATAATGAACTGGGGGGGGAAGCCACCTCAGAGAGAAGAGGGGCAGAAGAATCCAAAAACAGACAAAAAAAAAGTCCTTCCAGTCCAAAAGTCCTGTCATAATATAAATCTTATTAAAACAACACTAGCTTAACAACTCTACAGGTAATCCTCGACTTACGACCATAGTCGAGCCCAGAATTTTACGTTGCTAAGTGAGACGTTTGTGAAGTGAGTTTTGCCCCATTTTACGACTTTTCTTGCCCCGGTTGTCAACTGAATCATTGCAGTTCTTCAATTAGTGACCTGGTTGTTAAGTGAATCCCCCGTTGACTTTGCTTGTCAGAAGATTGCAAAAGGGAATCATCTCATGACCCCGGGACACTGCGACCGTCATAAGTATGAGTCAGTTGTCAAGCGTCTGAATTTGGATCACGCGGCCACAGGGTGGGGTGGTGGTCATAAGTGTGAAAAGCGGCCGTAGGTCACTGTTTTCAGTGTCACCGTAACTTCGGACGGTCTCTAAACAAAGTGTTGTAAGTAGCTTGCATTTGGGGATGCCGGTATCGTGAGTGGCCAGTTTAGTTGGGTGGAGAACCTTTAGCTGTCCTGCTTGTCAAGACGAGATTTGTATCTGTAGCTGTTTCTGAAGTTGGCTCAAGAAAGGCAACAGCTGCAACAAAACAGCTGACACAACAGAAGCAGTCATAATCCTCCATTAAATACATTTCGGCTGATGGGCCTCACTGGATAATTGACTTTTCAGCAGGAATTGCTGGCTCAAATAAAACCAGCAGGCTTTAAGGCAACCTGTGCCATTCAAAAGATTGGTGTGTGTGTGTGTGTGTGTGTGTGTGTTTGTGTGTGTGTGTGAGTCAGTCAGTCGTACTGCCCATCCCCGAGCTATTCATCTTGTTAACTCAGTGTGTGTGTCAGTACCAGATGACACTAAACGGTGGGCATTAAAGTGGCTCTAATTAAAAACTGGTTTTGTTTGGAAACACCTCCCTGCATCCAGTGGCTTTTCATCTGATTTAAGATCCTGTGTGCTTACCAGCACATGGTGGGTCACACACATCTTGTTAACTCAGGCATTTGACCTTATTGGTTTCACTTTTTGCCTGTTGCCCTGGCATTTTTGCATTTGCAATGTTGGCAGTTGGGAGGGCTGTAGTAGTCATCCTTCCATTCCCACAATTGTTAGAAAGTCAGGACTACTCTTCCATAGCCTCCTGGTGTGACCACTGCTTGGGCTGTGACAGAAACCCCTGGGAGAGTTTAGCCTCTTAAATTAGTAGTTCTCAACCTGTGGTCCACAAATCTCTGGGGCCATATGTTGTCACAGGAGGTCTGTGAAGGCTCGAACAAAATATTATAATTTAAATCTTAAATCTTGGGAGTCTGTGGCCACAAAAAGTATTTAAAGGAGGTCTGTGCTGAAGAAAAGTTTGTCGTAGAGGTGGGGAACCATAGCCCCTTTATGACTTGTGGGCTTCATGAATTCTGGGAGTTGAGGTCCACAAGTCATAACAGGGCCATCGTTCTCCACCCCTATCTTAAACCCATGAGGTCCAGGATTCGTGTTCCATAACAGTTGACTGTGTTCAACTTCTTGCAGTCTGGGGGGTCCTTGGTGCTCTCTGAACTTGATGGTTTTCCTGCAGGCATTTCATTACTCAAACTAGGCAACATCATCTGTACTAATACTGATGATGTTACCTAATCAGGTAATGAAATGTCTGCAAGAAAATAACCAAGCTCAGAGAGCACCAATGACCTTTCATTTCAGCCTTGAGCTACAAATATTCTCCTTTATCGGTTCTCACAGTCTGTCTTGCATACACAGAAGAATGAGTAGGAACAGAAAAATGCCATTTCTCAAGCCTTTCTGCAGCCAATAGCAAAGGACTTACGTCAGCAAGGTGCTCTGGTGAACCAAGATTGTTTATGGAATAGCTGGCTTGCTTCACATGTTAAGTTGTGAACCGGAGTTGATGCTATCATGTTTTCATTGAAAATGCTAAGTCCAAATCCAACAAACCGTGTTATGGCAGAGCTTGACATGGGAGTCCACCATTGATCTGATACTGTATTAATGGCATTCTCCAGAAGTTTTGAATCTGCAGGATTTCCCAGAATTTCCACTGATTGGCCTGTTGGACAAGAATTGCATGCCCAGTAGGGAAAGCTGCCTTACAACATGAGAAGTGGCAAAAATGTGGGAATTGGGTTCATTTTATTTATTTATTTATTTGACTTATATGCTGCCCTTCTCCCAAGACTCAGGGTGGCTCACAGCAAAAATACAAGTACAAAAATATAGTATAAATCAATTAAAATACTAATTTACAGTGTAAAAACTATAAAACTATTTCCACTCATACAACACACAGTCACAATCAGAGGCCCCGGGGCAGAGTGCAACTCACACGCCCCAAACCTGCCTGCATAAATGTGTTTTTAAGAGTTTTCGGAAAGCTAGGAGGGAGGGAGCAGTACGAACCTCTGAGGGAAGTTGGTTCCAGAGGGCTGGGGCAGCAACAGAGAAGGCCCTAACCCTAGGCCCCGCCAGATGACATTGTTTACTAAAGGGGAGAAGAAAAATAGAAAAAGGAATTGGAACTTTTGTACCAATATATGCAAATGAAACCATTCTTTGACATCTGACATCATGCAAAGTACTCTTCTATAAATCATTGCCCATCTTTGAGGAAAAGCTAGTTAGTTCCAGTTTTATACCGGCTCAGGTGGGTTGTAACAATTAATCGATTCCTGTTTCTTAACTTAAATGCTTTCTCTGTTGGGAGTGACCCCCTGGTGTTCTTACCTGCTCTTTCGTCCCAAAGATGCTTTTCAAAAAAAAAAAAAAAAAAGGCAGCTGGACTTTCTTGGTATATTTACCCCCTGAAAACGTTTTGCTTCTCGCCCAAGAAGATTCTTCAGTTCTGAATGAACGGTCAGTTAGAACTGAAGGAATTTCTTGGCTGGAGAAGCGAAACGTTTTCGGGGGGGGGGAACCCAAGAAAGTCCAGTTGCCTTTTGAAAAGCACCTTTGGGGACAGCCGTGACCTGGATGACGGAGAATCTCCCATCGATGCCCGCTCTTCTCTTTTAATAGCTGTCTGCTTTTGGTTTTCTTCCTCTTTAGAACGGGAACCTAACTTGGAGCGAAGACGCCGACAATAGCAGAGGACGAGAGATATCCCGCGATTTTGCCAAGGTCAGTGCAACAACTTAGCTTCTATGTCCGTTTGCATCCAGGGTGGAAGCTATCGCAAAAACTCTACTGCCTGGGATGGCACTGCTATCTGAAGGGGGTTTGAAAAAAATGTGGCAGGCAGCCTCCCACATTTATTTGGGCTGTCTGCTTGTTCAAAGATGCTGCCTTAGGGGGGGAAGGGTCAGTCTAATTGTTCAAAGGTTTATGCTCTCCTGTCTATGAAGATTTTGTTCTAGTTTTAGCTTGACCACCAAACATCCATCCCACAGTAGCTGAAGTAAACACCCAGAGAATGTCCTTCCCACTAATATAGCAGTGAGACTCCCACCCACCCCAATCTCTCGCTGCTCTTTGTTGTCTTGAGAAAGCAGGGACTTACAATTCGTTCACTGGTATTTGGTTTTATTCTACTGGAATTAAAATAAAGAATATGGTTTACAATGAAAAAAGAAAAAGAAAAAAGAACTTTCAAACAGTAACATGAGCCTTTTGCCAATTTGTTAGGAGGAGGCTTGGATTCCTTCCAAATCAGCTTCCATAGATCTCTTGATCTGGCTGGGCTGATCATCCCTTATTTATTAGCTTTCTTGGGTTGTAATTTTTAGTACCTCTTAACGGTAGTCCAGGCTTCAAATCCACAGTGATTTATTTAGCAAGCGTTGTGGTGGTGGTGGAGCCATTGATCTGGATATCTTTGATAGCTTTGTGTCAGATTATTTGGAAAAGCGTTTCTTAATCTTGCCCACTTTAAAATGCAGGGAGTTCAACTCCCACAATTCGGGCTGGGCTGGGGAATTCTGGGAGTTGAAGTCTTCGCATCTTAAAGTGGGCAAGGTTGAGAAACGCTGGTTTAGGACATTTGTTTTCTTTATAGCCACCACCTTCTTCAATCCTCACCTCCATTTCAGAAAATTGATACCTGCTGCAACGTTCGCCTCCAAGGACCTGGTTTCTAGATCCATATTATCCGTGCCTGGAATGCAAACTACCTGTGTCGCCAGCCTGATTTTTTTTTTTTTAAACCCGAGGCTGCATTAAACAGGAGCTTCAAATCTTTTTCTGCTGGGTTTTTTTGGGGGGGGGGAGGAAACTTCCAATCTGAGTTGAGTTGTGCCTTTCTACCTGCTGAAATCTTGTTTTCCTTTCTACGCCCAGCCCAAGTTAAATTGCGCTTGCTTTATTCCACAGTTGTATGAATTGGATAGTGACCCCGAACGGAAGAAGTTCCTGGACGATCTCTTCATTTTTATGCACAAGAGGGGTGAGTGGGCTTTCTAACCTGAAAAGGGGGAAACAAATATGTGGCTGCTTGTTCTGTATGCTGGAATTAGAAACCTGTGGGAGAGCAAATTTGTGAGGTGGGGAGGGGGAAAGGGCTCAGGACCTTTTCTTCCAAGAATATAAGGTAGCACATTTATTGGATAGTAGATCATAAGGATGCCGTTTGTTCCGTCTTCCTCAATATCCAGCTCAGGGTATTGAAATATTATCGAGCAATAAAATGGGTGTCGCTTACTAGAACAAAAATATAAATCTTTATCTTTAAATTGTCCAAAGTTTGGCAGGAAAAAGCAGCAAAGAGGGAACAGAGATGATCAACTGCAATTATTCCTATTTGACTTGCAATCCAGGTTATATGAGAAGAATTGTGGAGAATCAGACCAGAAGCTCTGGCTCCGAGTTCTGTTCTCACAGTGGTCAAGAAGATGACAATAGGAAGCTGACTAGCAGGCTATGCCTGCAGAAATCTTCCTTTTCTCTCTCTTACAGACACACACACACACACACACACACACACACACACACAAACACAGAGATATGTGTTCCCCAACAACTGATTTTGAGAAGCTGGCTACCTCTAAAACGGGAGGCTATACCTGTCTGTCATGATTAGTAGCCATAGATAACCTTCTCCCACAACCTGATATACAGAATAACAGTTGGAAGGGACCTTGGAGGTCTTCCAGTCCAACCCCCTGATTGATCAGGCAACCTCTACCATTTCAGGCAAATGGCTGTCCAGTCTCTTCTTAACCTCCAGGGATGGAGCACCCACAATTTCTGGAGGCAAGCTGAATTACACTGATTAATTGTTCTCACTGATAGGAAATTTCTCCTTAATTCTAGTCTGGTTTTCTCCTTGATTAGTTTTTCCTTCTTGTCCTTCCTTCAGCTGCTGTTCCAGCTTTAGGAGTTGGTGGTCCTTGCAGCCTCTTGTGGCAGTAATTCTACTCTAGGCTGAGTTTTTCCAATCTGATGTAATATTTCATTTTGTTTCTTCTTTCAGCTTTCATTCTTCATTGTTTTTTTTCAGACTACTTTATCTTAATTACTTGGGTAACTGATCTTTATTATTAACTGGTTTACTTAACAAGCACCATGTCAGTTTCATGCCCATAAAATCCAATAGGCTTGGTGACCTGATCTATGTGGATTTTTTTCAACAGCAATATGGAAATTGCTGTTGAAAAAAATTGCTTTCCATTGCTCTGACAGAATTTCAAAGTGGTCCTATTCAAGGACTAAGAAGTCCTTATCCTTCTTAGGGTCCAGGCATCAAATGTAAACGATTGTCCTTGATAGAAGCATTGCCACAATCGGATCAATTTTAAGTCCTGTCAAAGGCTGAACACAAAGCATTAAGACTGTGAAGTCAGCTGAGATCTGTTTGAATGGCCTACCTATCTGTCTTTCAAACTCATCTGCCTTTGAACTATAAATGGATTTTTAAAAATCAATCCAGTCTCCTTGATTGTTAAAGAAACCAATCTTCAGGAGAGAGAAAGCTTTGATGTAGCTGGAATGCTCATATACAGGCTACTTTTATCATAAAAAGAAACTCTTTGGGGTGTTTATGCTTTTACTTTAGTTGGTTGCTTCCTTGGGGTAACTCACAAGACCCAAGAAAAAGACAAAATTATTTCTACTTAATATAGGTAGGAATGCTTACTCTTGATTTTTTGAAGATCCATTTGAATTCAAGAATGTTTGCATATTTTTATTTTTGACTTACGTTGCCTATAAATAATTTGTGGAGTGGTTTATTCTCTTGAAGTTGCCATAGAAATATGTCAGTTGTTGCAGGTTGGCATATTTGACAATAAAAAGAGAATATGGAAGAACCGAAATCACTGTAGAGTTCTGCAGTTGAGGTTCTGGACATGTTAATTATAGAGTGACAGTTGGATAGATCGTGGTTTCTTTCCATGATAGTTAGGGTTAAAACTAATAGCACAGTAAACTAGGAAACCACAAAGCCATCTAACTTTTGAACAATGGCATAAAATAGCTCATTCCAGTTTCAACTGACAAGCTATTTACTTCCCTAACTGTGGTCTTGAGTAGATGACAACATTTAGGACAGGGCTTTTCAACCTTTTCACCCCTTGTACCACTTTTAGGATATGGCAACATCCGAGTACCACCAGTCGCCTAGCAAGGTGTCAAAAAAATTTGATGATCAAAAAAAAGGAAAGGAAAAAAGTGATGAAGTACAGGTAGTCCTCAACTTACAACAGTTCGCTTAGTGACTGTTCAAAGTTACAATGGCACTGAAAAAGTGCCCCCCAAGCCACAACTGAGCAAGACACCTGCCTGCCCACCCGGCAGCACTCTTCCTCCTGTCCGAGGTTTTCATTGTTATGAGCATTTCTGTTGAGGATTGGCAGCAGGGGTGGGGTGGGGGGGTGTTTGGTTTTAATTCCCCTCATCTGCTGGGTGGTTGCAGCAGGTTTTGGTCACTTCACATGACCCTGGGACACTGTGACCGTCATAAATAAATATGAATCAGTTGCCAAGCATCTGAATGTAAATCACAAGACCCTGGAGAGGCTGCAAGATTCCAGCTGATCGATGCTTCTTCTGGGCTCAGCAAAAGCACCAGGATCAGTGCTGCTTTCCAGTTGATCGGTGCTTCTTCTGGGCTCAGCAGAAGTTCCAGGATCAGCGCCGAGCTCCAGCTGGAGCCTGGCGCTGATCCTGGCGCTTCCACTGAGCCCTGACAGCCCCGAAGAAGCGCTGATCAGCTGGATCCTGGCGCTGATCCTGGCGCTTCCGCTGAGCCCTGAGAGCCCTGCAGCTCCAGTCATCTCTCGCTCAGGCTTGTGTGGTGCTGCCACTGGTTCAGCTCATTCCCCTCCCCTGCTACCACTTTTCTAGGATGGTCGCGTACCACCTGCCAGGTGCCAGTGTACCACAGGTGCTACCCGTACCACTGGTTGAAAAGCCCTGATTTAGGAGACCAGAAAAATCTTTAAGGCCTAAGAGTTCCCATTTGTCTGAGGCAATGGCTCTTAACAATCATGGTCTCGTTGAAAAGCCGATGAAAAATTAATACAGTCGTGACAAAGAACCGTTATCTCTGTCTTGCTCCAGTTTTCCAAATGCTCAACGCCGTTCAGATTCAGGCATTTTGTGCAAGCCCAATTGAGGGATTTAGGTTTTTCCATTTTTCTATTAAATGCACTGGCTTTCTCTTCTATTTTCTATTGGAGATATAGCCATCTGCTTTTCTGTTCTTTTCTTTTTCCCCAGAAACCTCTTGATAGAAAGAGGTTGGTTGGGTGAAAAACAGAAGCTGGTAGAGACGGCTGACATTTGCAGATTCTGCAACTCCAGTGCTGTAAACTCATGAACGATTGCGTGGTCATGAAAAACGGTTTTGCTCCTTTAAGGACCTCTGTTTGTGAAAAATCACACACACAGAGACACAAAAGCTTCAGATTGTATCACTTTGCTGCTGCTCAAGGTTGTAGGTGACCTCAGTTTTCCCAGCTGGCTTGTTCTTCCTACATTTGATGGGTCTCTCCATAGAAGGGTCTTTGTGAGCCTGGCCAAATGGCTTCCTGCTGTTGTGTATCTTATCTGCTTCTTTTCAGATGTGGAAAAACTCTAATATTGCTAACTGCCGTGGCTGGGGGCGGTTTATCTCCAGCCAGCAGTGGTGGCACTAATCAAAGTATCTGGCAAGTACCCTTACTAAGACCTCCCCAGTTGTTTTAAGTTTGCTGTCTTCCCATTTGCCTTCTAGCTACTTACAAGCATTTGAGCTTATCCACTCGTGAGACACTCCGCCTTCGATGCAGCAGGAGAACAGGAGCATTCCTCTCCTGTCCCAAAAGTGCTTTTTTCACGAGGCAACTGGGCTTTCTTGCTTTTCTTTGAAGACGTTTCGCTTCTCCTCCCAGAAGCTCCTTCAGCTCTGACGGGATGGTGGGGAATGGAAGAAGCCCCCTTAACCTTTGAGTTAACTGTGACCTGGATGACTGAGACTCTCCATAGACCAGGCGTCTTCAAACTTGGCCCTTTTATGACTTGTGGACTTCAACTCCCAGAATTCCTCAGCCTGGCTGAGGAATTCTGGGAGTTGAAGTCCACAAGTCATAAAAGGGCCAAGTTTGAAGACTCCTGCCATGGACATTCCTGTCCTGGTTAGCAGGATACAAGATGCCGGTCAAGCGGACGCTGTCAGGACTAACACATTGGGCTGAGCTTAGCCGGTTTGGTTTTAATTTAGAATGTTTAGGCTGGTTTTGATTTAGAATATTTAGAACGTTGTACTGGTGTGGCCAGTTATGGTTTGTAGATCACTGCACAGGTAATCCTCGAATTACAACAGTTCACTTAGTGGCCGTTCAGAGTTACAGCGCCACTGGAAAAAAAGCGACGTTTTTCACCTTTATAGACCCTTGCAGCATCCCCAGAGTCACGCAATCGTGAAATTCAGACGCTCGGAAACTGACTCATATTTACGACGGCTGCAGGGTCCACGGAGTCCCCCGTTTACAACCTTCCGACAAGCAAAGTGGACGGGGAAACCAAACTCTCTTAACAACCCTGTGACTAAGTTAACCACCACGGTGATTCGTTTAACGGCTGTGGCAAGCAATGTTGTAAAATGGGACAAAGCTCACTTAACAAAATGTCTCGCTTAGCGAGGGAAATTCTGGGCTCCCTTCGTGGCCGTAAGTTGAGGACTACACTTGTATGGCTTTGTGTGCTCTTTAAAGGCCCTCTTTGGTAAGCCCGGCGTTTCTACTTCAGATTTCACTGGGGAAGGAGAGTTGGCTCATGGGTCAGCAGTAGCCCAGCTGCTGAACATCTGGTAGAGACGTTGAGAGAGCAACCTATATATATATATTAAAGCCAGCTGGGCCAGGAGGCATCCAGCAACAGACCTCTTTGGAGGCTGAAGACATCCTGGGGCCACTTTTAGCTTCTGGCCCAGCGGCTCCACGGGGTAGCAGGAGGTTTAGCAGCCATAGTGGGGGGGGGCAGGTGTCTTTTAAGGCTGCCTTCAACTTGGCCACTGGGCTCCGAAATAGCTGTGATCTGTCAGTCTGCCCCTCTTTTCGGAGGGAGGGAGCCGAACTACATGGCGTTTCCATAGGTGTCGATAAAACAGGGGGCTCCTGTCAAATCCGGCATGATTGATTGCTTCCCTGCTCCTGCTTTGATAAGCAGGCCTGATGGTCTGCAGGCTTGTGAAGTCAGGTAACTGAGCACTGCTGCCCCCGGAGGTGCAAATACCCGCTGTGGAAATGGTCAAGATGGTGGGGGGGGGGGACTGGAGTAAATTAAGCTGGCTGTCCAGGGAAGTGGGAGGGTCCGACAGAAGCTGCTTTCTCAGCTTTTTGCCTTACTTGTTTTCAAATGAAAATTGAAGGGCAGAGCTGGTGTCCTTTCATGTGAACAGAGAACCTAATGGCCGGCAACATTTCTTCATGACTGGTGCCTTCTAATGCCTGCCTGCCTGCCTGCCTGCCTGCCTGCCTTCCTTCCTTCCTTCCTTCCTTCCTTCCTTCCTTCCTTCTTTCCTTCTGTCCGTCCGTCCGTCCTTCCTTCCTGAGAGAAGCAACCTAGAACTAAGGAGAAACTTCCTGACAGTGAGAACAATTAACCAGTGGAACAACCTGCCTCCAGAAGCGGTGAATGCTCCAACACTGGAAGTTTTCAAGAAGAGACTGGACAGCCATTTGTCTGGAATGGTATAAGGTTTCCTGCCTGAGCATGGGGTTGAAATAGATGACCTCCAAGGTCCCTTCCAACTTTATTATTATTAAGTTGTGGCCACTCCATCACCAGAGGTTTTTAAGAAGAGACTGAACAGCCGTTTGTCTAAAATAGTATAGGGTCTCCTGCCTGAGCAGGGGGCTGGACTAGAAGACCTCCAAGGTCCCTTCCAACTCTGTTATTCTGTTCTGTCTCACTGGGTTGGCAGCTTTACACTAGAAAGCTTTGGCTTTGTGGCCCTCAGTCCTTTCATATCTGTCTCTGTTTTTATTAACTCCATTCACCATGCACAAACATAGTTGGGGAGAAATTGAGGAAAACTACCTTAGGAAAGAAGGTTTAGGGCAGGGCTTTTCAACCAGTGGTACGGCTACCACCTGTGGTCCATTGGCACCTGGCAGGTGATATGCGACCATCCTAGAAAAATGGTAGCAGGGGAGGGGAATGAGCTGAACCGGTGGCAGCACCGCAAAGCCTGAGCGAGAGATGGCTGGAGCTGCAGGGCTGTCAGGCCTCAACGGAAGCACCAGGATCAGCACCAGCTGCAGCTCGGCGCTGGTCCTGGCGCTTCCGCTGAGCCCCGAAGAAGCGCCGATCAGCTGGAATGTTGCAGCATCTCCAGGATCTTGTGATTTACATTCAGATGCTTGGCAACTGATTCATATTTATGACGGTCACAGTGACCCAGGGTCATGTGAAGTGACCAAAACCTGCTGCAACCACCCAGTAGACGGGGGGGGGGAATAAAAACCAAACACCCCCCTACCCCACTCACGCTGCCAATCCTCAACAGAAATGCTCACAACAATGAAAACCTCGGACAGGAGGAAGAGTGCTGCCGGGTGAGCAGGCAGGCGTCTTGCTCGGCTGTGGCTTGGAGGGGCACTTTTTTCTGTGCCATTGTAACTTCGAACAGTCACTAAGCGAACTGTTGTAAGTCGAGGACTACCTGTACTTCATCACTTTTTTCCTTTTTTTTTTTTTTGGTGATCAAGTTTTTGACCCCTTGCTAGGCGACTGGTGGCACTCGGATATTGCCATATCCTAAAAGTGGTACAGTGGGTGAAAAAGGTTGAAAAGCCCTGGTTTAGGGTGATGCAGACAGCTCACCTTTCCCTTAAAAATTGAACAGCAGATATTCTGGATCCTTTGATTAGATTTGCCTTCAATAGCCTGATTGAATTTGATGGGGACTGTTATTCAACTACGGATAAAGATTTCCAGTCGGTGAATGCTGAGCTAATATTGATGGGCGCCCCACGTTTTCAACAATTTGAAAAAGTGTTTTCTTCTGTAACTACTTTTACTTTAACCAAAGGATGTCATTTTAGTTATTTTAGATTTTTAATTTTTTTTTATGGAGAGAAAGAGAAACACGGTGGCGGCTCTCTTGATTCCAGGTTGCAAAACTTGATTCAAGCCTTTCTTTATGAAAAAGCTGCTTTCTTTTGAAGTCTTTGGGCGACTGTTGTTTTGGTGGCTAAACCTGGTCTGATTTTGATTTGCCCACATAGCTTGGGATCGGGTGGCAGTAGGGCCCGAGGGGAGGGGCAGGCCCAGCGGTGGAATTGGGACCTCCAGATTACATCTGAGGGCAGAGCAGGGGCTGACCTCTCTCCGCTAACAAAGATGAGGACTTTTGCAGAGTTGCAAACGCATGGTCCCTGCGCAGGCTTGGAATGGGAAAGAGAGAAAAAAGAGGCTGGAAAATACAGTAATAAAAAAAAGGGCCCTGTATCAAACAGCAACAAGTCTTCTTATGCCTTTGCTGCGGTCGTTGACCTTTCCCTGTGGAATTCTCCCCTCTGACCCACAGATCATTAATCCCCACCCTGCCAGATGACAGTCATCCATCATGAGCTCTGACAAGCCTTGCAGCCAACTGTGAAAAGATCAGGCCTGGCCTCCTTCCATCCCAAGATACTCATTTTTCAGCTTTCCCGTTTCAGCACCAGGGGCTTCCAGGAACAACTTATCACCAGCCGCTTCTGAGGGGGGGGGCTGGCTCTGGAAGGGGAGGTGGGGGGGAGGGCACCCAATACGAGACCTTTCCACACTTACTGGGTGTGTGTGTTTATTTCTCCTCACCTTTGCTTATGAAAGGCTCTCAAGGGGGCAGACCTCCCCAGAATGGGAAGGCAAATCGTCTCCTCCCCCCCCCAGGATAGGTACATATTTTATTCTGTTTTTCAGATAATCTCTCCGTTGGCTTGAGTTAAAAAAAAACTTAAATGGGCTGTCCAAGTTGGATATTATTATTATTATTAATCATTGCACAGTGAGCCAGATTGTTCAGACTGGATTTGGCATTTTTTCTACCTATCTAGTCCTTACCAAGGACCTGGGATAGACAGATGTGGATGTTTAATGGTTATTATTATTATTACTATTACTACCGGTATTATTACTACTACTGCTGCTGCTGCTATTCTTATTTATTATTACTATTATTACTATTACTATTATTACTATTATTATTATTATTATTTATTATTATTATTATTATTATTATTATTATTGCATTTTGAACAGCAGCACAAAAATTGTCCGTTAAAGCTAGGGAGAATGACGTTTTTCTTGGTAAACCTGAAACCTCAGGGGTCCTGCTTGAGCTTCTCTTGGCAGGTGGCTTGCATTTGCAAACTGTTTGGGGCCCTGATGGTTAGATTTTTGTGTTTTGTGCGCTAGAAAATGCAGGTCGTTTTAAAAGGTTGGCTCTTTAAAATTAAGAGCTGGGGTGGTGCAGTGGTTGGAATGCAGTATTACAGACTAACTCTGCCCACAGCCAGGAGTTCGATCCTAACTGGCCCAAGGCTGAATCAGCCTTCCATCCTTCCGAGGTCAGTCAAATGAGGACCCAGATTGTTGGGGGCAAATAGGCTGACTCTGTAAACCGCTTAGAGGGGGCTGTAAAAGCAATGTGAAGCAGTATATAAGTCTAAGTGCTCTTCCTTCCTTCCACTTAGAATGCAGTATTACAGGTTAACTCTGCCCACAGCCAGGAGTTCGGTCCTGGACCGGCTCAAGGTTGACTCAGCCTTCCGTCCTTCCGAGGTCGGCCAAATGAGGACCCAGATTATTGGAGGGCAAATAGGCTGACTCTGTAAACTACTTAGAGAGGGCCATAAAGCACTGTGAAACGGTATATAAGTCTTAAGTGCTATTGCTATTGCTTTTATAGAATCTCTAGAGGCCACAATACATCCTTTAGGTGTGCCAGCCACCAACTCCTGTAATTGTCTTCCATCTGGAGACCACCATTATCATTTTGGCGATCATTCAAGGACAGAATCCTGGCTTGATTCACCCATAAATAAGCCATAATTAATCTGTAGCCAGCTTGACCTTCTAGGCCTTTTTCAAAAGCCAACATCAATGTCCATCATATATGGCAAAGGTTCCCCTTTCCAGGTTGGGCGCTCTATATCTGGCCTTGTGAACATCCTCTGGGACAGGCAGGGACATCCCACGCCAAGCTCAAAACCAATCTTCCAATTATGATTTAATCAGTAATTTCAACATCAAGTCAACCAGCACAGTGTGTAAATTTTTAATCAGCAAACCTTCCACTAGAGGCTACGCGCAAGAACAGCAGCTCTGAAGCATGTGTTCCTAACCCAGAGACGTGTTAACCTGTCAAGCTTTTAGACAGTAAAAGTGGTAGAACAGTCCATCAATATTTTCTGCTTTGGACCTTGAGCCCAAGTTACAGGAAATCTGTCTTATGGGCAACTTCTCTTAAGTTTGGAGATTTCTCACCCTTTCCGGTCAAACTGGCTCTTATCTGTGATCTCCCCCCTGTGGCATTTCCTATTTTTCTTTGCAGTGTGTGTCTTCAGGATTTCACTGGCTTTATAAAATGCTAAAGCAAGGCCAAAACCTTAACCCGATAATCTACTTTACTGCTTGAAAAATGGCTTCCAGAGAGAAGCATGTTTTAAGGGAAATGATCTGTGTTTCTTGTGTGTTAAGAGCAAATCTACTCGTTTATTTTGTGTAAAGGAGATGAAACATTTGAGTGGTGTGCCCTAAGAGTTTGATTGATGGGAGGGTGGTTGTGTGCAATAGAGCCTAGAGCAGTGTTTCTCAACCTTGACAATTTTAAGGCATGTGGACTTCAACTCCCAGAATTCCACAGCCAGCATTGCTGGCTGTGGAATTCTGGGAGATGAAGTCCACATGCCTTAAAATTGTCAAGGTTGAGAACCGCTGGCCTAGAGAAAGAGGAATGGACAATCTTTGGGGGTGTCAGAGGATCTCAGACCAAAGGGAGGGGCAGGTCAGAGGTCAGTTGTTACTGGTCTGTCATGTCATGTTGGCTAGGGAATCCTGGGAATGGCAGTCCACCCATCTTAATGTTCCCAAGATTGAGAAGCAATGGTCTAGAACAGGGGTCTCCAAACTCGGCAACGTTAAGACTTGTGGACTTCAATTCCCAGAATTCCCCAGCCAGCTGGGGAATTCTGGGAGTTGAAGGCCACAAGTCTTAACGTTGCCGAGTTTGGAGACACCCTCGTCTGGAATGTACCATTTGAGACTGGGACGAAAGACAAAAAAAAAAAAGACAGGGAATACAGTTAGATGATGCTTCCTTAGATCTGCCTTTAATAAAAGTCCTGAAGTTTAAAGGGATCAAGTCTCAAGTCCTGGTGGAAAATACCTCCATTGGTGGATGGAAATGAGGAGCTCTCGGTGGTTTGTAGAAGCGGTTCCAGATAGAAGGTCTCCTGCTAACCTGTTGTCTTTTTTTTATTCTTTCTCAGGGACACCCATCAACCGCATCCCAATCATGGCCAAGCAGATCCTTGACCTCTATATGCTCTACAAGCTGGTGACCGAAAAAGGAGGCTTGGTGGAGATCATCAACAAGAAGATCTGGAGGGAGATCACCAAAGGCCTTAACCTCCCCACCTCCATCACCAGTGCAGCATTTACACTTCGCACCCAGTAAGTCCTGGCAGGGCTGGGGACAAGCATTACAGGAAGAAGAGTCAAAGGCCTTTGGTGTCTGGGAGTTGAAGTCCACAAGTCTTGAAGTTGCCAAGGTTGGACACCCCTGCCCTGTGTACATCTTGCTTCAGTGTAGTATCTGACCTGCTTACCGTCAGCCCAGGATATTAAACCACCAGCTCGAGAGAATATGTGGATTCATCCATCTTAGCAGGGTGTCTCAAACTGGACAACTTTAAGATGGGTGGACTTCAACTCCCAGAATTCTCCAGGCAGCATGGGGAGAAACACTGCATCTTGGTAAGCCTGAGGTATAATAAGGGTGCCATGTAGGACTAGAAGGCCTTCACAGCATTCCTTGGTGACATCAGAATCCCTTCAGAATAGGTGGGGCTTTCTTGTTGTGGAAGGCCTATATTTTAGCAACCCCTTCATACAAATTAGGCTTCGGCCCTCAACTTGTCACGTCTTTGGCTGAGTGAAGTTGCTCATTTCCATGCTAAGCAATCCTGTTGTTTGTCTTTTGCACATAACAGGGGGAGGAAATCCAGCAGTTTGGTTTCTGGATCATGGTTTACCTTTTAGGGCAGGACTCATTCAACAGTGGCTTATCATCAGGTGTGAAGAATTGGGAGCACAAGTTGAGTTTCAGCCAAGCTAATGTATTGCTCAAACCTATACACAAGAGTCTAGTCAGCTATCGGTCTGGACTAAATTGGCACCAGATAAGAAATAACTGAATTCAAGAGGAATTGGATTTAGACCGTTTGTGACAACCTAACGATTCTAGGCTGATTCCTCTCTTGACTCTGTCCCCAGGCTCTGCCTCTCCTTGTCCTACACTTCGCAAGATGCGTTGCTACTTCATCTCGTTCTCTTGCCTCCTGACCCAGCTGAGCCTCTTCCGTTTTTCTCCCCAGGTATATGAAGTACCTCTATGCCTACGAATGTGAGAAGAAGTCCTTAAGCTCACCTGCTGAGCTGCAGGCCGCCATCGACGGCAACAGGCGGGAAGGCCGGCGGCCCAGTTACAGCTCCCCTTTATTCAGCTTCTCCCCCACAACCCCGGGACCCCCTTCGCTCCTGTGTCCCCCCAAGATCCGCTTCCCCCTTGTTAGCCTCACCCCCAGCAGCACAACTAGCAACCTACACCTGTCTTCAGCAGGCCCTCTCAGGAAAGGTGAGCCAGCCCTTTTAAAAATTATTATTATTATTATTAAACATGAACCTCAGTCAACTGAACATTCAGATTGGCTGGCGCTGATGGTTGACACGGGTTGCTACCAGCATCTTAGGTGTCAACCAGGTACCTCCTTAAAATATAAGATGTTCCGAGTAGCACAGTTTTTTGTAACATTGCTGGAGTTATTGCAGGAAGCTGCAGTTTCTTGATGTATTGTGCGAAGTTTTTGGACATAGTTCCCAGTGCCCCAATGACAATGGGTATCACTGTTACACGTTTCATCCATAATCGCGCAGTTTCGATGGCCAGGTTATTGTTGTTGTTGTTGTTGTTGCTGCTGCTGCTGCTGCTGCTACTACTATTACTATTATTATTATTATTATTTGTTAGAGAATTTTAATTTCTCTATTGGTGAAAAAATAAATCAGAAGCTCTCACAGTTGACTGCATTTAGCTGATTCAAAATAACTTCTTTATATTTATATCAAAATATTTACAATACCATACATTCTTCTTTACAGCAACATAGCTTAATGAAGACTTCTTACAGAGAAGTACAGAGACAAACCTGAGACTGAAAATTCAGCTCCTAACTCAATACCCTTTTGCACAGACTCAGTAGCACTTTCTTCACATTGGCTGATTGAGTTACCGCATGACTCTTCCTGCTCATGAATATTCCAACATTATTATTATTATTATTATTATTATTATTATTATTATTATTATTATTATTATTATTTTGTTAAGGTCGGGTGATTTTTTAAAAAGAATGCCAAGCAGGGCTCCATCGCTGCATCTGATTGAGGATAATCCAGGATTTCAGGGCAGGTGGGAGGATGCTAAACTGAGAAGTCATAAAGCTTTTAAGAAACGGCCGTGGGAAATACAGTGGATTTTGGATGCCTGGCAAGAAATCTGTAGTTGTTCTGTGTAGTTATTCAGAAAGAGTCTCTCCTAGTTGGGCACCGCCTGCATATAATTTTTTGGGGGTTTACCCTAAAGCAAAGATGTCCAACCTTGGCAACTTTAAAAGACTTGTGGACTTCAACTCCCAGAATTCCATTCTGGCTGGGGAATGCTGGGAGTTGAAGTTCACCAATGGGCAGAATGCCACCTTAGAAACTTCGTGTTGGACATCCCCGTCCCAAGTCCTCTGCTGGCTCCATGGCTGATTTTGCTGTCCATGTCAGGCCCATCTTTATAATCTAGGATAAAGCTTGGCCTCTTAGTTTCATGGTTGCCTGTTTCTTGAGTGAACCAAGGTGCTTCTCCCGCCTTGTGGAAGGTCCTGATCACTGCTCTCCCCGCTGCAGGTGATGGCCTACCTTTGACCACCTCTGCGCCAAATCGCCTCGCCATTCCTGTGAGCTTGGCCAACCAGCAGGCCATGGGAGCCACCAGAACGGCCACCTTGGAACAGTTGAAGGAACGGCTGGAGTCCGGGGAACCGGCGGAGAAGATGGCGCGGATGACGGAGGAAGAACAGCGCTTTGTCCAGCAGGCCTTTCAGAGGAACCTCTTCAGCATGGCCCGGCAGCTGCCCATGAAGATTAAGATCAACGGCCGAGGTGAGCCCACACCGGCCGGGCTGCAGTCTCGCTTGCTCCAACCCAGTGTCAGCCCCAAAGGAGTCTCTGCTCCATTTTATCATGATTCCCCCCAAAAAAAAATCCCAAACAACCATTGTTCCTTGGGATTTTTTTTTCCCTTCAGGAAAGTTGATAAGTAGAATAGAGAAAATCGATGTTCTTACCCAGATTCAAATGCGCTGTTTACAATCAGTTTAAAATAGTGCTTGTGACGTCGGTTGCTTGCAGCTTGGGCTAGACCCGTGGTGGCGAACCTATGGCACGCGTGCCACAGGCGGCACGCGGAGCCGTCTCTGGTGGCACGCAAGCCATTGCTGGGCTGAGCTGCTCCCTCCTCCTCTCCACGCATACGCAGCTTTCTGCAGAGCTGCACATGTGCAGCTCTCTGCACATGCGCAGTCTGGGAATAGGCAAAAGGCTATAAAGGGAGCACCTTTTGGCAGAAGCAGGCACAGAAAGTGAGGCAGCAGCCCTATGTACGTCCCCATGCGCGAGCGTGCCCCTGCCCTGCCAGGCAAGCGGAGCTGCAGCATCTTCGGCAGAAGTGCACAGGTGGGCAGTGGAAGGCACAAGGAGCCCCAATCCCAGCACAGCCCCTCCTCCCCCCCCCCGGAAGAGCTGTGGAGCTCAGGAGCATCCCATGCCCCCCTGTCCGCTGAGCAAGATGCCCTCCTGTCCATTGCCCCACCCACCAGAGCAACATGGAGTTGGCCACGCCCACCATGCCCACCCAATCTATCATTTCCACCATAGCCACGCCCACCCAGCACCCAGCGATACATAAGTGGGATTTGGGTTGCAGTTTGGGCACTCGGTCTCTAAAAGGTTCGCCATCACTGGGCTAGACTCTGAAGTTAGGCTAGCCTTTCTCCTGTTAGTTTCTGGAAGGCTTCTACTGGACCGATCGGATCGACCGCCATCTCTCCGAAATCCCCGGGACTTCCTTCCTTCCTTTGCCACCTCTTCGGGGCAGCTTCTGGCCCATTTAGGGTCCCCTAACAGGAAGAAACTCAGCCGAAAGGCACGGAGTCCCAAACCCCTCGACTGCTGTGCTGTTGTGCAGGACCGGAAGTCCCCAAACAACCATTGTGTTCCACAAAAAGAGGATTCTTATTAATTTCAGTGTTTTGTTTTAAATCCATGTGGACCCTTAGGATGGAGGAAGTGGGGAGACAGAGTCAATCTCTCTTGGCTTCATCCGAAGAGTTTGAGCCATTCTGATCTCTGATGCCTTCAGATTTTCCCTGCTCTCCCACCTCCCCCATAACAATATGTGGAGTACTGACATTTCACTGGGTGGGGAAAGTGAACCTCACTTTTGAGAGGGGCTGCATCTCTAGCCCCTGGCTGAGTTATTGCGTCATCATGCTCCACCATCAAATAGTTTGTTTCGTAGCTTAGCAGGTTCTCTCAGTCAATCTGATTCATAGCTTGGTCTGCTTTGCAAGCCAAACAACGATGGGCCATTCATTCAGCCAAGCGTACTTAGGTGCCCTGTGGCTTAAAGCAGGGTTTTTCAACCTTTTCACCCATTGTACCACTTTTAGGATATGGCAACATCCAATTACCACCAGTCGTCCAGCAAGGGGTCAAAATCTTGATGACCCCCCCCAAAAAGGAAAAAAGTGATAAAGTACAGGTAGTCCTCGACTTACAACAGTTTGCTTAGTGACTGTTTGAAGTTACAGTGGCACTGAAAAAAGTGCCCCCCAAGCCGCAGCCGAGCAAGACACCTGCCTACTCACCCGGCCGCGCTCTTCCTCCTGTCCGAGGTTTTCATTGTTGTGAGCATTTCTGTTGAGGATTGGCAGCGTGAGTGGGGTAGGGGGTGTTTGGTTTTTATTCCCCCCGTCTACTGGGTGGTTGCACTTCACACGACCCTGGGACACTGTGACCGTCATAAATATGAATCAGTTGCCAAGCATCTGAATGTAAATTACAAGATCCTGGAGATGCTGCAACATTCCACCTGATCAGCGCTTCTTCTGGGCTCAGCAGAAGCACCAGAATCAGTGCTGCTTTCCAACTGATTGGTACTTCTTCAGGGCTCAGCAGAAGCACCAGGATCAGCGCCGAGCTCCAGCTGGAGCCTGGCGCTGATCCTGGCGCTTCCACTGAGCCGACAGTCCTGAAGAAGCGCCGATCAGCTGGAAAGCGGCACTGATCCTGGCACTTCCGCTCAGCCCTGCAGCTCCAGCCGTCTCTCGCTCAGGCTTGTGTAATGCTGCCACCAGTTTAGCTCATTCCCCTCCCTCGCTACCCCTTTTCTAGGATGCTCGTGTACCACCTGCCAGGTGCCAGTGTACCACAGGTGGTACCCGTACCACTGGTTGAAAAGCCCTGGCTTAAAGCAACGTGGGAACCAGATTGTGGATTTTGTGGCAAACTTCCCTCCTGGAAGCGGCTCCAGGTAGCAAGTTATGTGGCCTCTGACGGGTGCTGGGATCAGGCTGACCCTCTGCAGAAATCCCATCCCAGATATGTTCCTGCCTAATATCTGGTAGTTTTAGTTATTCTTGGAAAAGGCAGGGAAGAGAGCAAGGGCAAACTTTTTAAGAGTAGATAAGCTTTTCTATAAGTTGCAAGCCTCAATCAGCCCTCCTTAGTTTTTCTGCTTTTTTTTTTTGTCCCTCCCATTCTCTCTCTTTCTCTCCCTCTCTAGAAGATAAATCAGATTCAGCAGCAGCAGCTTTAAACTGGACTCCTTCTGGCTTCGGCAGCATCAATATGTCAGTGGAAATCAACGGCACAATCTATGCAGGTGAGGGCATTTTGAAGTAAGCCCAGGGGTGGAAATTGGAGGGGTTTATGCAGAGAAGCATCGCCAAACCACTTCTTTGGGGCTGATAGTTGCAATTTCTCTCACGCTTATTCGCAGCACATGGGGACCTGCAAAGGGGAGCTTCCAGACCAGGGATCTCTCTGGGCATGGAGGCACAGGGGTCTGCCTCTGGAAAATTCAGTTTCTCCTTCCCGCCACTCAGATCTTGTTGGGAGCATTGAAAAGAGTTTTGATGGTGCATCTATCCCCGTGTTTTTCTCAACCTTGGCAACTTTAAGACGTGTAGACTTCTGGCTGGGGAACTCTGGGAGTTGAAGTCCACACGTCTTAAAGTTGCCAGGATTGAGAAAATGGCCCTTAGACTTATATCCCTGCTTCACAGTGCTTTATGGCCCCCTCTAAGCGGTTTACAGAGTCAGCCTATTTGCCCCCAACAATCTGGGTCCTCATTTTACTAACCTCGGAAGAATGAAAGGCTGAGTCAACCTTGAGCCGGTCCGCCTGGCTGTGGGCAGAGTTAGTCCGTAATACTGCATTCTAAGCAGAAGGAAGGAAGGAAGGAAGGAAGGAAGGAAGGAAGGAAGGAAGGAAGGAAGGAAGGAAGGAAGGAAGGAAGGAATAGCACTTAGACTTATATACTGTTTCACAGTGCTTTACAGCCCTCTCTAAACGGTTTACAGAGTCAGCCTATTGCCCCCAACAATCTGGGTCCTCATTTGACCAACCTCAGAAGGATGGAAGGCTGAGTCAATCTTGGGCCGGTCAGGATCGAACTCCTGGCAGTTAGGAAGGAAGGGAAGGAAGGAAGGAAGGAAGGGAGGGAGGGAGGGAGGGAGGGAGGGAGGGAGGGAGGGAGGGAGGGAGGGAGGGCAATAACAATAGCACTTAGACTTATATACTGCTTCACAGGCTTTACAGCACCCTCTAAGCGGTTTACAGAGTCAGCCTATTGCCCCCAACAATCTGGGTCCTCCTTTTACCAACCTCGTAAGAATGAAAGGCTGAGTCAACCTTGAGCCGGTGAGAATCAAACAGTCGAACTGCTGGCAGTCAGTAGAAGTAGCCTGCAGTACTGCATCCTAACCACTGTGCCACCACGGCTCATACCATGGCATAAGGTTGTGCACATTTGCCTGGTGTCTGAACTGGCAAAGGATCTTCCCACCAGTCTGATCCTGAATCCCTTTGACCAGGAACTGGGTTGAGATTTTGCAGAGTCCATAGCACACCCTCTCCCACTGGGTTAACTGATGCCGTCCAAAGTATCTGGATGAGGAACACCTGGACAAAAGGCAGGTCCTCTTTCAGTTGGTGGCTGGCCGTTGATGGGATCCAGGAGAACGTTGGACCAAGTGGGAAAGAAGCTGAGATGGAATTTGGTCCAATTTCCCTGTTTTGTGCCTATGGAGATTCTCCATCATCCCAGTCACGGTTGTCCCAAAGTTGCTTTTTAAAAGGCAACTGGGCTTCCCCCCCCCCCTTGAAAACATTTCGCTTCTCCTCCAAGAAAAGCTTCTTCGGTTCTGACTGAATTCTGACCATTCAGTCAGAACTGAAGAAGCATCTTGGGTAAGAAGCCAAACCTTTTCAAGGGAAAAAAAAAAAGCACCAGAAAGTCCACTTGTCTTTTGAAAAAGCACTTTTGGGACTCCTGCTTGGTGATTCTTCCAAGGCAGAGGCTTTAGTCCGGGGGGGGGGTCTTCAAACTTGGCAACTTTAAGACGTGTGGACTTAAAGTTGAGGTCCAGAAGTCTTAAAATTGCCAACTTTGAAGACCCCTGCTTTAGTCACTGGCTGAGCTGTGCTTCTGGGAGTTGAAGTCCACCCGTCTGAAAGTAGCAAGGTTGAGCAATATTGCTTTAGTCTAGGGCAGCGGTTCTCAACCTGTGGGTCGCGACCCCATTTGGGGTTGAACGACCATTTCACGGGGGTCGCCAAACACCGCAGTCCGCCATTTTTTCCCCTTTTCCCCTCGGCCGGCGCAGGGGGCAGCACCGCGCATGCGCGGGGTAGCACCGCGCATGCGCGATGCAGGCCGTCGCGCCGCACATGCGCGGCGCAGGTCAGGGTCGCTGCCTGAAAAAGGTTGAGAACCGCTGGTCTAGGGGGTCTTCAAACTTGGCCCTTTTATGACTTGTGGACTTCAACTCCCGGAATTTGGAGGAATTCTGGGAGATGAAGTCCACAAGTCTTAAGGTTGCCAAGTTTGAAGACCCCTGCTTTAGTCGCTGGCTGAGCTCTGCTTCAAAGCGGTCAACTAATCCTCCTCCTCCTCCTCTCTTCCCCCCCAACAGGCGTCCTCTTTGCCCAAAAGCCCGTCGTCCACCTCCTGGCCGGCTCCAACACCCAGAGCACCGGCGGGGCCAACAGCGGCTCTCCCAGCCCCACCTCCTCCAGAGGCACCCCCAGCGCCGAGCCCTCCACCAGCTGGTCTCTCTGAGGGCCCCGGCGGGCTCGCTGTCCAGCCTCGAGCGGCTCCTCTGTCCCCGGGAGAAGTTGCCTCTACCCCCCTGCCCACCCACCCCGTTGATCTGGCCCCAGGCAGCCCCTCCTGCCTTCGGGTGGGCCAGCCGCGGAGAGCCGCCGTGTCTGTGCTGGCGAGTTTCCCATCCGGATGGACCTCGCTGGCTTTTTAGCCTATTTTTTTCAGGTCTTGCTGTGTCCTCAGTGGGGGGGGTGAGTGGGGAGGGAGGGGGGAAGGGGACACGAGGCGTGTTTCAATCAGGGATTCTCTGGACAGGCTAAGCAGTTTTGTGGATGACTGACCATTGCCAGGGGTTAGGATGAAAGGCCCCAAGAAAGAAGCCTGTTTTTCCCCTGGGAAGCCTAAAGGAGGCGCTCTCCTGCTCTTTTTTTTTCCTTTCTGCCTCTCTCGTTTCTTTCTCCCTTTTCCCCCTTTCCAAACGCGACTGCCGTTGTGTGTTGACAATCCTCCGCTACCCTCTTATTATCCTTAGCGCAGCCTAGCCCCCCTTCATCCTTCCATCTCTGAGATTCCCTGCCATTCCTCCAGTTTGCCGGAACAACGATTTCAGCACCCCAAGCTCCTCGCTCCGGGCTTTCATTTGCAGCGATTAAATCATAGCTAGCTTCTTCTTTTTCTTTTTTTTAAAGAAGAAAATCAAACCAAACCCAGATGTAAATAGCCAAGGGCTGTTTGTGGAACTGCCTCCAGTCCTTATCGGCATTCGAAGGCCTCGCATCCCTGCCAGAGGCTCTTCCGAAGACCGATGTGTTTCTTCGCTCCATCCTGACTGCTTTTGGGTGTTGGCAAAGAAATAATGGGAAGTCCAATCCCACCAACCGAAAAATAGCAGCAAAGGCAGAAATAGCCTTTGGGTCAACACTGGGGTTTGCTTTTAGCAAAAGAGGTGGCTGTATAGCCTTCCCTCGCAGAATCCGCTATAGGACCGCCTGCGTTTTCTCAAATAAAAAGAGACTGGGCTGTTTTCTGAGCCTGCCTGCCGACATATCCCAGTTCTGCAGCCCGTAACTTTCTCCTGAAACCAGAGTGTGCTGAAAACTAGGTTTTGTTTTTGCTTTCCTTCCCCCCCCCCCTCGCCAATTTTCTCATGCCTCCCTCAAATCCAACTGAGATCATCTTGGTTTCTTGCTTGCTTGTTTTTCAATACAGCTGCTGTCCGCTCAGCTTGGCAGCCTGTCACCTTCCTAAGGGGGGAAACGTCCCATCCTGGTCTAGCTCAGTCATCCTACAGAACTGCGACAGCTTCTTCCGAGCAGATGAAATACCTCAAAAAAAAAAAATGTACTTATTGCTGTGTTGTTGGGTTGGGTGGGTTTGGGGTTTTTATTTTTATTTTTATTTTTTCCCTGTTTGTTTTGTTTTTCCACCTCTTCTGGAAGGATTTGCGTATGTTAAAAGCTTCTTTTTATATGTCTCGTCAACTGCTTTTTAGTTTGAATTTTATATATTGTAGCACCAAAGAGACACCAATAGAGAGAGAGAGAGAGAAAGAGAGAGAGAGAGAGAGAGCAAAAGAGGAACAAAACTTTTCCCTGGCTTGAAGGAATGAAGGTTTGATATTTTCAATAGGTCAGGGAAGGGCTTGGCACAGACTGCCTCAGGTGTGGATAGAAACCAGCACAGGTGGCAGGTTAATTCTTTTTTTTTTTCTTCCCTTTCCTTAACCCAGAAAAGGGCTTACATCCTTCCACAGCAGTGTTTCTCAACCATGGCAACTTTAAGAGGAGTGGAGCTGGCTGGGGAATTCTAGGAATTGAACTCCACTCCTCTTAAAGTTGCCCTAAGCTGAGAAACACTATTCTACAGCATTGTGCTTTCTAAATGTGCGGGACTTCCAGAATTCCTAACGGGAATTCTGTAGAAGTTCCAGTTCTTGGAATTGCAATCCTGATCTATCTGAAGAGCACTCAAATGGGTCAAGTTGGTTTATGAACTTAGGGGTTTCAGAGTCACTCCTGCAGCCATGACTGTTGGCCTCGGAGAGGTCCCCTCCGTCCACTTCCCTTTTTGGTCAAGCCTGGCGTGTCGTTCTGACATTTATTTATTTTTTTGCGTGTGAATGGAAAAGTTGGCATTTTAGGAATCCAAAGCCTGTGTGCATAGTAGTTTGGTCACTCTGGGGAGGATGAATGAATGAATGAATGAATGAATGAATGAATGAATGAATGAATGAATGAATGAATGAATGAATGAATGAATGAATGAATGAAATGAGCTTTTGAGCTACAGGATTATCCCCCCAGTCCCCCCACCCCCAGCTTTTAGACTCGGGTTCATAGCCTCCTTGCATTTCAGCTCGGAAGGCAGGACTTTCAGCTCGGAAGGCAGTCTTGGGATATGATGACTGTGACGACATCGAATCATTATGGCTTTGGTTTTGCGATCCAAAGAAATTGGTTCGACCCATCTCTTCTCTTTTTTCCATGGCGTTGCTTTCTGGACAAATTCACACAGAGGCAAACTCCCACAGGGGAGAAATGGCTCCGGAGAATTGCCTTTGAAGATCAGGCAGTGAGTCCACTGGATAGATCTTTGCTGGAGAGAGATCATGGTTGTCAGGATGCTAGCTCCAGTTCTCCTCAGTTTTTGTGAAAAAAATCCACACGTTTCCTAATTGTAACGGGAAGGACTCGGCCGAAAAAAAAGTCCCGTGTGGACTTCTGTGATCTGCTTTCTGCAACTTAGCCCCTTCTCACTGTATTGGGATTGCAACTATGTGCAGAATTCTGGGAGTTACAGGCTCAAAACATCTGGAGGGCACCAGATTGGGTGAAGGGAAGGGAGAAGTAAGGCCTGAAGTTGCCCTCCGGCCCCTTGGCAATTTAATCCAAACGAAATAAAAAATTTGTGCCAAGTATATGCATCCCACTTTGCAGAAGTGCGATGTTTTAGGGGATCTAAAGTTGCTGCTTTGAAAAGGGAATGCTTCATTAGCAAGCTGGCCTCTTCTTGGTCAACTTCAAAGAGATATTCTAAAAGTCATCAATGTTAGCTCCTCTTTATGATCTTTCTAAGGGTTCAGTGAAAGCTTTCGGCTCCTGCTGGTTTCGATGCTTCCCATGTTCTTACCATATTGTTTTGTACCAATTTCAGAATAGTAAAGACCCGCTGCCAGTTGGTCTCTTTAGGCAAGGCAGAGGAATCTGTGATCTCCCAAAACTTGCTAAGAACCTCAACATGGCCAATAACAAGAGGCCGGATCCCTCAATTTCTATTTTAAACAGGTCTTTTAAGGATCTTTTTCCTCCTCCTCTCCGGCCAATAGACTTCGTTCCATCCAAGTGGACAAACATTTTAGCCACGCAGCCCTTTGAAGAACGAGATGTTCCTGAACAAATTTGGTGGGACTTTTTATGTTGCTACCTAGCAGTGGGGCAAATGAGAGACAATGATACTTGGACAGCCCGGATCTACCCAATGTGGGCCAGATGCCTTGCGATCTGTTTCCCATCCCATCCCTTGACAGTCCGGCCATATTACCGGTGAGTGGTGAGCATCCCACCCATGTCTTCATCAAACAAGAAAGAAACATTCTTGAAAAGAATCCGTAGATAAGCGTTAATCGGTCTTTGGCCTTCGTATATCAAGTGCTGGAGATGCCAAAGCGCCCGCGTCCCTTCTGCAGCCCCCCGACAGGCAAGAGGCATAGATTGCAAAAAGGACAGCCCATATTATCTCTTGCCCTGTCAACCAGAGCCCCCAATGGCCATTCTCGGTCCTGGTGGCCAAGATAAAGTCTAGCTGGTGGGGCTTATCTTCAACCAGTAGACCCCTCCTTTGCCCTTCGTTCAGAACACGGTCAACCTTCTCACTGAACGCCTTCAACTCCAAGGACCGTTGCGTCTGCCTGGGGCCACGTTTAAAGTCCCTCCCTGCTTCCATTCCAAGTGAAGGCAGGAAGCCCAAAGACTGTGCTCCTTGGGGGCCATTTCCCTTGTCCATCTTCCTCTGGCTGAAGACTGCGTAAGTAGCAAAGCCTCATGGTTAGTGGAGTCTTCCGACTGAGGCAGGTGGGCAGAGAGGCTAAAAAGAATAGAGCAGTCCAGGATCTGCTAAGCTTTCCGAGTGACTTGTGGCTTTTTAGCTGATTTCCCCCCCCCCAGTAGGATTCTTGCGTGAATCCTCTGCATGGTTTAAAAGTTTCTCTGTAAAGTATGTGTGTGTGTGTGTGTGCTTGTGTGTGTGTCCATTTAAGATTGTCACATCTGTTATACTACTTAGGAAACCATCCCAGCTTGTAAAACGGAACCCTTTGGCGGTTGTTTGAAGGAAATGCTGGCCATCTCTGCTGGAGGAGTCATCTTGAAAGCACATCCCATAATTTTGACCGTTTCAAACCAGGGCTGGCAACAGCAGAGAGAAAGAGCCGGGACAAGGGAATAACTTTTGCCAAACACTTGTGGGTGTTTAAACTACTGTTTATCTTTAATCACGCTGACCCCTCTCCAGCAATTTTACCCCATCTGAAGCCTTGAAGATCAAAACCTGGCTTTGGAAGTAAAACCATTTTGGGGGGAAAGGTAAAAAGCGATGGAAGTTTGCAAGCCCAGGTGATTCCCCCCCCTTAACCTCCCACCACTGCTGTCTTTTCTTCAGGAGGTCTCAGGCCCGAGTTTTAAAAACAATTGTGCCTGTCCCAGCCATGCTTAAGATTGCACTTCTTGCACAGAAAGCCGTTTTGACTCACTGGAGTGGCTTTCCCAAGGCTGGGGGGCCCTTCGTTCCTTTTAGCCACGGACGGACGCAGCTAACCGGGAACCAGTCAGGGAAGTAAAAAAGTTTGTTCTCCAGTTTTAGGGGGCGGGTGGGGGAGCTAGATTTGAGCGGGTTTGTAAACGATATATATATAAATCTATAAATATAAATATATACCTCATTCAGATAAGCTGCGGCATCGCACGTTGACTCTGTTAATTGGGGGGCAGGGGGTGTCTTTCTTGTTTTTGCTCTGCCGGCCGCTTTTTTGACTGTGGAGACAGGAGCCCCTCCGTTTCTGCATAGCGTTCCTCTCTTCTGTTTGGATTTTGGGGAGGGGTCCATAAGCCAGCAGCAGAGTAGGCCTCAAATTGGGAGGCGGGGGGATCTTCACTCTTACCTTACCTATCTCGGGATATTAAAAGATTGTATGGCACTCAGGACTTTTCAGCTATGACGGGAAGGGCAGGTTCTCCAAAGACAGATCCGTATTTTCAGAGATGGCTTCCTCCGCCCCCCTCCTCACCGTCCTCACTGTCGGGTCAATTTGGGTGGGCAAAGTGGGAATCAAGGGCAATCCAGCCCATACCTAAAGCGTTCACCTTGACTCTGGGCTGCTCCACGCCTGTTTTCTGGCTAATGAACTTCGGTCCAGCCAAGTCCCAACTTTTTAAGCAATCTGAGGATCTGATCCTGGAATCCCAGCCGATAAAGCAGGGCAACCCACTCCCCCCCAGGGGGTTTCCATCAGATGTTTCAGTGGTCTTGTTCCCCCTCCCCCCAGCTTTTGCCCTTAGTCCAGCAAATGGGCTCCAGCGCTTTTAGGTAATGGATGGATGTGATCCATCAAGAACGGAAGGAGCAGGGAGGTGCCACACACACACACACACCCCAGAAGGATCTGCACACAAAGCCCTACACAGCCCTTTTTGGCTGCTGTTTGTTCTTCCTTTCCTTCCCAAGAGGTTAGAAAAAGGAAGGAAGGTCGTAAATCTTAAGATCAGGTCAACTACAGCAGCCTCGCAACTAGCTCGTTCTTAACTATTTAAAGAAAGCAAGAAAAAAATGTGATAGCCTAGAATGGTGAATAACTAAATACCTCAGATGTTTTCCTTCCAGCAAGTGTCTGTATATGTTGTCGTTGGGTTTGTTTTTTTGTTTTCTATCTTAACAAGTTATCTGAATGTTTATATTCCAATAAACTTCTACCTCTTCAGAGCGTGCCTGTCGTCCTCTTTGTTTTGGAGTACAAATTAGGTACTCGAGTCCACCGAAAAAAGGTGGTGTCGAAATCTTATTATGTTAAGATTTCTGTTTATTAATCTTGACGATCAAGTATTGCATAAAATGGCTTTTTTTCCTCTCTCTTTTCTTTAAACGATGCCACAATGCCACAAATGTTGCTGGTTTCACTAAAGCCAACCCGGGCTTTCGTGGCACCATAGAAACCAGCCGAAGCCCTTCTGTGAAACATAAAATAGCACTGAAGGTTTGGTCTGAATTATTGCAGCTGGATTCGAACAGATCTGAGCTACAGGCAGGGTGAGCCCTCTGCTCCCGTTTGGCCTCCAGATTTGACTCCCTTGGCAATGCAGTGGCGTTAATGATCCCTTTGGCACTCTTTTTAGTGATTGTTTCTCCTTTCTCCTTTTAAAGCGTTTTAATCCGTTGCTCAGCTTGCTGGTGTTCCATCTGTGTGTGAGCTTTGCACAATAGGCCAGCCTTAATTGGGGGCCAATTCATGGTTCTGTGTGTGTGTGTGTGCTGTGTGAAGCCGGCAAGTGGGGTTAGTTGATGGGCAACAAAGATAAAATCAGTAGCCTGCAGTTAACCATGGCTTAGCCCATGCTGCCATCCTGTCTTTTTGAGGTGGGGAAATCCCCCACTTGCCCTTTGGTAAAACCACCATTCCAAGGGCTATTTAGATTCTCATCTAATCTGGCACTCAATCCCTGGTTACTTTCATGGATAAGAGTCAATTCATACAAACTGGATCATTGGCTCTCTGCATCTTTGGCTTGATCCTGGCCCAGCTCAAAAGCTACTGGAGGCCCCTCCTAAAAACTTGACTTTTGAGGAAGCCGTTTTAGAGGAGCGGCTGATTCACTAGCAGGGCTACAGAATTCTCTTCCTTTTTTCAAATCTCCATTGTGAACCTGCCAGGAAATCTCCATCCTGCTTTGTTGGAATCGGCAGGGAAGGGAGGGGATGTTGGGGATTGAGTTACACCCAGGAACATAAACAGCAGATGGCTGTATATCTCAGCACCTTGGCTGGTGAGAAGAAGCCCTGGAGATATTGAGAGTACCAGGACCAATCTTCTCCAAACCCAAGAGAATTTCAACTGGAGAGAAAAATTCAAGGTTGCGGGAGCCAGACTCTAATCAGAGACCCCAGCTGAGCTCCGAAAAGTAAGTCAACTTCCTGCCCTCCTCACGTTTATGCTTGTTTCTTGTTTTCGCATCCCTTTCTGCCAAAGATATAATAGCTCCCTCCCCAAGAGTATTAACTTCAAGCAGTCTTGTGAAGGTAGAGTAGAAGAAGCCCTGAGAAGGTAATATGCTCATCGCCACCTTGCAGATCTTCCATAACTAGGCAAAGATTAAACCCAGTCCAGTTTTTTTTTTAATAGCACAATATATTTTAGAAAGAGGAGAAGCCACATTAGAAGCAGGAGAAACTTCAGCTTTCCTTCTCAAGGTCAGATCCCTTGGATGTTTCTTCTGCCCCAGGAACCAACCTTGGTGGCTACAGTTCTTTTCTGTTCACTGGCGATTCAGCCCTCTCTCGGAAAGGGGACCACGGTCTCGGGGCCCCAAAAGGCTTGGGGGACAAAAGCCCTGAGCTGCGGGGGCTGAGTAACGCTCCTTCATCCTCAACATGCGTGAGGGGGCCTTTTGCAGAAGCCACAGGAGCTGATAAAAGCTTGTCAGATGCCGAAGACGTGTCGGAGAGGAGGCTGGGCGGTTGATGAGACGCCTCAGAAGGGAGAAGCAAGGGGCCCGTTTGCACCATCCTGATGTTCAAAGAGCTGCCCCTTGGCTCATCCCCAGTGCAGGCCTGGAACGGTTCCTGTATCTCTGCACGTTGGGAAGAGGATGGAGTTTCGTCCTCCTGTGAGGACGGTGGCAAGGAGCACTTTGTCTGGTGGCAAGGAGCACTTTGCACATAATCTCTGGGGCTGGGGGAGAGTCTGGGGACCCGCAGCTCCCTCTGACCCTTTTCCAGCGGTTGCTTCGAAAGCTGGCGGATCTGCTGAATCTGTTCCTGGAATCTCCGTTTTGCTGTTGGGAGGAAAGCCAAGCTTCGTTTTAGCAACCCTCTGATCACTCCAGGTAGTCCTTGACTTAACCACAGTTTGTTTACTGACCCAAGTTACAACGGCACTGAAAAAGGTGACCTAGGACTATTTTTCACACAATCCTGGCGGTATCCCCAGGGTCACGTGATCAGAATTTGGATGCTAACTAACCATGAGGCTAAAAGACAAAGAAGATACAGACTATTATCAAACTTGGAACTTATTTTATATCTGGTTAGAGAAAAGAAACAAGGAGTAGGAGTTTGAATATGTATTAGTTTAGCTAATTCCAGACAACTTGTTGATTGGAAAAATTTGCATATATGGGGGGGGGAACCAATAAAAAAAATTACAAAAAAAGAAAAAAGAATTTGGTTGCTTGGCAACTGACTCGTATTGATGACAGTTGCAGCGTCCCGGGGTCAGGTAATGACCCCGTTTTGCCACCTTCGGACAAGCAAAGTCAATGGGGGGGAGGGGAAACCGGATTCACTGAACAACCGTGTTCCTGACTTAACAATTGCCGTGATTCGCTTAACAACGGTGCAAGAAAAGTCATAAAACGGGGCAAAATTCACTTATGTTTCACTTAGCAACAGAAATGTTGGGCTCAGTTGTGGTCGTATGTCGAGGACCCTCCGTGCATGTCACAGCTCTTACACCAAAAGTCCTCAGGAAGCAGCCGAGATGAAAATTTAAAAAAAAAAGAGTTTTCAATAAAACATTGGATGATAAAAAGAGCTGAACTTTCAGCGGCCGAAGGTTTCTCCAAACAGTGGTGCTTGTGTGTCTGTGTGGATTTGAATCTTAAAACAAAAGTTAGAAAGCGTGTTAACCTCTTTTAGCTGGGACCTGGCTGAAACAAGAGCCGAAAGCTGCTCACCTTGCATTAAGTTCTCATTTTTCTCTTTCAAAGCTTGAATTTCACAGGCCATGGCAGAAATCTGGAAGTGAGAAAACAAATTAACGGAGCAAAGAAGCTTTTGAGAGCCTGCAGTTAGAGGAGGAGGGGAGCTATGCTTCACTTTTGGATCTTCTTCAAATTATTTTGATCCTGCTTTTTTTTTTCTTCTTCAAATAAAACTTTCCCCAAAGCTCAAATCCGTCGTTGATTGCTTGCAACGGGTCAAGAGGGAAACCTGGGAATTGCCATTTCACTTCACCGAGGAAAAAGAAAATAAAAGTAACATTGTACAAAAAGGCAACCCTCCGTCTATTTGTTTTACTCGATCGTCGTTTACATTGGGTGGAATTCAACGGCAACTGTGATGTACAGTTTATTTTTCAGTAGCTGGGAATTGGGGGGGAGGGAGTTGCAGTCCAAACCCATTTCAAGAACCCTAAGTTTAATGAAGGACGAGGGGGGACAGGATAGCAGTGTTCCAATATCTCAGGGGCTGCCCCAAAGAAGAGGGAGTCAAGCTGTTCTCCAAAGCGCCTGAAGGCAGGACAAGAAGCAACAGATGGAAACTCATCAAGGAGAGAAGCAACCTAGAACTAAGGAGAATCTTCCTGACAGTGAGAACAATTAACCAGTGGAACAACCTGCCTCCAGAAGCGGTGAATGCTCCAACACTGGAAGTTTTTAAGAAGAGACTGGACAGCCATTTGTCTGAAGAGGTATAGGGTTTCCTGCCTGAGCAGGGAGTTGGACTAGATGACCTCCAAGGTCCCTTCCAACTTTATTACTACTACTACTATTAAGTCAAGAAAACAGGTGAACAAAAAGGATAGCCAGTATGAAGAAAGGGGTGCCTTGCTCTTGAGTAAGCTTCTGCAGGCTGAAATCAATCCCCGTCCCTCTTTCTCCTTGCTTTGTAGCTATCCCACACATGGTTCAAGTTATCTTCAGTAGCATCTGCCATCCACTGAGGTGTGATTGACGAGACAACCTTCTTTCTCAGCGGTTGCTTTTGAGGATGGAGCTGCAAATGAGTTGTGTGTCAACTTCTGAAACGAACCTGGCTGAAGCCATCTTTGTTGTTCTCAATTGCCACACAGGTTTGGGGGGAAGAAAGCAAAAGGACTGCTAGACTAAGCACGGAGCGGTCCCGTGGGAACCAAGGTCATTCCCACAAGTGCTGGAAGATGAAGTGTCACAGAGCCCACCAATTGCCCTTGTTGGGTAGCGGGAGGGACGTGATACACTTAGTTACATTAATTCCTGGGGGGAACTTTAGAGTTGGTTTCACTTTTGACCGTGCCGATATTATGTACCCAATAAACATGTTCTTAGAGGAAGCTTTAAGCCTCAGAGTTCTGATCTGTTTGGGTCCGTTAGCTGGAACCTTGACGATGTGCTTACCACATCAGTTTTTGCTTTCAGCTGCTGCTGAAGGCTCTGTTCTGCTTCCTCCCTTTTGGACGTGTCTCCAGATTCCAAACGGCTCTCTCCTTCTGATGAAAGTCCGAGGGATGCCTGTGCAGTGATCTTTGGGAGAAGCAAACTAGAAGTCATTCTAGGCCTTGTTGATGGTTCTACATCTTCAAGGCTAAGAGTCCGCTCTCAAAATCACATTTCATGAGAAAAGCTGAACTGCTGGATCCAACTAAAGGATGACTTGGTCAAGCACCCTAATTCCCACCACGGGAACATTTGTGGGTATGCTCCAGAATCTGATATCCTCCCACCTAGAATTGAAGAACCTAGAACCCATTCTAGGACTGTTTGGTCACCACTGCTCTGAATGGACCTACAAGCTCCCCAAAACAAGATTGGTATCCACGCAGCTGGTGACTCAGTTGGTGGCCCACCAAGAGGATGGAAAGATGGAGTCTCACCAGCCCTTGCGGAACATTCCGAGATGCTGTTGAGTTCTTTTCCTTGAGTCCCCCATCCTGATGCTTCCTGGCTCCTGCTTGCTGCTGTTGCTTCTGTCTGAACAGTTCCTTCAGCTTTTGGAGAACAGAAACATATAGAAATAATATTCTGGTTAATAACAATTGTACCCAGACTTGAGGGCTTCGAGAAGCTACTAATGCCATAATAACTAAATCTAGAGAAAGTGGGATCGGCAATTAAAGATTGCAGTCAGTGCGGCTCACATTGTGTGTGTGAGATGCTTCAGATTCAGTTCAGAAGAGGTGTTTGGAATGTGCAGCAATGGAAGAGAGCTTCTGTCTGTCACTCATTAAAGGAAACCCTACTCAGAACCTCTCCCAAACATCAGCCACCACCCCCATACCCACTGAACATATTCAATCCTCACCAGATTGTCTAGGTCAGGGGTCTTCAAACTTGGCCCTTTTATGACTTGTGGACCTCAACTCCCAGAATTCCAAGTCATAAAAGGGCCAAGTTTGAAGACCCCTGGTCTAGGTCTTCTCCTACACTTTCAATCATCTTCTGTGTCTCCAGTTCCCCAGCAGAAAACCTAAAAGGACAACCCCAAGTTCTCTCAACTTTCTTCACCTTGTGTGTGCCAGTGTTGGTCTACAATTCCCATCACTGCTAGTGAGTATGGCAATACTGTGATTTTACACATCTGGAGCACATCAGGCATCCTTCTGGTGTAAGTGATAGAAGACAGGGAAGGGAAAAGACTGCTGTTTCAAAATGTCTGCAGGAATACCAGTCCATTCTTAACTGGATGTGGCTAGCAGTCCTTCAAAGCTTGGACAATCCCATTTCTGCAGCGGTCCTCTCTTTGCCCTCAAAGAGACAGCAGAGGGAGAAAGATGGGAAGGTGAGTAAATGCCACGAGTGACATCTCACCTGCTCAGTCACTAAATGATGCTGTAGCCTGAAACCTTCCAGCTGATTCCCAACAGTCTTTGCATCGGAGCCACCAGGACGCCCCTAGAAGGGAAAAACAGAGCTGTGGGTCAGAAAAAAAAGTCTTGATTATACCACAAATAGGAGTGCTTCTCTTTTATGACATGGGAAATTAACCCACACATCTCAAAGTTTGCGTGAACCGACTGCAGATTAGGAACTGGTGACCTTCCAAGGGCATCTTTCCAATACCTACTTCCTTATTCTCCTAGGGTGACTGCAGAAGACCTTTTCCATTTTGAACATCATTCTTCAAAATGAAAAAGGTCTTCTGTAGTCACGACGTAAGCCTAAGACTGAAAATCAGGCTTGTCAGATGCTATATTTTTTCTATCCTGCTCTATGGAGTAGAGAGTTGGTCTCTGACAGAAGGCCACCTGAAGAGACTGGAAGCATTTGAAATATGGATTGACAGGCGGCTGTTATGTATAAGCTGGGTTGACAAGATCAGAAATGAGGTGATCAGCCGCCTGGGAAAGCCAAGGGAAATCATCAAAACAATTAAAAAACGAAAATTAGAATATTTCGGACATGTGATGCGACACCCAGAAAAATACGGCATACTCCATTTAATCCTCCAAGGAAAGATAGAAGGCAAACGAGGTCCAAGCAGAAGAAGAACATCATGGCTTCAACATCTCAGGGACTGGTTCGGATAAAACTCAGCAGCACTTTTTTGTGCGGCTGCTGATAAAACAGGATTGCCAACATGATCGCCAACGTCCGATAACAGATATGACACAAGAAGAAGATAAAGTCTGGAAGGTTATGTAGTGTGGCCAATTGCTCTCCATTCTTCACCAATTTTACAGGCTCCCAAGGTTAGGTTTAAAAGGAAGAACTACCTAGGACCTTCCCTCACGTTCAAAAATCAATCCTAATTCAAAAATTTCATTGGGTCAAGAAGGGACCATCTTGACCCGTTTCTTCCCCATGGCATGTTGGATGTCTCCAAGCTCACTTGTCTCATAGCAACTGAGATGGAACATGGGAGGCGCCTTCTACATGTAGCTCAAAACATATTCAAGGCGTGCCAGATCCAACTGACATGTCTTCTTGACCAGGACCTACCTTCTCATAACAGGTCCCCGGACTTTTTCTTGTTCCCTTCAGCTCTGATGAAGTTTTCATCTCCAAGGCAGCTCTGTCCACACCGTTGGTCTGCCTGAGGTCTCTCAAGGCTTGGTCCCTGGAGAGAAGAATTCTTTTGAACTAAACCACAGAGCAAAGAAGTACTTCCTGGAAACCGTACCCAATGTTTAGGCTTTGGGCACAAAGTGACATAAAAAAACAAGTCAAAGTGAAGACGCAACAGCTAGCAGAGGAGGATGGAGGCCCCCAGACATTATAGGACAGTGATGGTGAACCTTTTAGAGACCAAGTGCCCAAAAACCACCTCGCCCCTGCCCCGTCCCTGTGTCTCCTGCCTGCAGGGGCACCCACCACCTCCACGGCCCGCCACAGATCGCCCAGGCAGCCCAGCAGCGTCATGGCCATGCCCTCTGTCTGCGCCCCGCAGCATCATCTGTATGCGATGGGGCGCAAGGGTGGAGTCTTGTCCCCGCTGCCCGGCTACCATGTCCTTCGCTGTGCTGCTCTGCACAAGCTGCGCCCAGGGCAACTCTCCTCTGGGGGGGCTGCTGGTGAGGAAGGGGCCATGGGGGGGCATGCGTGCCCACAGAGAGGGCTCTGAGTGCCGCCTCTGGCACCCGTGCCATAGGTTCGCCACCACTGTTATAGGAAATAAAATTAAATAACATTCCCTATAGGTCTGAAAAAGTGCATTGCCAATCATGGGAACCTGACGTTGTGTTGAAGTTTTGTTTTCTTCCTCCAGAAACGCTAGTATTGCAGTATTGTTATTATTGTTTGGTGGAATTTATCATGACATGAGAGGGTTATCTGTCAACAGCCTCTTCGTTTCCTGGAGAACGTGCAACAGGTCATTTCCTGTGGACACCTTTACAGCCTGAGGTCCCTGTCTTCCTGCCTTGTTTTCCTTACTTTTCTGCAAGTTGTTCCTCCAATGCACGGAGAAGTTGCTGCAGCCTCTGTTTCTCCGAACTCCATTCTGTGTTCTACCAAGAAACGAGAATGCAGGTCAGCAGTCAAGAGGCATGCCCGCCCGGAGACGATGCCACAGAGGTTCTCCAGGGCATCACCGGGACTTAAATAGGGTCCCAGCTGTGCCAAGTTCCAGGAAAGACAGACCAATAAAAGAAGTTATAGTTCAGGGTTGAAATGAAAAGTCCTTGGTGCTCTCTGAGCTTGGTGGTTGTTCTTGCAAATATTTCATTACCCAAACTAGGTAACATCATCGCTGCACTGATGATGTTACTTAGTTTGGCTAATGAAGCGTCTGCAAGAAAACAACATGCTCAAAGACCTCCTCCTCCTCCTCCCACTTTACTCTCTTCTAGCTCTGATGATGTTACCTTGCTGGGTAAGGAAACGTCTGCAAGAAAACCACCAAGCTCAAAGACCTTCTTCCTCCTCCTCCTCCTCCTCCTCCTCTTCCTCCTCCCCCCACACGTTTCTAGCACTGATGATGTTACCTAGTTTGGGTAATGAAGCGTCTGCAAGAAAACCACCAAACTCAAAGACCTTCTTCCTCCTCCTCTTCCTCCTCCTCTTCCTCCTCCTCCTCCTCTTCCTCCTCCCCCCACACGTTTCTAGCACTGATGATGTTACCTAGTTTGGGTAATGAAGCGTCTGCAAGAAAACCACCAAACTCAAAGACCTTCTTCCTCCTCCTCTTCCTCCTCCTCTTCCTCCTCCTCCTCCTCCTCCTCCTCCCCCCACACGTTTCTAGCACTGATGATGTTACCTAGTTTGGGTAATGAAGCGTCTGCAAGAAAACCACCAAACTCAAAGACCTTCCTCCTCCTCTTCCTCTTCCTCCTCCTCCCCCCACACGTTTCTAGCACTGATGATGTTACCTAGTTTGGGTAATGAAGCGTCTGCAAGAAAACCACCAAACTCAAAGACCTTCTTCCTCTTCCTCTTCCTCCTCCTCTTCCTCCTCCTCCTCCTCCTCCTCCCCCCACACGCTTCTAGCACTGATGATGTTACCTAGTGTAGGTAATGAAGCGTCTGCAAGAAAACCACCAAACTCAAAGACCTTCTTCCTCCTCCTCCTTCTCCTCTTCCTCCTCCTCCTCTTCCTCCTCCTTCTCCTCTTCCTCCTCCTCCTCCTCCCCCCACAGGCTTCTAGCACTGATGATGTTACCTAGTGTGGGTAATGAAGTGTCTGCAAGAAAACCACCAAGCTCAGAGAGAGCCCAGGACCCATCAGGTAAGACCGACCTCAGACAGAGTCAAAGCAGGACCCTACCTGGATTTGTGGGACTTGATGATTGCCTAAAGGTACCTATTGCAAAGTTACTAGTACCGGACGCAGATACAGCTGTAGGTTTCACATAATGTAGTTTTGGTTTTCTGCAATTCTTCATTATGACGAGCCCTGATTAATAGTGTGAACCTAACAAATGGCGACTTATTCAATAAACCATAGCTACGAAGTTTGGTTTAAGGAAACCTAGGAACCCTGTTTAGAGGTTCTGCCTCTTTCTGAAGCTACCCATAGAAGAAGACTGTTTGGAAATGAAGGAGAAAATTCCTAACGGTGAGAACAATCCACCAGTGGAACAGCTTGCCACCAGAAGTCGCAGGTGCTTCATCACTGGCGGTTTTTAAGAAGAGGCTGGAGAGCCACTTGTCTGAGATGGAATAGAATCTCCTGTTTGAGCAGGGGGTTGGACTAGAAGACCTCCAAGGTCCCTTCCAGCTCTATTCTGACTAGTCTCCCTTCCATAGGGAAAATATTCACAGCCAATACTATACTTGGATCCTGGCAGATTCCAACTCCAGACGCTGCTCCTCATGCATCATCTCACGTATCTTCAGCAGCTCCAAAGCCTTCTGCAGCTCCTCTTGGACCACAGGAAGATCCAGGTCTGCTTCTTTTGGGAACATCTAGAATGTGAGAAGGCAGAACCAGTTATAATCAAAGGGGAGGGGTGCAGGTTTGCTAAAGCAGCATTACCGATGCTGGCGTTGGTTTCTTCACCCCACCCCCTCCATGCAAGATTGGAACCGCTAACATAAGCTCCAGAGAAAATCCAAGGATTAGAACAGGCGTCTTCAAACTTGGCCCTTTGATGACTTGTGGACTTCAACTCCCAGAATTCCTCAGCCAGGCAAGTCCACAAGTCATCAAAGGGCCAAGTTTGAAGACGCCTGGATTAGAATATTTACTGAAAAAGGTTAGAAAGCCACAAGCAGAAGAATCTCAGTGACTGCAACGAATCCAGTACTAGTCCTGTAGATAAAATCATGGTTCAATTTTTCTTGCATTTTGTTCTTTCCGCCATTCTCATCTATCTCCTTCTGAGCAGGCCTCCATCAAGCTAGGATGAGGGTGACGATGCTACTTTGTTTGGTGTTATTAAAACGTTGGCAAGAAACCAACCAAGCTCAGCGAGCATCCAGGACCCCACTGGTCCTGCCCAAGCTCATGGCTGAAAGACCCAAAGGACTAGGATGGTTGAAAGGCCAAGAGACAAGGAGAGGAAAGCGATCAAGACATTTTCACCCGTGCCTTGGCTTGTTGAGCCTGGTCCTGGGCAATCCTTTTCTCCAGCTCTTCTTCCTTGCTCTTCAAAGCTGCACCTACTTCTTCCCATTGGTTTCTCCAGTCTTGGGAGATTGACTCTTGCTCACCCAATTGCTTGCCCAACTCTTTGGCTTGTCTTTCAAGGTCCTGGCAGTGAGCCTGTAGGAGATCCTTCTCCTTCTGCAACTGGACCTGAGATTCCCTAAGGAAAACAAGGTAGGTTTATGAAAATTCTGAGGACTCTTCAAAGCCATCTGGAAAGGAATTGGGGAACTGGTTTTTGCACCCATGGAGTGGCCTTTGAGGAGCGTCAGGGGAGGTCCTCTTCAGCCCAATCCCTTTAGCCATTAGGCCAGCGGTTCTCAACCTGTGGGTCGCGACCCCATTTGGGGTGGAACGACTGTTTCACAGGGCTCGCCAAACACCGCAGTCCGCCATTTTTCCCCCATTTCCCCTCGGCCGTCGTGCGCGCGCCGTGCATGCGCGATTTGGCTCGTCACGCTGCGCATGCGCGATTCAGGCTGGTGCGCCGCGCATGTGTGGCTCGGGCCGGGGCGCACACGCCGCGCATGCGCGGTTAGGCCCGTCGCGCCACGCATGTGTGGTTAGGCCCGTCGTGCGCCGTGTATGTGCAGTTCGGCCCGTCGCGCCACGCATGCGCGGTTCGGCCCGTCGCGCGCGCGCCGTGCATACACGATTCGGCCCGTCGCACCGCACATGCGCGGTTCGGCCCATCGCGCTGCGCATGCGCGGCGCAGGTCGGAGTCGCACCACACATGGGCGGCGCAGGTGGGGTCTCGGCCTGAAAAAGGTTGAGAACCGCTGCATTAGGCAACCTTATTGTTATGGTTCCGGCTAATGAAACACTTCAAAGAACTTCCAGGCATTGATTTCCCTAAAAGTCTTTTATTGGTACAAAATGTCGGCACAGGCACAACGAAGTTTATGCTAAGATCTAAGCTCTCTTCCTCTGAGCAGTTCAATTATCAGCATGTTCCCTCCCTAAATTAGCTGTCATATGTCACATTATCCAATTAGTGTGAAGGTCAAAGGTTTCCTTCCTCTTTCTTTCCCCGCATTTTGCCCCCACCCCCTTCTGTTCTGTATTAACCCCCAAAATACCAGACAGTTCTGCACATTGTCAAAGCAAGAATATACAATATTTGCAGCGTTGACACTTACTCTCTTGATTGCAAGCCGCCTCGAGACTCCAATGGAATGGATAAGCTCAAGAAGTGAAGTTGCAAATTTAGGATTTGGAGTGTACCTCTTCCTGGCCATACAAAAATATGTCTAGTCAAGGCCATGATTTCCCCAGTTGCAAGGTATGGCTGTGAAAGTTGGACCATAAGAAAGGCTGAGCACCAAAGAATGGAGGCCTTTGAACTCTGGTGCTGGAGAAGACTCCTGCAAGTCCCCTGGACTGCAAGGCGATCCAACTGGTCAGTCCTAGAGGAGATCAACCCCGACTGCTCTTTAGAAGGCCAGATCCTGAAGTTGAAACTCAAGTACTTTGGCCACCTAATGAGAAGGAAGGACTCACTGGAGAAGAGCCTAATGCTGGGAAAGATGGAGGGCAAGAGAAGAAGGAGACGACAGAGAATGAGGGGGTTGGATGGAGTCACTGAAGCAGGAGTCGTGAGCTTCAATGGACTCCAGAAGATGGCGGAGGACAGGAAGGCCTGGAGGAACGTTGTCCATGGGGTCGCAATGGGTCGGACACGACTTCGCAACTAACAACAAATTCCTGGCCACAGAAGCTGGACTTGTGATGAATGGGCTGTCCACGGTTACACACTTTATGCATAGGCAAAAAGCACACAGAGATTTTGCTACAGCAGCAGCTTGACGTCCTCCTGAAGCACTTGATTATGGCCCCCAAGTTGGGAAGAACGTCTGAATGCTTCTTACCTGAGGTTTTCACAGGTTGCCTGAAGAGCTTTCCTGGTCTCCTCCTGGCACTGCTGCTCCGCCGTTCTTTCGAGAAGGTGTCGCTCCTTTTCTTCCAGCCGCTGAGTCCGCTCATCCACCAGAGCCTGGATACGGTTAGCCTGGGACTTCGCCTCCTCCTCCTCCAGAAGATGCAGTTTTTCTAAAAGAGCTCCCAGCCTTTGGTGGCTCTCAGCTGCTTTGGAAGAAAGCTCTTCGTTCGACTGCGAGAGGGATTGGGAAATTGAACCGTTTCAGTTTTTCAGATCAGTTCGTCTGGTTCACATGAGTTGGGTTCAACCGGGCAAAATTACAGGTAATCCTCGACCTATGATCACAAGTTGTCGTTGTCGTCGTCGTCGTCGTCCTCCTCCTCCTCCTCTCCACAAACCCCACTCCCTTCTAGCACTGATGATGTTACCTAGTTGGGTCATGAAATGTCTGCAAGAAAACCACCCACAGTCCTCCTCCTCCTCCTCCTCCCCCTCCTCCTCCTCCTCCTCCTCCTCCTCCTCCCTTTTCCTTCACTCCACAAACCCCACTTCCCTTCTAGCACTGATGATGTTACCTAGTTGGGTAATGAAACGTCTGCAAGAAAATCACCAAGCTCAGAGAACAGCAAGAACCCCACAATTCAACCCTGAGACACAGATATTCTCTTCTGTGTTACTACTAGATGTATCCTTGGAGATTCCAGGATGCGGCGGCTGCTGCTGCTGATCCTCCTCCCCCCAAACCCCACTCCCTTCTAGCACTGATAATGTTACCTAGTTGGGTCATAAAACATCTACAAAACCCCCACCAGTCTCAGAGAGCACCAAGGACCCCACAGTTCAACCCTGAGGCAGAAATATTCTCTTCTACAGTACTACTAGAGATATCCTGAGATATTCCAGGATGTGTCTACCCTTGAACCTCTTCCCCGCCCCCATCCCATCCAGCTTGAGACTGCACAGTCTCTTCATCCAGGCCTCTTCTGGGGAAAACTCTGTGTCACCAAATCTCTTATCCTCTTGATTCTCCAGGTGCACATTCCATCACAACAGGAGGCTTAACAGGGAATTCAAAGGTTTGCAAGCTAAACTGAGAAGATACATCACATGCTGAAAAGACAGGGGTGGACCACTTCCCCACTGCAGCCAAGGAGGTTGCATGGATGTGTCCATGAAAGTGCCAGAAGCTCCACTCCACGTTTTTATTGGATGGGTCCTCTCCCTAAAAAGAACAGGGACACAGTCCATTCCCAGAACTAAGATTTACCTGCCGGACAGATTTCATCTCCTTCTTGATGAGGACTTTCTCTTGTTCCTGTTGATGGGCCTGATTCTTACTACTTGCAAGCTCTGATTTGAGAGCTGAGATCTGGTCCTTGAATTCTTCTTGTTTTTTCTGGGCGTGCTTTAACTCCAGACCGAGATCCTGGACTTGCTGAAGCAAGGCAACGTTCTGCTGCAATTAAGTTGTCGTTAAGAGCGATCTTTCAGATCTCATTTTCGTTCATAAACTAAAGACAAAGCGTCCTTTGGAAAGGAAACCGCAATCAACCTCAAAATACAAGCAGGTGGAATATAAACCAGGAAAATGATTTGGCCTTGCAGATGAAACCTACCATGCCAGAGAGCAAAGCTGGAAAAGATGAAACCGGATTAAAGCGTCTAAAGGAGCCAAAACTTTTAGACCAAGATATACAAGGTTGAAATTTATGAGCCGCTGCAGAGAAGATGATCAGTAAGATTGGCCCTGCTACGGAGAAGACCTGGCTTCTACCGGTAGCAAAACTTTATGGACAATTTGTGGCCTGAACCCAAGGATCTTTTTTTAAACCCACCAGTTTGGTGTCCTTGTAAGCAGCTCGGAGCTGGCGTCTTTCTTGCTTCATTTCCAGTAAATTGGTGGCTACTGGGTGGCTGGCTGAGCTCTGCTCTCCCTGAAGAACCAAAAGAAGAGAAATATTCTTGGGTTCTGTCCAGTCTTTTCTCCGAAATGGTATAGGGTTTCCTGCCTGAGCAGGGGGTTGGACTAGATGACCTCCAAGGTCCCTTCCAACTTTATTATTATTATTATTATTATTATTATTATTATTATTATTATTATTATTATTATTATTAACAGCTCTCAGACCTTCACGTCTAATAATGGTGAAGTCAAAAGCTGACTGAAACAAGGGGGATGAGAAAGAAATGAATGGAGGAATCTCAAGGTCTGGAGAGAGGGATAGAAACATTGGAACAGGAGAGCTAGAGAGCCCTGAACGCAGGCATTGCCCCCAAAAGACTCCGTGGCCGTGGAACTGAACGTGTCTCTGTTTGAAACGAGTGGCAGATGGAATGGAATCCCCTGCCACTGAGAAGAACCCCCTTTATGTAAATTGCTTATTTCTTTTCCGCAGCACCACCTTTCCCATCTTGACTTTACTTTACTTCAATTTCTATGCCGCCCTTCTCCTGGGACCCAGGGCGGCTTACAACAATAATACAATAAAAATTAAAATTACAATAACAATCAACCATCCTATCCAAAACACATTCATTCAATCCAAAACACATTCATACAGCTTACAATCACGATCGGTACACAGTCACTGATGGAGGCACCTTCCTAGGCCCAGGGGCAGAGCACAGCTCACACGCCCCAAGCCTGTCGGCATAAATGGGTCTTTAACAATTTCCGGAAAGCTAGGAGGGAGGAAGCAGTGCGAACCTCTGTGGGAAGCTGGTTCCAGAGGGCTGGGGCAGCAACAGAGAAGGCCCTTGCCCTAGGCCCTGCCAGGTGACATTGCCTAACAGACGGGACCCGTAGGAGGCCAACCCTATGCGCCCTAACTGGTCGCTGGGATTCATGAGGCAGGAGACGGTCCCGCAAGTATCCTGGCCCATTGCCATATAGGGCTTTATAGGTCATAACCAACACTTTGAATTGTGTTTGGAGACCAATTGATAGCCAGTGCAGCTCACGAAGGGCTGGAGTGATATAAGCATGTCTTGGGAGACCCAAGACAGCTCGCACGGCCGCATTCTGGACTACCTGCAGTCTCCGGACATTCTTCAAAGGTTGCCCCATGTAGAGAGCATTGATGTCTTCCAGGGCAGCCCCCTGCAGAGCCCACTGCAGTAGTCAAGTGGCGCACTCGGCCGCCCGGTTCAGACTAACCTCCTGAACACATTTCAGCTGCTGCACCATCTCGTTTCGTTTTTCTTCCAGGGTCTTGATGCAGCTCTTCAAAGCAGCCAGACTTTGTTGAAGATTCTGTAGCTCGTGGCCGACATCCCACTTTTCCTGGGACTGAAGAGAATATTTCCATTTTTATTTTTTCAGTTTGCACACTTATTTTGTAGACTTCGGAGCAACCCAGGTCATCTTCCTGACTATTTTATCCAGCTGCATCCTCGGTCACCCTCATCTTCTTAACAAGCTACAGTGGTGGCCAAAATTGTGGAAACCTTTTGGGAAAAGTGTATTTTTGAGGTTTGATGGCTAATAACACCACTTTTTTTGGAGTAGTACCATAAAATGATATATCAATGAAAAGATAATTTAATCAAGAACATAACGCAACATAGTTTGTTCAATTATCTGTACTATATTCTATGAAAAGATATAGCCAAATAACCAGAAAAAGGAAGCACAACTTGCTCAGGTTGATCTCAGGTAGCTCTCCTTCATCCGATAGTAGCCAATGAGCGTGAGTGTTTAGAGAGCTAGTCTGGTGTCACCTTGTTTTGGCCATGAGCCAATCAGATCACAGTAGGATTCAGTGATTGATGTCATGTACTGAAGCTGAGCGGAGGACATTTGTCAGGGTGTTATGTGATTGCTATCAAGTTGGTTGGGGTTTTTTTGTGTTCTTTCATTTAGTGGGCTTGTAAAACGTCATAAAATTAAAGTCATGGTGCAAAGAGTTGACTGGTCACCCAGAAAGCGATGTAAAATAGTATTATTAAGTGAACAAGGCTACCATTGTAAAGAAATGAGAAGAAAAATGGGTGGAAACTTAACCAAAGGTGGCATTTTTACTGTACACTTTTTCCAAAAGGTTTCCACAATTTTGGCCACTACTGTAGGTTGACAGGAACAAGCAGTTTCCTCTGGACCATTAGTAGACAATAAAGCCAAGGGAACTTTGGACCCAGAGTTGCCCGCGCCAGGTCAGTCCTCTAACCATTACATCACACCACCTCTCAACTGAAGAGAGATAATGCTACCAGGAGAGAGCTGATTTACAACCACAGCTGAGCACAAAAAGGTCTTTTGCTAAGCAAGGTAATTGTTACACCAGTTTTGCTCCATGTTATGACCCTGTTGCAACCGCTCTTAAGTGAATCACTGCAGCCGTTAAATGGATCATGCAGTCGTTAAGCAAATCTGTCTTCCCCCATTGGCTTTGCCTGTGAGCAGCTGGCTGGGAAGGTCACGAATGGCGATCATGTGACCTTGGGACAGTGCAACAGTCTTAAGTCCATGCCAGTTGACAAGCCTCAGAATTTGGATCACGCCATCCTGGGGATGCTACCACCAGCCCTACGTCACTTTTTTCAGCGCCACTGTAACTAAGCGAATGATGGTTACATGTTGTAAATGTTTCTCGTCCTTTGAGGTGAGGACATTACATGTGTGGTGACAAAACCTCTAAAACTAAGGCTGGGACTTGTGAACAATTAGATGGCCGTACCTTTCGTGTATTTTGCACAAGGGGCAAGGCAAAAGCAGTGGTTTATTTTACATAAAGGTGATGGGCACAAATAATGAATTGACAGTTTGTCTCCCAGGCCTTGCAAAGCTACTTCAGCGACATCCCTGGAGCTTAAAAGACATCACAACATCTCACCCAAATATCTCCCTAATGCAGAGGTCTTCAAACTTGGCCCTTTGATGACTTGTGGACTTCAACTCCCAGAATTCCTCAGCCAGGCACTGGCTGGCTGAGGAATTCTGGGAGTTGAAGTCCACAAGTCATCAAAGGGCCAAGTTTGAAGACCCCTGCCCTAATGTGTTGCACCACAATCCCCACAGTTCCTCAGGTAGCACAGCTCTTGCAGCATGGCTAACCTCCACACTAACAAGGGAGGATGGGATATGGCCCAACACACCTGTAAAGACCCAGCTGGAACATGCTAGACCACGTATTTATACTGCAAACCCCTCTTTTGAAGGCATGAACGATTCAAAAAGCACAGGGATGGTCAGGAAATTCCATTCTCCTAGCCCACATCTCCTTTGCACTATTGCAGAATTCTGCCTCGTTGCAGAATTGCAAAATAAACCTAAGCCTGGAGCCGTTTCAAAGCCAGGTGTTAAATTTCTTTTTCTTACCAGCTCTTCACTCTGTCTGAAACCCTGGGAAAGCAAGGAGTGATCCCTTTTACCAAAATAAGACTTCGTCTTGGCCAGCTCCATTTCCAGCTTGAAGAACCTGAAAGACACCCCAAGCAAGAAGACAGATTCTGGTATCTCCAGCAATATTCTAGGACAGTGGTGGCGAACCTATGGCACACATGCCAGAGGCGGCACTCGGAGCCCTCTCTGTGGGCACGTGCACCATGCCCCGGAGATGGCAACCATCCCTCTTCAACCAGTCGCCCGCTAACTCGCCGAGGTCCCATGTGGCCAGATGCATCCCAGCACGGCTGGTTTCCCTCCCCCCCATCCCATCCCTCCTGGCCTCACATGCTCTCCTTTTCCCAGGCACGACCCACTGCATGGCCTCCTCAGCTGTCGGCCAGCCGTCCAGCTCAAAGGTGGCTTCTCTGAACTGATGGCAGCAGACTGCGGAGCCACAGAGTGCGCCAGTTGAGGGGCCGGCAGGCTGTGGCTGCTGACAGACACTGTTGGCCCCCATGGGCTCGTTTATTTTATTTATTTATTTTTATTTTGTTTAAACTTATATGCCGCCCTTCTCCCAAGACCCAGGGCGGCTCACAACAACAATACAAGTAAAAACATAATATAGAATCAATTTAAAATCACTACCCACAATACTATATAAAAAACTAGATTTTTTATGACACTCACACCACACACAATCACAGTCAAAGGCCCAAGGGCAGAGTGCAACTCACACGCCCCAGACCTGTCTGCATAAATGTGTCTTCAACATTTTCCGGAAAGCTAGGAGGGAGGAAGCAGTACGAACCTCTGAGGGAAGCTGGTTCCAGAGGGCTGGGGCAGCAACGGAGAAGGCCCTTGCCCTAGGCCCCGCCAGACGACACTGTCTAACAGACGGGACCCGTAGAAGGCCAACCCTATGTGCCCTAACCGGTCGCTGGGATTCATGAGGTAGAAGACGGTCCCGCAAGTATCCTGACCCATTGCCATAAAGGGCTCTCTGTGTGGGGACCGATGGTGTCAGGCAGCCGCCCCGGCCCCTGCCTCGCCTTGCCCTGCGACAATGGCACCCCAGCCCTGCCTCGCCTTCCCTCACCTCATCTCGCAGGACGAGCCTCCTGCCCACTGCCCCACCCGCCAGAGACCCCCTGGATCTCCCCCAACCCTGCCCAGCCCCCACAGGTGTCCCTCCCCATGAGCAACATAGAGGTGACAACGCCCACCTTGGCCACACCCACCCAATCTGCCATGACCGCCACAGCCACCCCCACCCAGTGGTCCACGCCCACCTGGCACCTGGCGATAAATAAGTGGGTTTTGGGTTGCAGTTTGGGCACTCGGTCTCTAAAAGGTTCACCATCACTGTTCTAGGAATTGTTAATAGGAACATCTCGGTTGTCTAGAAGCCACAAAATAGCCACAGGGTTATGAAATATTGCCCAGTTTCAGGAGCAGACAGAGTTGGCTTCTTTTGAAGAACGGCAACGTGCAGCATTCAGAAAGTTTCAACACCTTCTTCCTTTACTTCTGATGTACAAGAGCCACCCGTTCTCAAAGAAGGGACCTACTCACTTATCATCCAGTTCCCCTTTTCGCTTCCTGCCTTCCGAACGAATCGCTTCCAGCCACTTTCTTTCCTTTTCCAGGCAGACAAAGGAACTCTCCATCTGCTGCAGGAAAGACAAGGAGTCAGGGGGAAATTTCACAGGCAGGCCTGCACATTCACCAGGGCCTGACGGGGAAAAATCATCTGTATTTTCTCCCTTAATGATTCGGTTCGGCGGAAGAGAATTTGCCTTAGAAACTCTTTCACGGAGAAGATCATTGGCCCCGTTTTTATGACCTTTCCTGCCACAGCTGTTAAGTGAAGCGCTGCAGCTGTTAAGCTGGTAACACGGTTGTTAAGTGAGTCTGCCTTCCCTGACTTGGCTTGTCAGAAGGTCAAAAAAAAAAAAGCTGAGAACACGACCCCGGGGGACACGGCAACTGTCATAAATACAAGTCAGTTGCCCAGCGTCTGAATTTTGACCAATGACCGTGGGGGACGCTGCAACAGTCGTAAGTGTGAAAAATGGTCATAAGTCACGTTTTTCAGCACCATTGTAACTTTGAACGGTCACTAAATGAACCGTTGTAAGTCGAGGACTATCTGTACAGTCGGCAGATTGGGGAGAGATCCTACATTACCTTCTGTTTAAGGGACCCTAGCTCAAATTCCATCATGTCAACTTCCAACTCAAGGTTCCGTCCTCCAAATTCTTTGGGCTGTCCTGCAAGCAAGTAGCCCGATTCTCGGAGCTTCCCCTTCCTTTGTGTCTCTTCCACAAAGTTTGCCTGCAGATCCAGCTGCAAGTCACTCCATCTCTTACTACTAGCCAACGGCTGATCGGAATTAAAGTCCTCCTTTTTAGGGTTAGGAAGGTGAGCTAAGGAATTCCTCCTCCTAAGGGTTGAAGTGGGAGAGAGTAGGCTGTACTCGGGACACCTTGGAGCATCTCTGCCAAAAATAAAGACACCCCATGTTGTATTTTTAAAGGGATAAGAACATAAGAACATAAGAAGAGCCATGCTGAATCAGGCCAAAGCCCATCGAGTCCAGCATTCTGTGTCACACAGTGGCCCACCAATTGTACATGGGGATCTTGAGCAGAAAGAGAAGGCAAAACCCTCCCTTTCCCTTGACCCCCAACAAATGGTACTCAAGGGAATCCTGCCTGCCTCAACCAACATAGAGGCAGCACATGGACACCCGTTTTAATAACCACCGATACACTTGGCATCCATGAATCTATCTAACCCTGCCTTGAAGCTGTCAAGGCTGACAGCTGTCACGACCCCTTCTGGAAGTGAATTCCATAAATCAACGACCCTCTGGGTGAAGAAATATTTCCCTTTATTTGTCCTCACTTTCTTAGCTATGAGCTTTAGGGAGTGCCCCCTTGTCCTCGTATTGTGTGATAGAGAAAAGAATTTTTCTCTATCCACCTTTTCTACTCCATGCATGATTTTATACACTTCGATCAAGTCACCCCTTAAACGCCGTCTTTCAAGGCTGAAGAGACCAAGGCATTGCAATCTGGTTTCATAAGGGAGGCGCTCCATTTCCTTGATCATTCTTGTTGCCCTTTTTTGCACCTTTTCCATTATATCCTTCTTGAGGTGCGGTGACCAGAACTGTATACATACTCCAAGTGTGGTCTCACCATCGATTTGTACAGAGGCAATACAACACTTGCTGACTTATTTTCGATTCCCTTCCTAATCATGCCAAGCATGGAATTTGCTTTTTTTTTACTGCTGCTGCGCATTGGGTTGACATCTTCATCGAGCTGTCCACCAAAACCCCAAGATCCCTTTCTTTTTGGATTTTGGAGACAGAATTTCCGTCAGGTCTCCTTGTGGATACGTAAAAGCATCCATGGTCTTGTTTATTTGTTAAATGTCTACACTGCCCGTTTCACCGAAGTGACTCTGGGCGATTTACAATAACATAATAAAACAACATAAACACAGCCAGTTCCTACAGATTCTGCAAGCTCTTTCAAGCTGCTTGAAAGAGGCTAGCTGCATCTTTTCCCCCTGAGGTGGAGTGGCTGCCCTTTGCAGCAAGCTGTGATTTCACAAAAAAGACAAGGCTGCTTTAAAGAGCTAAAAACAAGTGTCTGCTCTAAAGCATCTCTGAGAAACCGAATCCAAAGCCCCTGCTTATCTCCGTTATTAGCAATGAAATCCCAAACCCATAATTGAGCTGTACTGCTCTTAAGAGTTTTAACAGTAAACAAAATAACAGAGTTGTAAGGGGTCTTGGAGGTCTTCTAGTCCAACCCCTTGCCGAAGCAGGAGGCTCAACAGAGAGTCTCTGTTTAAAATTTTCCAATCTGCACTAGAGATCTAAGATTTCTGCTTTGTCACCAAAGCACTGGAGGGCAGGACAAGAAACAATGGTTGGAAATTGATCAAGGAGAGAAGCAACCTGGAATTAAGGAGAAGTTTCCTGACAGTGAGGACAATTAACCAGTGGAACAGCTGGCCTCCAGAAATTGTGGGCGCTCTATCACTGGAGATTTTTAAGAAGAGGCTAGACAGTCACCTGTCTGAGATGGGATAGGTCAGTGGTGGCGAACCTATGGCACAGGTGCCAGAGGCGGCACTCGGAGCCCTCTCCGTGGGCACGCGTGCCGTGGTCCCAGTCCTAGGCCTTCAGCTGGGTTTTATAAAACCTTTTCACTTTAGGCCTCTGCTGCTGTGTGCAAAAAAAAAAGGTTCAATCAATCAGTCAATTTCAACTTCTCGCAGAAAAAAAAAAGATCTCGCAAAGTTGGAATTGATTGATTGAACTTTTTAGTCCCACCCAGTCTGCCATTACCACCGCAGCCACGCCCACCCAATGGGCTACACCCACCCAATTGGCCACGCTCACCCGGCACTCAACGATGCATAAGTGGGTTTTGGGTTGCAGTTTGGGCACTCGGTCGCTAAAAGGTTCGCCATCACTGGCATAGGTTCTCCTGCTTGAGCGGGGGGGGGGCTGGACTAGAAGACCTCCAAGATCCCTCCCAGCTCTATTCTATTCATTTTTCTACGTACTAACCAAGTGCTTCCCTCTTTAATGTTTTTCATGCCAGCTAGGCACTGCTGTCCATTTCGTTGTTTGTCTACAATGGTCAGCTAGGTGCTGCCCTCTAGCTGACCATACCTTCCTTCCTTTTTCATTTTTTTTCTTACATTCGTGTCCAATTCTTTGCCTAGACAAGTCCCTGCGGGGTTTTTTTGGCAAGTTTTTTCAGAAGTGGTTTGCCATTGCCTCCTTCCTAGGGCTGAGAAAGTGACTGGCCCAAGCTCGCCCAACTGGCTCGGTGCCCAAGTGAGGACTAGAATTCACGGTCTTCCATTTCTAGCCTGATGTGTTCACCACTGCACCGAACTGGCTCTGTGTATCTCTAAGGTGCCATCAAAATGCTACAAGAAGTGGTATGATCTTTCCAGATGTCCAGAACACACCATCCCTGAATGTGTGACTGAAACAGCCTCGGAAAGAAGCAGGAATGTCCGATAATTCAGCTGTACCAAAGGCAGGCAACGTTTGGGAGCTGGGCACAAGTTTAAAACTTGGAAAATGAGTTTGTGGACATGCCCCACAAATGACTGTTGTGGCAGGCCTGCTTAGAGAGAACCAGGTCAGTTGCAAGACACCCATTTCCCAGAAAGTACAATAATCCTCAAGAATGTTTTCTCCTCCTGTGACCTTGATGAGGCCCAAAACCTTCCTGCAAATTATACGATGACATTAGAGGTTGAGAGTTTAGTTTGCCAAGAGAATGCAATGGTTTTTGCATGTCAGACTTGAATGAAGGAGACTCAGATTCGAGTCCTCGCCCAACCATAGAACTGAAACTTATGCAGCCTATATAGTTTGTTTATCCTGGCTGCAATGCAGTTACCTGAGAGTAAGTCCCACTGTATCCAAAAGAGTAAATTTTGAATCACATGCCCCTCTTAGATTTCATACAAAAGCTTTCCCTCATCATCTCCAAATTATTCCAAACCTACATTCTGTCATTGTTGGCCTGAATACCAGGCTGGGGGTCCACAGACATGGCTCTCAAAAGAGGCCCAGGGTGTAGGAACTTCATGCTGGTTCCTCCTGAGCTGCTTTGTGGGCTGTTGAGTTCCAGGGCTTCTGTTACCCCACCAGTCTTCAGCTGAGGAATGGAAAGAGGAAAGAAGAGTTTCAAAACGGATGCGAATGGGTACCAATTGGAAATATCTAACACTGGGTTTCAGGAAGAACAGGAGTAAATCAGAGCTTCTTGGAGAAGAGAGAGGAGAAAGCATGCATCCAATTTTGGTCACCACGATGTAAAAAAGATGTTGAGACTCTAGAAAGAGTGCAGAGAAGAGCAACAAAGATGATCAGGGGACTGGAGGCTAAAACATATGAGGAACGGTTGCTGGAATTGGGTATGTCTAGTTTAATGAAGAGAAGGACGAGGGGGGACATGATAGCAATGTTCCAATATCTCAGGGGCTGCCCCAAAGAAGAGGGAGTCAAGCCGTTCTCCAAAGCGCCTGAAGGAAGGACAAGAAGCAATGAATGGAAACCAAGTAAGGAGAGAAGCAACCTAGAACTAAGGAGAAATTTCCTAATAGTTAGAACAATTAACCAGTGGAACGACCTGCCTCCAGAAGCGGTGAATGCTCCAGCACTGGAAGTCTTTAAGAAGAGACTGGACAGCCATTTGTCCGAAATGGTATAGGGTTTCCTGCCTGAGCAGGGGGTTGGACTAGAATCTCCAAGGTCCCTTCCAATTTCACCATCATCATCATCATTATTAGTATTATAATAATAAACATATATACTCATTCTGGTGATGAAGATGCTGGACTAGGATACAAACAAGAGGGACCCACCTCACAGGGTCATTTTGTGGGGAAAATAGGAGGGAGGCCAAATTAGTTTGTATGCTCTCTTGACAAATAAATCCAGGTAGTCCTTGACTTACGAACACAACTGAGCCCAACCTTTCTGTTGCTAAGTGAAATGGTCAAGTGGGGTTTGCCCCCTTTTACAACCATTCATATCGCAGTCGTTAAGTGGACTTGGCTTCCCCATTGACTTTGCTTGTCAGAAAATTGCAAAAGGCGATCACATGACCCCCGGGTCCCTGCAACTGTCATAAGTACATGCCAGTTGCTAAGCCCCTGAATTTTAATCACGTGACCTTGGGGATGCTCAATGAGGCCGTAAGGGTGAAAAATGGCGATACGTCCCTTTTTTTTCAGTACTATTGTAACTTTGAACAGTCACTAAACCAGGGGTTCTCAACCTTGGCAACTTTAAGACTTGTGGACTTCAACTCCCAGAATTCTGGGAGTTGAAGTCCACAAGTCTTAAAGTTGCCAAGGTTGAGAACCCCTGCCTAAACAAATGGTTGTTAACTGAGAACCTTGACCTTCAACAGAAACACCTGAGTGCTTACCTGTGATGGAACAGGACTCTTTGAAGGAAGGGCATTTTCCTCTAACCCAGCAGCCAAAAGGGATGGAGAGAAGGACACGCGGTTCCCGCTGGCATTTTCTGACCCTTGGCCAGGAAGACTTGAGCTTCCTGTCTCCACAGAGCTGCGTCGGAAGCCTCCATCAACGCCTCCGTATCGGGAAGGCAAACTCTGAAATCCAGTCCACTTGCGGAGTAACATTTAAGAGCGGAGAATCCCCGGGAAACTTATCTTTCCTGAGCAATGTGGCCAGATCAATGTGGTGATCCAGTCTGAAGTTTGGGCTGATGGAGGTTTGTGAATCCAGTCTGAAGAACCTAAAAAAAAAAATCTAGGACCCAAAACAGAGGGGGAGGAAATTTCCCCCCCCAAAATTAGCATTTTCCCCAATGCATGAAAAAGTTTCTTCAGAACGGAATGAAAATCTCACAATCAGGACATTTAAAACAGTCTATGGAGATTCTCAGTCCTCCAAGTCGTGGTTTGTCCCAGAGGTGCTTTTTCAAAAGGCAACTGGACTTTCTTTGTTTTTCCTGGAAGATATTTCACTTCTCACCCACGAAGTTTCTGGGTGAGTTTCTGAACTGAAGAAGCTTCTTGGATGAGAAGCAAAACATCTTCAAGGAAAAATGAAGACAGTCCAGCTGCCTTTTGAAAAAGCACCTTTGGGACATTTAAGCAGTCTCCAATTTGTTCCTCCAAACTACGTTCAAAAATTCACATTTTCTACCCTCATGGACCAAAGCTTCATTCTGATGACATACTTTTGACCGCAGACAATGAGGTAATTGGTTCAAATTTCCTAAATGTAGTCATAAATTCACTAGATGGCTTCAGTTAAATCATCACTCTGCCAAGCAGTCTTTAAAAGAGATGGCTCAATTTATTAAACAATCCAGGATACGTGCATTATTTCATTCAGCCAATTGTTTTACAGTTCTTTAGTAAAGTATCTGCAAGGTTGAGTTTTAAATATTTTATGTAATATTAATTTATTGAACTGTTTTATCTAATGCCAAATTTTAGATTATATCTGTATTTTCATAGTTGGAGCTTTTGATCATAAGTGAACTTTCCCTTTATTTCAAGAGAAAACATCTACAATACAATACAATACAATAATGTTCAGTAAATCAAGAATGCAAAACAAAGATTTGCTGATCTAGGGCTAAAATGATACATATGTAGGAACCTACAAGGAAAGGAATGGAAAAAAAAAAACTAAAGAAAGGAAGCAGCTTTTAGTGGATGCGATAAAGAGAAGGTGGACTCTGTGGAAGTTTTACCTGGAGAAATTCTGCTAAAGAGGACAAGGAAACCAAATGCCCAACTTGAACCAGGAACTATAGCAGAGTCACTGTTGGGAAGAGATCCCAGGAAAAAACAGATTCTCACATTCAGCCAAAACTCATGTGTCTGTAGAGAGACAGTTCCGTAACCAGGGAGCAAAATTAGAAATTATTCTAATTACAAAGCTACCTTTTTCCAGATGTGTTGAGCAAAGGAGCCCAGCGTTCTGTTAAAGGGGAAATCACAAACAAAAATGATTTTAAAAAGCAATTATCATTCCTGCTTACCTCCTAATAATCAGGGCTGCCCAATGCAGATCTCACAATAAGTGGGGAGTGAGCAACAATCTCCCCTCTTGATCAAACTGGCTTCTGAGGGCACTAGCTTTTCCCATGCCAAGAGGAACAAGGCAGTTGCTGCTATGGGAACTGTGGTGGCAACTAATCTCGCCGCTTACTTGATTTCAGTTGTTCAGGAAACTGGGAGTTTTGAAACATCGGCACCTGCCAGGTAAGAAGTGGAAAAGTGCCAAGAGGAAGAAGGTAAACTTTGCCAGGCGCTCCTTAAGCTGTGAAGATGGGCACTTCGATAGCAGTGGCTTCGCTCGTTCCTTACAAGCAAAAACAATCAAAAGTCACTGTAAGGGATGATGTGTCAAAAATAGCATTTGGAAAACCACCAAGAAATAAAACAAATTTTGAGTTCACTGATCTTCGTCAGCTGATTAGATTATTAAAACTGGAAGTTTTAAAAATGTGGAGTTAACAAATAAACCAATGCAGACTTTATGATGCCATATTGGTTTGATGAATAAAGCGGTGGGATTTAACATGGTTCTTTGAATAAACAATTGACCAGAATCGTACAGGGCATGGAGCCATGTATAAATCAGATGGCTCTGTTCATATATTAGGTCCAAGCTAATGGCGTCAATGGTCTGTTTGCATAATGATCAGCTGAATCACAAATGCTAGTTGTTTGGAGTCACAAGGGTGTTAAATAATAAAGCTAGCCATGCCAGGTTGAGTCACACGGCTTCATTCACATGATGCATTTAATCAGTTGAAGATTTAGTAGCTGTATAATGTGTTTAGTTAAGCTTACCCAAAAGAAGGACCATTTCATTGAAGTACAGTGCAGCATCTTCTATAAATGCAGAAGAGAATTGATTCAGCATCCAGGGCAAGCCTGTGGGGTCTGAATGAAACCACGAGTCTCCAATTAACCATCTTTTGCCCAGGCCGTGAATGGGGCCAATGTGGCTTAGCCTGTTGTGACCTGCTGAAAAGAAACGTTTCACCAAACGTTTCTCTACAAACTTTCAAAATGATTTGGTTAAGTCCTACTGCCTTAAATGGTGCTTACCTATAGGTAAGTAGAGGTACAGTTGAGCCCAAAGTTTCTGTTGCTAAAGTGAGACATTTGTTAAGTGAGTTTTGCCCCATTTGATGACTTTTCTTGCCACAGTTGTTCAGCAAAACATTGGAATTATTAAATTAGTAGCCTAGTTGTTAAGTGAATCTGTTTTCCCCATTGATTTTGCTTGTCAGAAAGTGGCAAAAGGGGATGCTGGGAAATCATGTGATCATGTGACCCTGGGGAAGCTGCAATGGTCCTGTGAAAAACGGTCATAAGTCACTTTTTTCAGCGCTGTTATAACTGAAGAGTCACTAAACGAACTGTTGTAAGTCAAGGACTACTTGTATGTATAGATTAGCCATCTAGTTTTCTAATTATTTATATAAAATTATTATATAACGTTGGAATGGCTTCCCAGTTGACTCCCACCTCAAAGGCTTTCTGGGAGCTGTTCAAAAGGCATTTATGCACTGGTTCCATCTCCGTTTGGGTATAGTTTTGCCTTAGTTGATTTAATTTTTTATACTGAATTTTAATTGGGTTGGAAACCCTTTTAATTAGTGTGTAGAGCTTTCCTTTGCACACTTGGTTTTTTTGTCCCTGTGTCTTTCTGTTAAGTTGCCAGAGCCCTTAGAGATTCGGCAGTCTATACATTGCAACAATAACAACCACAACAGCAACAATAATAACACGTCTCCTGCGACTCTACGCTTCCTTGCCGCAGTCCTCCAATACCACTAAACCGAACGCCTAGAGCGGCCGATGCCATCGACCAGGCGTGGCGTCCGGCCAAGGGGAGGACATCGACGTTAGCCGCTCTAGCCCGCACGACGACCGCCAGCGAGATTCTTCCCCCGCCCCTTCACAGCGCTTAGAACGGCCGAGTGCGCCTGCGCGCAAGTGTCGTTTTCGTCGTCGGCGTCGTAGGTAGCTGAGGAGCCGAGTCGGAGGCCTCGGAGGGGCCGGAAACAGCGGTGAGGGACGGGGCTCGTTCGGTCCTCGGGGCGCTTATGAGGCGGAGAGGGCGGGGTAGAAGCGGGAAAGCCGTCGCCTGCGACGACGGGCCTAGTCGGAGTAGCCAGGCCCGCCGCTTCTGAGGGGAGCTTGAAAGGAAAGGCGGAGCTTGGCTTCCCTCGCCGGAGAGCGGGCCCCGCCCCTCCAAAGGCCTCACCGTTCTATTCCCCCCCCCTCCGGGACTGCCACGAATTCGGTCGCCCAAATCTCGCGGGAACTTCGGCGCAGCGCCGCGGCTGGAAGCAGATGTGGACGGTCCCTTCCGCCCGCCGGACGGGTCTCCGATCCCCGAAGGCGGCTTTTGTGGTTCCTGATCGCGCCCGGGACCCCCGCCGGGTAGGGGGGGGCGAGGGTAAGGGGCTTAAGGGGCGGCCCGGAGCTGGCTTTCCACGGCAAACCCCGCTTTGTGGTCGCCCGCACCGGTCGGTGCAGGGCCGTCCCGCGGGTGTGGCTCGGCCTCCCCCTCCGGGATCCCTCCCGCGGGCCGGGCCTGGCCTGGTGGGGGGGCGCTTTGGGAGTGGGCAAGGCCGGGACCCGCTGAGGAGAGGGCTCCGGGCCCATTCGGGGCCCGAAGGGGCCCTTTGCTCCTCCTGAACCTGCCTAAAGATAAAAAGTACCGTCATGAAATGTGTGTACCGCAAAGATGGCCCCGGATTTCTTTATTTTTTTTTAAATCTTACTCCTTATGGAAGCCATGATGGTTATGCTCTGGCTAGTTGGGTTTTACCCATCTTGGTGCAAACAACCTCCTCCCCCCCCCGCCCGTCGTCTTTAAAAGCACGACACACCAGGTAGTCCTCAAATTATGGCCCACAGCTTGAGCCCGACATTGATCTTGCTAAGCGAGGAATTGGTTAAGCAGGTTTTGCCCCCTCTGTCCATTAAGTGAATCATGGCAGTTCGTTAAATTAGTGACCCGGTTGTGAAGTGAATCTGGCTTCCTCTCCCTCCTTGACTTTGCTGGCCAGAAAGTTTCAAAAGGGGATCATGTCAGTTGTCAAACATCCTGATGTAAATTTATTTATTTTATTTTATTTTATCAAATTTCTATGAAATCACGTGACTGGCGATGCAACGGTCATTAAATGTGAAAAATGGTCAAAAAAGGGGATCGTGTCAGCTGTCATAACTTTGAGTCAGTTGTCAAACATCCTGATGTAAATCTTGACTGTGGCGATGCAACGGTCATTAAATGTGAAAAATGGTCAAAAAAGGGGATCGTGTCAGCTGTCATAACTATGAGTCAGTTGTCAAATATCCTGATGTAAATCAAAACATCCTGATGTAAATCACGTGACTGTGGCGATGCAACGGTCATTAAATGTGAAAAATGGTCAAAAAAGGGGATCGTGTCAGCTGTCATAACTATGAGTCAGTTGTCAAATATCCTGATGTAAATCAAAACATCCTGATGTAAATCACGTGACTGTTGCGATGCAACGGTCATTAAATGTGAAAACTGGTCATAAAAGTCGAGGGCTTGTTTTGCTTTCTGCAATGTGAACCAATGACGCATCCTTGGGGTGAACTGGGCCTTTGGTTCTTTTGCTTTGCTTGAATGGCTTACCTACACCCTCTTTTCAGCCTTCTGACCACTGTCCAGGTGTGTCAAACTACAGGTGCAATGTACACATCTGATGTGCATCAGTTTGGAAAGGTTCATAGTAGTAGTCAATTCAATATGGTAGTGACTGCTGTTTTTAGGATATGTGCTTTGAATAAAGGTGCATTTTGTTATTTGAGAGTCAAATATATAAATACCTTGCATACTCTTTTTACAAACTGTACACTTAGTTTCTTAGATGTATAGGTTTTATGATCATACATCAGTTACTATTTTGTTAAGTTTGCTTTTATGTAAACCTTTATTGTAAGAATTGTATGGAAATTTCCAGGGGAGAGAGAAAATATTAGATAAAGGACACTATTTTCTTTCTTTTTTAATCTCATTAGAATCCTGTATCCCCAGTTCTATAGTTGTGATTTTGAGAATAAATTAGAAACTAGAATCTGATTACGGGGCTTAGCTCTCATTGGGAGTGGTGGAATATTTTTTTTTAACATAATTGTTTTGTTGACACTAGTATGGAAGAATATCTGGCTGGAATGACAGCTTTGTTATATGAGTAACCATTTCCTTCTTTTCTTCCCTTTATGGATGACTAGCCTTAAAATTTAGAATAAAATTCCTGTCTTTAAACATTAATCCCATACAACGGCTTCTTGTTATTGATACTAGTAATTTGTACGTATTTTAAATAACTTTATATATTAATTTCTTTTAGTATATTGCTTCTGCGGCTGATCATTTTTTATTTTTTATTTTATTTTATTATTTTGTTATTTTTAATGAAATACTGACTTAAGAAATTTCTGGTTCTTTTCTTTATTTTAGCAAGCCAAAACAGTAATTGAGATGCTTTGACTTGCAGTTCCAGAAGCTGTTTGCATTATAATTATTTCTCAAAAAAGCTTACCATATAGAAACAAGTAACACTATCCTTATGATGTACACAGTGACTCTCATTAAATTTATCTTGTGTCAGCTATGCTCAGATTATAACATTTCCGGCAGAACGTTAATATAAATAGGTAATATTCCTTTAACATGATTGCTCATAGACAATCTGTCTGTTGCTTATGTCATAAAGGTCTTTTTAATGCCACTGGTATGAATATTCTTGAATTTGATGCTTCACTAACCTGTCTTCTTGAGGATACACTAACAAAAACAAGAGTGTAATAGGATTTTTGAAGGTTGTGAATGGGGGCAAAAAGGTGTAAATGATTGGGATGAACTTGTTCGGCTGGAGAGGTGGTTTCTTTCATTCACACACACACATATCTCCCCTGTGTATTCAGATGCATCACTGCAAACGTTACCACTCACCCGAGCCAGAGCCCTATATGAGCCATAGATGGAAGAGGCGGCGGTCTCGTAGCAGAGAGCACCATGAGGGAAGACCACGGTATCCCACTCTCCGGGATTTCCCTAGGAGGTCACGTTCTAGAAGGTGAGCTGTTTGAAACCAGCATTTGACTGGTCTGAAATGAGAAATTATAAATGTGTTTGCTCAGAGATACCTTCTCATCTCTGTAGGTATCAAGAATCCTAGAAAACAAATCTGTCAATGTACATAGCGCTATTCACATTTTTTAAAAAAACGACCTTTCAGGTTTATATACAGTAGAGGAATTTTGCTTTCACATTTGGTGAGGTTGTGGTGGAGACTTGGTGAATTGCTTTCACCACTGAGGGCAACTGAACGCTCAACCAGATGTCCTTTTGCATTGAGCAAAACTGCTATTGTGTTCCTAATTGCTTTCTTAGGTCAGCCCACAGCTTAGTGAGTCTAGAAGGCTCCAAAGCAGGACACTGTAATTATTTGCACCTGGTTGTTTTCGATTGTTGGCTTCTGAATACAAATTCTGATAAGGGTTTTTTCCCGCATTCTCTGTTTTTCAAAACGTATAATGAAACATTAGTTGCCTTAGTCCTTGGTTATGCAGATAAAACATAGCTTACTTTAGGAAGAAGTAGGAGGCTTTGCAGATAAAGTGAAGAGGATTGGGAAAGCCTAGACCAGTGATGGCGAACCTTTTAGAGATCGAGTTCCCAAAACCCGCCTCCCTTTTGCCTCCCGCCCTGCCCGCAGGGCCACGCAATGCTCCTCTCCCCTCCAAACCTTTGTGTTTTTTTTAGTTGATTTCAATTTTTTGTCATTTTAAATCTGTTTTTATGTTTATAATTGTTGAATGTGTGTGGGTTTTATCTTGATGTAAGCTGCCCAGAGTTGCCTAAACCATGAGATGGGCGGCAGAGAAATTTGATAATTAAAGCACACTGCCCTCTTAACAGAAATAGATCAGGGGACAAATATAGAGGTTCAGGTTCCCACTCTGAACCTCTCCCAAGCCATCTGAGGTTTGGCCCATGGGTTTGGGATTAAAAAAAGTGGAATGGGAATGAGATACTTCTAGGGAACAATCTGCTATCCTTCTTGCTCTTAGAGCTGGCTGCCCGCCCCCCCAAAAACAAATCTGACTCAGATTTGGGCAGCACAGGCTTAAGATGTGGGAGGTAGTCTCCAACAACTACTTCAACATAGATCTATATTGTGATACAGAATCAAAGCCCCACATTCCCTTGCATGTCGCTGTGGAACTGGGGAGATCAGGCAAACATTGTGCTCAACTTTAAATGAAATCCAATAAGGAAACTGAAAGGTCAGCAGTGACCTACAATTATAGGCCGGCTGGCTTTAGCATTGAATTACGAATTTCACTTTTATACATTGCTTGGAATCCTGAACTAACAGAAATTGGCAGATAAGCCTTTGGGAATCCCTTGCATGAATGAGCTTCTTAGCTGTGAACAACGAAGGTAATGTGTGAACTATTTTGTATGGAAAAAGGTGCAACGTATTTGGATGAACTGAAATAAAAACCTGCACGAGGCAGTCTGGTGGTAGGCTTTATTTTGCCTTCATTCGAAAGAATTTTCTTCAGACTTGCGAGGACTAAGAGTTGAAAAATGCTTGGTACCACGAAAGAGACTAAGAGATAATAAACGTAGGCTCTGCATTGTTTTGTGCTCAGTGCCCTTTGTGAACCAGAAAGTTATTTTCATGAGTGAAAAATAGAACAGTGGGCCCACGAAGCAGTAGATTGCTGTACAAAGAGACTTTGGAATAAAGAACCCACTTGATTCTGGAGGCTGACATTCTAGCCTCAGTCCAAGTAAAGTGTGGGTTTATACATATATGGCAGAAAGAATTGCTTTTCTCCAAATCCTGGTTAATTGTTCTGTGTGCTATATCCGAACATCCATGTAAAGCAGCTAACCAAGGAGAAAGTGATGTTTAGTTCTACTGTTTTTCTTTTCCATGAGTGGCTTCATTAATCAACCTCCTTGCCCACTCAGTCTTTCCTCTGATCTGCTATTGGCCATTATTAACAATTCTGACTTCAGAAGATTATAGATTGCTTAAAGGCCTCATTTTTAATGCAGATGAGATGGGGAAAACCAAGAATAAGATAGGAAGGTTTATTATGTACAGATAGTCTTTGATGTACAACAGTTCGCTTAGTGAGCGTTCAAAATTACAACGGCTATGAGCATTCAAAATTACAACGTATATGACTTAATCGTTTTACACAGTTACGACCTTTGATCCCCATGATCGTGTGATCAAAATTCACATGATTGGCAACTAGTTCATATTTATGACGGTCAGAACGTCCCCCAGGGGTCACACGATACCCTTTTGCGACCGTCTGGCAAGCAAAGTCAACGGGGGAGGCCAGATCCACTGAACAGCCGGATTACTAACTTATCAACTGCAATGATTCACTTAACAGCTGTGGCAAGACAGGTCGTAAAATGGAGCAAAACTCGCTTAACAAATACCTCACTTAACAACAGGAATTTTGGGCACCCACTGTGGTTGTAAGTCACGGACAACCTGTACCATATAATCTCAGTGAAGCATCATTTTCCTGGTGCTGCTGTATTCCATCGTTTTCTTTTTCGCTTAATCTAACTGCAGCCTCAGAAATAAACAAAACACGATACATTTCCAGCTTTGCCCCGTCAGTGTCACGAGACCTGAAGGTTAACCAATCGGCAGGTGCACCTGGCGAGCAGTCAGTAAGATTTGTGTGTTAAGAGTTATTTTAGGCAGCTGTTGTAAGGGCGTTGCAAGTAAGCAACATCCAGTATCGGGGGTGGGGGGTGCCGCCGTTTCTCTTTTCCATTTGTAATGAGATTTTTGTTTGCAATTCAGCCAGGACAGATTGCCTTACCAGAGAGGGTACCGAGACAGGACGGACGGCGAACTCCACAAGTTTGAAGAGCCGAGCCCGTCTTTTGTAGAGGAGTATTACTCTGCCCGTCGTTCTACACGTCATCACAGGCGATCTCGGGAGCGTGAGCGTCATCGGACCCGGAAGCACCAACACCGTTGTCGGAAACGCAGGACCAGGTCTTGTAGCAGCACCTCCTCGGTGAGTAGCATCCAAAACGAGTTCAGGAAATGTTCTAGGGCCCAATGACCTTCTAGCTCTTTTTCAGCTTTGATTATAACATTGGGTGAGTACTTCTAATCACTATCTTCATTTTATTTTATTTTTTTCTTCCCTCTCTCAGTTAACGGTTTCTTAAGGTTTCTTGTGCGATCCTGGTTATGTTAGGCTTGGTGACCGAGCTGTGAAAAGCTGTAGTGGATGAGAAATCCAGTGTGTGTTTTCTAAGATGAATCGGGAGGTGATGACTCAAGGGGTGTTTGTGCACGTGACTCAGAATGGCTGGGCTGCCTCCTTAATTTTTTTCACCTTGAAGCGTCTACTCCATAATATGCACGGTGACGCTTGGGAGTTGTATTCGAGCGACTCCGGCTGTTTCTCTGCCTTTGTAATAGGAGATTTTTACTCTAGCTCTCTGGCCTTTGTTGACCACAGCCAGGTTGTGTTGGACTTGGCTGAAGAATTTCCCTTCTTGTCATAATTTGTGATAATTCTGGCGAAATCTAGATCCTGCTGAGCACATAGCCAGCCCGAATAATTTATGACCCATGCAGCCTCTTAGTTATCCGTGGGCGGCCTACCAAGGACTCAAAGAACTCCAGACGATGGGAATTTGAGTACCTGCTGGGCAATGATACAAGGCTACAGCATACATTCAGCCTGTTGGAGGTTTGGGAAACATGCACACATACAGGTTTTTCTAGCTTTGGTTACAACTACCTTCTTATTTAATGCTTTTTTATTATTATTATTAAATGAAAAAGTAGTTCCCAAATCTCACCATGGATTGCCTCTACTCACCAATCTGCAGAGACAGGAAGCAAGTGATTTAATAACAGAACAAAGCAGTGAATATTAAGGTGCATGTATGACCTTGCTTTACTGATTCATACACCTCCCAGGTACCTAAGGCTGGACATGCTATAATTGCTATTATACACATAGCAAAGGAAGGGAGTTTTGTGGATGGTTTGAACCAGTCTGTCCTCTTTCCTTATCCTGTTTTTCAATTACACTTTGCTAATATCTTACAGGACGCTTACTGTAAGTCTCCCCCTTTCCTCCAGATTCCCGTTGTTGGAATTTGCCCCATAAAGTATGGTTTTAGTGTTAAGGATATGGAGTTTGCTCGGTGCGACCTAAACAGTTCTATTTTCTTAACCTTCTTTAACATGCGTAAGGATCTTAAGGTTACCTCAGCTTGCCTGTGTTCCAACCACTTTCTCTTAGACAATAGTTGTTCTTCAGTGGAAGGTGGAACAAGAGAGGGCAGACTTTGGAGTCTGTCACCTCTTCCTGTAGCTCATTCTAAACAAGCTGTAACATTTTTGCAATCAATCCTAAAATGGTGATTGGGATAATTATTTATAATAGCAGAACTCTTCAGGGTTGCTTGGCTATTTCTTCCCACTCCTCCAGTAGAACCGAGTGACCATGAAGGACTCCTTTTCTGGTTTGTTTTGTTTTTCCCCTCCTTCTCCAAAGAGGGTCAGAAAACTTTCCTGAGCATTGGGGCGGTGTGGGGCTGATCTCTATGACCTTAGTTGGCTTTTGGTCCTTTATAGAACAGTCATCAGCAACACTGTAAAAATGCTTGAAGCCCCCCCCTTCCCCCATGCCTCCTGTCTAAAGACTTCTTCCAAGCTTGGCCTCTACTTACGGTAGTACTGAAAGCAAACATGGGATTAGACCAGGCTTCTCCAAGGTAGAACAACCAGATTTGCAGTGGTTTCCATCTGATCAGGCTGAAACCGGAGGGTGCTTCAAAACTGAACAGCCCCTGGGGTAGGAGGGGGCAGCGTAGACTTCTGCTGACCTTTTTTTGGGGGGGAGGTTGCCCATTATCAAGTTGCTGATGGAGAAGCTGCTTTCATTGAATCCTCCTTCCTGCGCGGTTGAGGCCTTTGGGAGCATGCCCAGTCACTGGGCACATGCCCGCTGCTTCCTCCCCGCTCAAGACCTACGGGCACCACTGCTGTGAGACTCCAGTCCTCGACTCCCATAGCTAATCGGTTTCTTTACATACCTGTAGCTGTTTTTTTTAACCTTTGTTTTGAAAGTCGGTTTGTGTCTTGACGTGTCCCTTGCAATATCCCTATCGTTATATATGCTGTGTGCCTTATGAAATGCTGGGATCTGGAAAATCCAACCACCGACGCATCGTCGTCTCTCCGCCTTTGAATGACAACTCAATCTGCCAATCGGAAACTGCCCGCTGTGTGCGATTGGTCGGATGGCGTTTCGGGGGGCGGTGTGTACAGAGAAGCCAACAGAGCAATAAGCGCAGCAGGAGCGTGGAAGATGACAAGGAAGGTCACCTGGTGTGCAGGATCGGCGATTGGCTCCAAGAGCGATGTACAGCCACCTTTCGTAAAACTTTACCTCTCTACTTTCTATCCCCATGTTAGACGAGATCGCTCTCAGTGTACGGGAGGGGTCTCTAATGTTTTTTATTGCTTATAAAAAAATGGACTGAACAGTAATTGCTTGACAACAGAAAATAGACAACTTGTGCATTAAAGAGTGTAGCAGTTGAGAGCTTTTCTTGATATTTGAATGCTGTGAAATTGCAGGACCTCACACATGCGCACGTGCCCGGCGCTCACATCCGCTTTTGTTTTTTCTCTTAGATGAAATTGTGGGCAGCCTTGGCGAAGGGACTTTTGGCAAAGTGGTGGAGTGCGTGGACCACGCCAGGTATGAGCCCGGATCCCCAGTCTCAGTGAGCTATTTCACACATGGATGAATTATTCAGGCTCCACTTCAAAGGCAGAAATCTGTCATGTTTACCTCTAGAGCAGAGGTCAAAACCTTTTGGGCTTTCCAAGGCCACTAGCGAGCACTGTCATTTCTCAGCTGGAGCACCGATTAGGTCAACTAATGAGACCCTTGATGGCCACACTTTCACGTCCTGCTTAAAGCCTGTGAGAAGCCTCTCCTGATGATTCTGCATGGATCCAGTCTGACCAATTGGCGTCAAGGTTGCCCTTATTTCTTCAGGAACGGCACAGAATCCCCCTTCCCTTAGAAAAGGGCGCACTTCATAACATCATCAGCTCCTTCCCCCTTGGATACTAAAGGAAAAGAGGGAAGAAACAGAGAAAATTGGCAGTGTTGCAGGAAAAGCTAACATTTCCAAGTAAATTCAGTGACACCCCCGCTACCCCCCTTGCTGTTGGCATCCTTTCACCAAAACCCAGCATAGGTCTTTCTTACCCTTGTTTAAGACCCCCCCCCACCTCTCTCTTTTCCTTAGAAAAAAACACAAAAGAGTCCTAAAAGTGTTGCCTTCACAGACTTTCCCCAATTGTCAGCCCAAAGTGTCCCAGCACAACAAAAACTCTTGCGTGCTCCTTGCTGGCCTTAAGTGAAGAGGGAAACGCTCAGTGAAGGAGGCAAGCCTCAAGATGGCCCTCGGGGGAGACGTATATCCCGGAAGTGAGAAAGGAGGGCGAAAGGAAACCTGCAAGCAATTGAAGAACAACCTTTCCCCAGAAACAAGGCGGCAGGAAGCAGGCTTTGCCCCCAATATGCAAGCAGGGCTGACCCCCCCCAAGCAACGCTGCTCGGAACAGCAGCTCATTGGGAGCACATGGGGGTTTTGGGGGAATGCTTTGAAAGTTTAGGACAGAGCTCTCCAAACTCGGCCACTTGAAGACTCATGGACTTCCAACTCCCAGAATTCCTCAGCCAGGTTTAGGAGATGGCTTGGTTTGCTTTTGCGACTAATCCTCTTTAGAAAACTTGGATAATAGCAGTTGCCAGGGTTCTGGGAGTCATTTCTCTGAACAAGGAGCTTGTTTTGCTAGCTGCTCTCTAAATCCAACTCTTGTTCATGGAGGCTTGTCATTTGAATGACCTGGCTGAGAGGAGAGGCATTTTTAACTCCATGCCACCCAGAGCTGCTGCTTCCTAACCTTTGACAAGTTGAGTACATGGGGTGAATGCAGCTTTCAGTGTTAAACTGAAAGAAAGTTACAGACATTGTCTCTAGAAGATTCTAGAAATGGGAGGGGGAGAGAATGGTAAATAGAGAAGGTCTTCCACAGTGTTTCCCAACCATGGTTCCCAGGTACCTGGGAAATACCAGAGTGTAGGACTTTTGCAATTTTGCCTACATGAGATTGAAGTCCATGCAGATTCGTTACAGCATGGACTACCTCTAAATTCACTCCATGACACATTGTTGAAGTTGCAGTCAGCTTCTGTGGGTAATATAGAATCTGTGTCAGTTGTCCCCTTTAAAGTCCTTCGCAGCTGAGGGCTCGAGTATCTTCAGGACCCCCTTCTCCAAAGTGTCTGTCAAGAGGAGGCTTGCTGAGGGTCTTGACCTGGAGGGAATCCTAACTGCAGGGACCTCCTCAACCAGAGGTGGCCTGTCAGTGCAACAGCTTGCTTTCAGACATCTGCATTGATGCCACCCTGATTTTCTACAGGGTAGATAAAACATAACCCTCTGACAGGGCATTTGGGGGGGGGGACGTTAAGATGCTATGCTGTGCCACTGCCTTATTTGAATACTAGTAAATGATTACTGAACAAGTAATCCCAATTACCTGCTCCTTTTGTGAGTGCTTTGTCATCCAGAACCTGCATCATTAAGTAGCATGAAGCATCTCTGGCCCTCAAAAGGATATGAAGGGGGCCTTCAGGCTGTGAGATAGGCAGAGCACCGTTCCTTTGTCAGCTTTATGATTTAATCATTATCTTGTACTTTTTGCTCTGTTGGTTTTTTTGACCCCTGTTTCTGGATGCTTGAAAGAAAAGAGAAATTTGTTTCTCCTTTTTGGGGTTTTTACTGGAACCACCAAAGTACTGAATTTAGTCTCAGCCATTTACTTATTGGAAATGTCTGCGGTTACTTTTTTATTTTATTTTATTTTATTTATTTATTTTGCAATTTCTATACCGCCCCCCTCCCGAAGGACTTATCTAACAATCCACCTTTCTCTTCTCTTTCTCCGCCTGCTCCGCAGAGGCAAATCTCTGGTAGCTTTGAAAATTATTCGAAATGTGGGCAAATACCGTGAAGCAGCCCGACTAGAAATTAATGTCCTAAAGAAAATTAAAGAAAAAGAAAAGGACAGTAAACAGTAAGTAATGCCGTTAATGTTGCATGTTCTTTTTTCAAAAGAGGAACACTGGAACAGCCTCTAGGGCAGTGTTTCTCAACCTTGACCATTTTAAGGCAGGTGGACTTCAACTCCCAGAATTCCACAGCCAGCATTGCTGGCTGTGGAATTCTGGGAGTTGAAGTCCACCTGCCTTAAAATGGTCAAGGTTGAGAAACACTGCCCTAGAGGAAAAACGGGGGCGGGGGGGACATGGGATAGGCAACTCTTTTACCCTCTATTGGAAGGAGAGAATCAGCACAGCCCCCTCCCAAGAATTTCTAAAAATTAAGTAGTGCTTATTCTATTAATTCTTTTGAATTTTTTTAGCTTTTGAGGAAATAGATACTTTTACATGCTTGTGCATAAATACCTTTTTTCATTCTTAGGGAATAAATCCCACCCATCCACTCAAAAAAAGCTACATTAAGTTGCTTTTCCTTCTCTCCAGATTTCCCAGTAATAGTTGCTCCTGATCGAAGGGAGGGGGTGAATTTTTAAAGGCAGCCCCATAGATGAGCCGGTAATGGAGGCCCGGGCAGTTTTGCTTCTTTGGCAGCCAGATTTCCACACACCCCCCTCTGTTCTTTTCCACCTTTAGGCCTAGCTTGTGTGTCTTGATGTCGGACTGGTTCAATTTCCACGGCCACATGTGCATCGCCTTTGAGCTGCTGAGTAAGAACACCTTCGAATTTCTGAAGGAGAATAACTTCCAGCCCTACCATCTTCCACAAATAAGGCACATGGCCTACCAGCTTTGCCATGCCTTGAAATGTAAGTGCTACTCGTGTTATCAGTGGTTAAGGAGAAACCCTCCCCCCGCCCCCCAGAAATAAAGATCTTGGTTTTCTCTCTGTTTGGGAGGGGTGGGGTTTTAGTTATCCACAACCCTTGTTTAGTATCCTGATCAATCCTGCAGTACCCAGCAAGATTGTCGGTCTAATGGCCAATGGGCCAAAAGTCAACCCAGGTTTTTCGCGGGAGAATATCTATCTGGACATGATGGCTTAATGGCTGGATAGGCACGCTGCGAAACCAGATGGGGAGGGAGAGGAAGGGAAATGAATTTAAGTCTCCTAAACTTTCATAATTTAGGGATGGTGATTAGCCTGAATGATGCCCTTTTCAGTCAATTTTCTTTCAAAAAGCCTAAACACTTCGCAGCATCTTTAAAAGAAAAGATGTCTGCGGGATAGCTATTTCTAAACAGATATTCCAGTACTTAAGATCCTTATTAGACTCCACCTCTGGATTACAAGTCTGTAGCTGTAACTACAAAGCTGATTGGAATGTCTCCTCCCATTTTTCTGCAGTTTTGCACGACAACCAGCTGACCCACACAGATCTCAAACCTGAAAACATCTTGTTTGTAAACTCGGAATTTGATACCTTGTACAATGAGAAAAAGGTGGGTTTCATTTGAATATGAAGGCCGGACGGTTGCTCTTACATGGAAATGAGGAATATCCGTTGTCATCAGGGAGTAGCTTATGATTAAAGCAATATTCAGTAGAGCAATTTTCCCAGATTTCAGAAACTTGCAGGCTATGGCCACTTCCCTCGCTGTAGCTCTGATTCTTACTGTATACGAGTTAGGTCTTTTTGCTGATGCTAAGCCATTTAACTTCTTGTGTTAGCTTTGGGGATTTGTGACCTTCAGGCAGCAGATAGCCATTTTCCACCTAGTCAGGGGAAAAAATGGCTATTTATAGAATATTCCCTTGAGAATATCACATTTTTGCAGAACTGTGAAGAGAAATCTATCAGGAACACCTGCATCCGGGTGGCAGATTTTGGAAGCGCCACTTTTGACCATGAGCATCACACCACTATTGTGGCGACTCGGCACTACCGTCCGCCAGAAGTGATCTTGGGTGAGTCGACACTCCTGTTCCTGTTGATTTTCACATTGAGCCAATTTGCTAAATAGTTCCTTTACAAAAAGCAGGAAGCAAAGCGCTTGAAATAAAAAAGAATCAGAGCAGTTTGGACCCAAAGGACCGAGTGGGAAAGAGAGAACGCAACCATCTTTGTAGACTTCCAGTTGTGATCGCCGAAGTTGTCATCTGTTCACTTGGATGAAAAAGTGCTATGAAAAACAAGTGTGATTGTGTATCTTCTTTTGCAGAACTGGGCTGGGCACAGCCTTGCGATGTCTGGAGTATTGGTTGTATCCTGTTTGAATATTACCGGGGATTCACACTTTTCCAGGTATGTAAATTTCATTGTCTCTGGATAGATTCAGGTATTTATTTTTTCTTCTGTGTTAAAGCTTGAGCACTTTTGACAGACCTTCAGTGGTGTTTTGTAAACTGTAGCTAGTCCTTGTTTAACAACAGCAATTGGGACTGGAAACTCCATCGCTAAGCAATAGGGTCATATAGTGACATATGAGTGCATTGTTTAGAAGGAGACCCAGTTCCCATTAAGCAAATCATCCTGAGTCCTTAAGGGAGAATTTTGTGTGACTGCAACATTCGACTTCTTGCTGGCTTCCCCATTGACTTCGTTAGAAGCCAGCTGGGAAGGTTGTAAGTTGTCATGTAACTGAGAACACGGCAATGTCATAATTGCAATAATTTTGACCATAGGCACACTGTGATGGCCACAATTACAAAGACCCGTCATAAGTACCCATAAGTATTCAGCACTATCGTAATCTTGAACAAGCACTGGTCATTAAGCCTTGCCTATCAATGGCTATTCAGTTGCAGCATTCAACATTTCGTCTACGTGCCAAGGTGCACTCATTGTGTTTTATTATGTTTTGGCGACAGTGTATGGTTGACTTTGGTAGTATTCAGCCTCTAGTCTACTTCACACGAAAAAGAGATGAACTTGACTTTTTACTTACTTTCTTGGAGTCAGTGAGAAAAGGGAAAAATATGCTGATTCTGCTTTTTGTTTTGTTTTGCTGAGTAGAAATAACTTATTTTGTTTGACTTCACAGACTCATGAGAACAGAGAACACTTAGTAATGATGGAGAAAATCCTTGGCCCAATTTCACAGCACATGATCCGCAAAACCCGGTAGGAGTGCTTGACTCTGAGTAAGTTTGGTCTTTTCAGGAGCAAGAAGTAGGCCATCATCATCTTGGATCAGGTAGATCAGCCAAGGATTATTTGTTGACAACATAAGATGCTGGTCAAGGTTTTTCTGGAAGAGTAACACACACGTGAGGAAGTACTAAACCTGTAAATGAAAGATTTGTTTACACAGTGGAGCCTTTGTGTGTTGTAGAACAATTCCTGCGGTGGTTTTATTAAGTGCTTAGGGGAAAAAAATGAAGCTTGTTTGCCTCAACCCTTAAAGTTAGTTTTCTGTGTGCTTTCTTTTTCCTTGTTTGCAAATCAGGAAACAGAAATATTTTCACAAAGGAAATTTAGTATGGGATGAGAACACTTCTGATGGAAGATACGTGCAAGAGAACTGCAAACCACTGCAGGTAAGGGGGAGAATTTTTTTTTAATAATGCTCTGAATTCATGAAAAACAGCAGGAACAATGGACTATTACCTGAATTCATCTTTCCTTATGCCTCTGGAACAGGAAAGCCAGCAGAGTTGTTTATCTAATTTTCTGTAACCATTAAAAATACTTAGATCTCTTTTTTTCTTCTTCTTCTGAACCAGTATTGGAGACCTGGGTCCATTGGCTGGGAATGTCTTGTAAATGAAAGAGAAGTCCATATGCCCTAAAATGAGCTGAAAGTGATAATCAAACATTTTGCCACTTTTATACCCCCAAAATCAGAAGACAGGCTCACTTAAATTGTGTCTGTCAATCAAGTAAGCCCAATTTCACTAGACAAGATTCGGATTTTTAATTTTTTTTTAAAGGGTTCGCCTCCTGTAAACTTCTTATCTTGCCTGTTTTTACTTCTGTAACATTTTCAAAATCTTGTATCACACACACAAAAAAAACCTAATTATTTCAAGGGCCAGGAGATTATGCCCCTGCCCTTGAAAAAGTCCCAGCAATTTATGAATCCCTGTTCGTCTTCTCTCCCAGACGTACATGCTCCACAATTCCACTGAGCATCTGCAGTTGTTTAATCTGATGATGCAAATGTTAGAGTTTGATCCTGCACAGCGGATCACGTTCGGCGAAGCTCTGCTCCACCCCTTCTTCGCCGGCTTATCGCCAGAGGAACGGCGGCTGACTTCCCGAGATTCGAGCCGCGATTTAAGCAGATGACAGCTAAATAGAGGGGAGCCCACAGCAGGATATGTAAATACTCCGAGATTAGTCTGACCTCTGCAGAGAACAACGTCAAGGGTTCCCCCCCTCCCTCCGGAGCACCATGGACTGCGGTGTTGGTGCAATCTAAGATTGGACATCAGACGTGGGAGGGGAACAGGACTGCAGTCCAGAAGCACAGATTTATCTCATATTTATATGTTGTAAAGTTCAAATAAAAGTGTTTCATATTGTTTGATAATTTACTTATGACTGCGTCTAACTACTTTGACTTCCTATGAATGAACTTTTACGTTTAACAATAAAATGGTGGTTTTATACCTTGCCACAAATCTGGGAATTTTACAGTAATGTTTCTTCCCTTACTGTGTTTTTAAGTCCTTTTTTTTTCTTTGTAAAGGAGAACATGGAGGATATAGGATCTTGTACTTCAGCGTATTTGGCCGCTCCGCATTTTGTGGCTAATCCAGTTGTGAAATTGACTTCAAAGACCCAGGCCTTGTAAAGCTAAAGTACAGCTTAACCACCTGAAGGAGCTATGCCGATATTCACGGTCAACCTGCAAAGTTTTAACTAAAAATAGCTGGTTTTGAGAGGGTGTATATATACCAAGTCAGGCCCCACTTTTTTTTCCAGAGAAAATATTCTGCATTTAGCAATGTTCAAAAGTTATGCATCAGTAAAGTAAGGAAGCGTTTAAAAGAAAATGGCAGCCAATCCAAACAATATATTTTATATAGCCTTTGGGACGTGAATTCTGAGGCCTGACTTACATATTTAGATATACTATATTTATCTGAAGATGAGCTTTAAATGGAATATTTGCTAAGAAATATGGTTTTGGGTGCCATACTTGCCAGCACCATGACAAATCCTGAATTGAAATGAGCTACAGAAAAGTGCTGATTGTCTAGTACGCCATTGATTGTCTAGTACGCCATTATTGCACCATTTCTTCTGACAGACCCGCTTCATCATTTGCCATTTGTCTGAAATGGTACAGGGTTTCCTGCCTGAACGGGGTTGGACTAGATGACCTCCAAGGTCCCTTCCAACTTTATTATCATCACTCCTAGGGATAATTTATGCAAAAGGCCTGATTTTTCAGGGATTTACACAACTCTTAAGCCATTCCAAGATCTTGTATTAATTCAACCCCAAGCTTGTGGTTCGACCTGAAAAGATGCACAACTTCCATTAAATTATAAGTTATATGCATGGCACTAAACACCATGGTAAGAATCGGGGTGTGTACATTCTCTGCCCCAGTCTCCAATTTTAATTTTTTTAAATTTATTTTAAGCCTAAATTAGAGGCCTAGTGGTGAAGATGCTCGCCTCCCATTCGGAAGGTTGAGAGTTCAATTCCAGGGAGCAGCAGATGTTTCTCTCCTAGCGTACGAAGAGAAAATATCTGCTATGAACTCCATATAGGTGTCAAGAAGGGCATCCAGCAGGTAAATGCTCAGCTCTATCCAGTCACCCTGACTACCCTGAAGTAAGGGATTATGGGGTCATAAGAAGGGAGTTTAATTTTAAGTCTAAATTAACTAGCATAGTAGCTGTTGCTTATATATGTATTGATTATAACAGTGTCAATAGCTTCAGTCTGGCTGATAGTTCTTGGTGGGGGGGGGGAATAGGGAAACACCAATTTCCTGCTTGGGAAGCAAATGGAAATGAACACAACTTGGCAAGCGAGCTGCTTTTACTGCAGTTTAATCATTGTGATGAATGAGAATTCTGCATGGCATCTTTGGAGACGAGAAAAGGCTGAGCGTGGTGGATTTCTTGAAGCCAGGCGTCTTCCGCATCCCACTTGGCTAGTGCACGGAGCGCCTGAAATCTAGACAGTGCCACAGGACTGCAGGAACAAGCCCCCCTATAGCAAGAACTGGGTCCCCGGAGAGCATGGTAAGACAATTCCCCACAAAAATGGAGAAACACAGGAGAAGCAAGGGTCAGTACGACAGTGCCTACAGAAACGGTGGCTCATGGGTTTCTCAGTGTGCACGACCACAATTGTTGCAAGCCAGTTGCCTCTTATTGGTGTCCTGGACTACCTGACGACATCACGTCCGTTCTATAAGCACTGCTGTGTGCTTGTTCTAAAGGGAAGCTGGCCATTGGGCCAAGATCGAGCACTTAAACCGTCCTGGACCTTTGTATCCAATGGGAACAGCATGGGCCCAACGAAGCACCTAGTCCTTTCTGTCTTGTGCACACAGTCGCATGCACACCAGAAGGGGAAAAAAAAGGAATAGCCATTAATCAGCGTATGCTCTTCACAGTAAGATGGCAGGGTGCAGGTTATGGTGGAAACCTAAAAGTTGGCACTATTTCATCTGCTCCTCAAGCACCCCGAGCCCCTGACGACACTCACACAACGTTCACAAGGAGAAACAGGAGAAGCAAGTGCTAGTTTAGCCACGAGTGGGGAAAACGAGGGCTTGTCCTGGAACGGAGCACGTTACCGCGCCACGGTGACCCACACGTGGGCATCCAAGAACACGCGAGCTTGAAAGAGAGAAAGGACAATCCCAGCACAGCCAAATTGTGGTCATTTCTCCGGTGATCCTGGAAGGCAAGGGGCAGCACCCAAGCAACCTTTCCCACTTTAGTGCTGAAAGAAAAAAGAAAAAAAAAAGAAACCCAAAAGTTGAAAAGAAAAATCACAACGGTCTGGTACACAACCAAACCCAGCAGGGCTCCTGGCGAGTGGAGCTCCCTGCTCATCTTCCCACCACCAACTGTGAGCGGGTTGAAGACGTGAGCTGCCTCCTTCGGCAATGGCACAAGAGCGTAGATGGCTCAGAGGAAGGGGAGTCCTTGTGGTTCTCCCCCCCCCAGCGCTGCACCGCTGCTCCTTGGAGCAGAAACACAGCCCAGAAGTTAATACCGGTATTTCCTTAAGGCGTCCAAACGTTTCGTAACGGCCGAGATCCGTCGGGTAGTCGGAGGCGGTCTTCCCCTGGACGAGAGAGGCCAGGTTTCCCTCACTTTAGCTTAGGTCGAGTGCAGCGGGATGACAAATTTGCAGCCAAAAGGCGAGTGGTAATTTATTCCCACCTCCTGGAACACTTTCCGGGGGATGCCTATGTCGCAGAGATATAGCCGGCCGGCCCTCTCGCTCAGGGGCAACGGCAGTCCCAAGGCCAGCGACCACTTGGCGTCGACCTCTTGCTCCATTTCGTTCACGGGAGGGTCCAAGCTGAGGACGGGGGCTCTGTTCTGGTTGGCCCAGTCTACGGCCGCTTTGTACCAAGGCTGGTCCCTCAGGAAAGCGTTTTCGTGGCAATCCAGGCAGTTTATCACGAGGTCCACAGGCGTCTCTGGGAGATCTACGGGGAGGGAGGAAAAGAGGCATTGGGCTGATGGGATGTGGTGCTGAAGTGGGGGAGAGCCAGGTGCAAATCCAGCCCCTGCCATGGACAGCTTGGGACCTGTTCCTCTCTCACAGCACTGCAGTGGAGATCAAAAGGGAAGCCCTCCGCGCGTGGTGGAATACAAATCAATAAAGCCATAACGTATTGGAGGTTTTGCAGGAGTCTCTCAAGCCACTCAGAAAAGGACTCTTAGTCTAACCTGTCGCCTCTGCCTGTGGCCCAATTCACCTGTTCGGCCTGTATCCCTGAGATGGAAAAACAAGCCAGCATCTTCCCACTAGATGGAGCTAATAAGGTTCCAAAATGTAACAGGCGGTTGAAAGTAGCTAATGCTTTTCCCATCTAGAAGCTTTACTCGACCTCAACTTCCTGGGCCTCTTCCAGCTGCCCCCCCCGACATTAGCAAAAAACAAAATATTCCAAATCTGCCACACACACCCCCAAAGCATGATTGGAATACAATTTCCATCACCCCACCTTCTTCCTAAGCCTCCCCCCTCCCCCTTTAAAACAAAGACATTTGATTTTAAGAGCCTTGAAGGTACCAAATCTTGACCTCGCCTCCTGAGATGTGTCTGGAAAGGTCGAGGGAGCGCAAAGCATTTAATGGTGGCAGGAACCAAAACTGAATGGCAACATGACTTTCTGGAGCATTCCAGGAAGTGATCCAACTTTTTTTTTTTCCAAACAATATCCAGCTTTATTAAAGGTACATTTCTTAAAACGATCAATCAATGGTATTCAGGCAGGACATGGGCTACAATTCGCAATGTTTTACAACAAGTTCCAACTCCCCCCCCTTTTTTGCACTACCAAAATGTAAAGTTACTATATAAAATCCAATTATTTGGAACAGGGAAAGTTTAGAGTGAGGGTGGACACTTTCACATTTAGTATGTTGTTTAACAACTTTTCACAAACCTACCCTGACTTTAAGAGAAAAACAAACTGCAGAATTTTTAATCTGAAGATTCACAATAAAGAAGGAAATGTGGCTCAGTTATAAGCCATCCTTCCTTCCCTCGGTATTTGACACCAGAAGTCTGGATTGCCTGATACTGTAAGAATGCATTTGGTTTTATGACAGCAAGTATCAAATGCCACATGATACTCAGAGAAGTGATAAATGCAAGGGACACTGAAAGAATTAAAATGAGAAGTACAGCTTTAATGTTTCTCAAATAGGCATTTGAGGAATTTCAGTATTGTCTCAAGCATTTCAAAAACCAATGCACATTGACAGCATCAGGAAATCCTCTTTGTGCCCATAAAGATTCCCGCTGGCAAAATTGAAGGGGGACTTTTAAAAGCCCAGATTCTAAGTAACAGAGTCAATGACACTTGTCCCCTCTCCTCCCCCTAAAACACAACAACAAAGCATTCTGTGTGCTAACAACATAGCTTTAAAAAAAAAGTAAAACAAAATTCTGCATTGTTATAAAACTTGATAAAAAATAGTATTTCAAACTGTACAGTCACCAGAAGTACACAGTTATCAAAAATTCACACAATTCACTTGGCATCCCCAGCACCTTCAGCTTTCTGTGCCTGGTCTGTTTTGGCATCTCCATTTTCTGCAGGGTTGTTTCCATCCTTGCCTGCATCAGCTTTCCCCTTCTTTCCCTTGGGTACCTTCTCACCTTTCTTTGGAGCTGCCTTTTTAGGTTTGGGTTCTGGCTTTGGAGGAGCAGGTTTAGCAGATAGCCTTGCTGATCTCCGCTGTGGCTCATCCTTTGCTTTGGCCTTGTCACCCTTGGTATCCCCTTCAGCCTTTCTCTTGGGCATGTCAGCGGCGCGTGAGGGAAGGAGAGCGAGAAGGCGGCTCGGATTGAAACGAGAAAGGCAAGGTCTCTAGGCGGAAGGAGAAAGTCGGATGTTTGGGAGGGAAAGCCGCGCAGAAAGGGAGGACGGAAAATAAAAACAAGGAGGGGGGGAAAGGGGATTCCGTTTGTCGGGCTCGCTTGTGTAGCTCGCGACCCCACTCAGTGATCCAACTTTTTGAATCACTTAACGGATGGTTTTATGGAATGCTTGGAACAGCCCAGTTCAGGCTTCCCAATTTCCAAGCTTTTAGAGGGTGGGAAAATCTGGGTAGTGATCTGGAACATTTTTAGTAGCAGGCAGCTTTTTAAAAAAAGTTTTATCCTGTTTTTCTGTTTGCTATTTTATTGTGCTGGCTTTTACCGTGTTTATGATTTGGGGGCTTATTAATTAGCCATTGGAAGATTTTGAAATTGAGAGATAAATTTGAGGGGTCCTTGGTGCTCTCTGAGCTTGCTTGTTTTCTTGCAGACGTTTCATTACCCAAACTACATAACATCAGGGCTACTTAGTAGAGGGCTAGCACTGATGATGTTCCCTAGTTGGGTCATGAAACATCTGCAAGAAAACAGGCTCACAGAGCACCAAAGACCCCAGAGTCTTTCTCCTCCTCCTCCTCCTCCTCCTCCCTCCTCTTCTCCTCCATGCAAAACCCACTCCCTAGATGTTCCCTAGTTGGGTCATGAAACATCTGCAAGAAAACAGGCTCACAGAGCACCGAAGACCCCAGAGTCTTTCTCCTCCTCCTCCTCCTCCTCCCTCCTCTTCTCCTCCATGCAAAACCCACTCCCTTCTAGCACTGATGATGTTCCCTAGTTGGGTCATGAAACATCTGCAAGAAAACAAGCAAGCTCAGAGAGCAACCAGGACCCCACATTTCAACCCTGAGCTACAACTATTCTCCTTTATTGGTAGAGAGAAATTTAAAAGGCAGAGCGAATCCCCCCCTTCCACATTTGCAGTTACCTTTAATACTGGACACCTGCTGGCCTTGTGTCTTGCCGAACAGGGTCAGTTCGTTGGTGATGGATTCCAGCATCTTGACGAAATTGGGGAGGAAGAGAATGACATCCACGTCATGATTGGAGAGGTGTCGCCCACAGCTGATTCCTTCGGCCCCTTTCACGTGAGGGCCGCACAACAAGGCAACAGTAGGTCACTGATGGATGTTTTTGGGGTTCAGCCTGAAAGCGAAGGAGGGTTTACTTTCGTCACGTGTGGATCTGCCGGCTAAGGTGCAGAAGAGGAAGCCCCGCTTGTCGCCACCGCTCTAGGAAAAGAACTTCTGAATCTTTACCTGTTGGGTCCTCCGAGCAAACTCAGCGCCATCTGGCTGGCACACACCCCCGCCATCTCCAGCCTCCGCTCCAGCGTCAAGCCATGTTTCTCAGCCACGGAAAGCAGCTTTTTGTGTAGCTCGTAAGAGACACTTGGGACCACCAGACCAGAATCTGAAAGGCCAGAATCAGGAGTTAATAATGATGATGATGTTGGAAGGGACCTTGGAGGTCATCTAGTCCAGGGGTTTCCAACCTTGGCAACTTTAAGACTTGTGGACTTCAACTCCCAGAATTCCTCAGCCAGTCCGGGCGGACTGCACGGACCCCACCCGGGATGCGGCGAGAGCTGCTGCCGGCGGGCTGTAACACCCGCCGCCCGGCGAAGGGCGGCGGGCCACCTGCCCGACCGAGGCCTTCCCAGCCGACCCGGAGCCGGTCGCGGTGCACCGCTCCGGCGGAAATGCCCCCGACGGGGGCCGGAGCCGTCCGGGCGGCGGTCCCCTCCCAGAACCCACCACCCCGCGAGGGGGTGGCGGGAGGGAGGGGATCCGCCGGCCCGGCACGGCCGACCTCACCCGCCGGGTTGAATCCTCCGGGCGGACTGCGCGGACCCCACCCGTTTACCTCTTAACGGTTTCACGCCCGCTTGAACTCTCTCTTCAAAGTTCTTTTCAACTTTCCCTTACGGTACTTGTCGACTATCGGTCTCGTGCCGGTATTTAGCCTTAGATGGAGTTTACCACCCACTTTGGGCTGCATTCCCAAGCAACCCGACTCCGAGAAGACCCGGTCCCGGCGCGCCGGGGGCCGCCACCGGCCTCACACCGTCCGCGGGCTGTGCCTCGATCAGAAGGACTTGGGCCCCCCGCCGGAGCGCCGCCAGGGAGTGGGTCTTCCGTACACCACATTTCCCACGTCCCACCGCGGGACGGGGATTCGGCGCTGGGCTCTTCCCTCTTCACTCGCTGTTACTGAGGGAATCCTGGTTAGTTTCTTTTCCTCCGCTGACTAATATGCTTAAATTCAGCGGGTCGCCACGTCCAATCTGAGGTCGCGGTCCGAGAGGAACGTCGGCGCGGAGACACCGAAACTGGCCCGGACGCCGCCCTCATCGCGAGGGCCCACGGGGACAAACGGCCGAAATGTGGGCACGGTCAGAAGGCGAGACCCGGCGGGCAGGCGGACGGGAGGGTGGGACGTGGCGCTGACGCGCGGGCAGCAACGGGGACACCGCAGACAGCCGCGCGGAGCGGACGTGCTCAGAACCCAACCCGACCGGCCACACACGCAGGACGCCGGACCCGACTCGGGAGACGCAGCCCGTTGCGACGCCGGGGGGTCGCCGGCCACCTCCCGCGGAGGGAGGCGCCGACGCCCACGGGCGAGCACGCTCGGAGACGTCCCCGGACAGGACCGCCGCACGCAACGTAACGAACGAGACCCCTCTCACTCCCGCCCCCGGGGGGGCGGGGCGGGGCCGACCGGCACAGAGGGACGGACACCGTCGGGGTCCGGACTTGGGGGGACGGAGGCGCGACGGCCCCAGAACCCCAGCCGCGCCAGAGGCGGCGTCGCTCGTCCCGGAGGGACTCAGGACGCCGATCCCCCGCACCAGGCGGGGGAGGCGCCCGGACCCTCGCTGGGGCGGGCGGGTCGCACTCACGGCGATTGAACCATCGGCGACGCTCAGATGGGCGTAGCCCCGGGAGGAACCCGGGGCCGCAAGTGCGTTCGAAGGGTCAATGATCAATGTGTCCTGCAATTCACATTAGTTCTCGCAGCTAGCTGCGTTCTTCATCGATGCACGAGCCGAGTGATCCACCGCTAAGAGTTGTCACAGCGTAATCGATAACTCGTGAAAGGTCGCCACCCCTCACGAAGGAGAACGAGAAGGGCACAGCGTTTAAAGGACTGGGCGCTCGGCTCGGCCTGGGACCCCTCCGCTCAGGAGGCCCCGCGGCCACCGGGGGGACGTGGGGAGTCGAGGCAGAGCTCCCCGGTCCCCGGCCTCGCCAAGCAAGGCAGCTCGAGGCTTTGAACCGCCGCCCCGTAGGACGTGTCGGGTACCCGGCCCACATGTTGGGGAGGGAAACTGGCGGCACGGAAAGAGGCTGGAGCCCTCGCCCGTGGCAACCGCGACACCGCCGGCCCCGGCCTCGGCCGGGCGGCGTGCCGGCCGCGTGCAGAAGGGACGCCGGAATCGAAAGAACGGCCACGGCGACGACTCGCCTTCCCCCTTCGGGCCTGCGGAAGTTTCCCTCCCAAAGGGGAGAGGGGCGGGAGCCGGGCCCCATCCAACGGGTCAGCGGCTCTCGGTCGCGAAGACGGATGGAAGGACGGACGTGACGGGACGTGCGACACGCTCGGCCGCCGGGCGGAGGTCGCTAGAGGAGGAGAGGACCCCAGAGCGGGCAAGCGCAGGAGCCGCGCGGCAGGCCATCCCGCCGATTCCCCGCCCGGCAGGTGG